>QAPG01000072.1:0-210563 GCA_004366825.1 Colletotrichum spinosum | reverse complement strand
TATCTTAAAAATATTATATAGGTTTCTACTATACTTTATTATCTTATTATAAAACTTTATAAAATTTATAGTATATTTAATTAAAATATTATTAAATAGGGTAGTAGAAAGAATATATAATAAGTATTTAAATTATTTTAGGGGTTATAAGTTATTATATTTATAGTTTACTTCCTATATATAGGGAAATTTTATACTAAAGGAGCTATATATTAGTAAGGTTAATAAGGGGAGTTAGGGGTATAGTATTAGTACTAAAGATATATAAGCTAACTAGTTATACTACTACTATCTTTCTTCTACTATTTATAGGGGAGCTAAAGTAAATTCAATCTTTTAAACCTTAGGTTTAGCTTTATAGATAGGTAGTATGACTTCTTAATTATCTTCTATAAGATTTTTAAACTATTTAAAGAATTTTTTAATATTTACCTAAAAGGAGGTATTGTATTTACTAGTTTTAGTAATTTCTTTAAATGTCTAAAAAATAAATATATCTTATTAAGTAATTTAGTATAAAATACTATTAAAAGGAGGTATAGTATTTACTAGTTTTAGTAATTTCTTTAAATGTCTAAAAAATAAATATATCTTATTAAGTAATTTAGTATAAAATACTAAAAATATTTTCTTTATTTATATTAATTTTAATATTATAGAAGAAGAGGTAGTTTTAGGTATAATAAGTAACTTAGGTATCTATAAGTTACTATATTAAAATAGGTTAGTTCTTAAAGTTATTTTTAAATATCTAAAAAAACTTATAACTATATAACTTTAAATAATTATAAAATGTGATTTAGTATGCTAAGTATATTAAGATAATAAGAATATTTTTATCTATAAAGTTTTTATAACTAATATTTTAGATTTATTTAAATAGTATTAGATCTAGGTATTAGTAGAGCTTTATAGGTATAGCGATACTACTTAGTATAATTATAATTATTAAAAAGNGTTTTTACTTATTCTAATTTCAATGAAAATTCTTAATATAATATTTCTACTTAAGTTTTACCTAAGTATTTATAAGGTTTTAATATATTCTTTAGAAGTTTAAAATATCTATAGGATACTAGAAATACTATAAACTCTAGTAATTAGGGAAGAATTATAAAGCTTAAGAAGGTTATTATATTTACTAAATATGTTTTAGTAAGTAGTAATTTAAGGTGTAAATTTAGAAATTTTTTTAAAAATACTATTAGGAGTTTATTTTAATTTAATTAGAATAAAAGCTTTTAATATAATATTTCTACTTAAGTTTTATAAAAGTTTTCTAAAGTATTAGTATGTTTTTTAGAATATCCTAGCTAAAGTATTAAGGTAAGGAGAATTTGAAATATCTAAATAGTTAGTTTTATAATTTTTTATTTTATATAGATTTTAGGTATAGTTTTTTATAGTTACTTCTTCTATTATAATTAGCTTTATTAATTTATAGTATAGTAGTAATAGATAAGTTAACTATTAATTAGTATTAGTTAATCTAGAGGGTAATATATACTATATGTAATCTTACTATATAGGTGTAAATTAGTGTTCTGGTTATTTATTATTATTCTTATTATATTATATAATACGTAGTATTACGTAAAACTCTAGATCTATAGCATGGCAATTGCTTACTAATTGCCACGCGTGTGGCTATGGCTGGTACTAGGTGCCTAGCACTTGTTGCTAGTGGGGCGTGGAGGGCATGCTGCTACGTATGTAGTAACGCGTGTAGTTACTACATACCCTATAGCATGGCGCAACTGACAATTATTATTTAATTCCTAGTTAGAATGCTTTTTAGGCTTATATTTCTTATTTAAAAGTCTAATTTCTTCTTTAGCCTCTTTTTTTCTATAGCTATTTTGGGTTACTAATAGTATAATAAGCTTTTTATATTATATAAAAAATAACTTTAGAATATAAACTTAGAATAACCTTTCTACTACTTTTGAATATAAAAGTACGTATAGGCTTTATAAAAGTATTGCTATAATTAGTAACTTTTATAGTAGTAGTTAAATATAATAATTATCTTATTAAATTATATAATTTTCTTTTAGTTATTAAAAGTCTAATCCTTATACTTAAAGTACTAAGTAAAATATTTAGTATATATATAAACTGAGAAACCTAGCTTTTTAGTAGGTTTTATTTTTTGAAAACTAGTTTTTTAAAAAACCTTCTATATAGTTATTAAAAAGATATTAATATTCTTATTTCTTTATAGATTATTAGTAATATTAATATAGTTTTTTTTATAGCTATAATAGTTATAATAAACCTTCTGAATAATAAGTTTAGTAATAGTTTATTTTGAAAATTAACTTTTTTAAAAGTAATTTTAAATATATTTAGGAAGAATAATAAACTAGGGAGCTTTAGGATTAAAACTAGTGATTTTAATATACCTTAAGATATTTCTAATAGTACGGTCTGAAATCCCTAAAATATTAATAACTTCTCTAGATATCATATAGTTAAAACAGCTCTATAAAATAAGAATATATACCTAAACAGTAAGATTAATACGTATTATAGTAAAAGTAAAAGAAATTAATAAAATAGTAGTATCCTAGTAATTATAGTGTTTTTTTTTAGTATTGTTGTTATTATTATTATTATTATTAAAAAAACGGGAAGGTAGGAGAGGTTTAAAAAAAATTCAAACCGTGCTAGTACCTAATTAGGCCTAGTATATTCCGAAAAGGGGAAGGCGCGGAGGAATAAGTGGGTCAAATCGATAAATCGCAAGGGTGCGCCTTGGCGTTTGCGGCAGGATTTTTTGGTATGCTCCTCCGTACAGTCCACGGATACAAGGTAAGGCAACTCTAAGCTAGGGTAACATCGTGGCTGTTTAAACGACGCTCGATGAGAACAATGAACGGAATGAATTATCTGTCGGCAGACCCACTTTCGTCTGTGCGACCGAGAGAGACGCGACAGCCGAAGGGTAGACGATGACGCGGAATCGGACCGGACGACGAACGCATTTCAGCTGAATCTCTAAGAAAAGACGAAAAGGCCTGTCAAGCTGGCCGCGCGGGCAGGCAAACTTGAATTAAGCCTGCCAACCTAGATTGCAAGTGGCAGCTGTGCCACAGCGTGGCGGGCCTATCAACCAGGAAACAATTCCGCTGGGAGAAGCTTAACCCCGCCAACCTAAGCCACGCAATTCCCGGGGCTCCATGTAAGTATCCAAGATTAGGTAATCATGCAATTCAACGGCGACGGGCAAGAGTTCATCCAAAGTGACCCCCACTGAACACTGGACCCGACCCGATGGCCTTCCACTTTGAAATAGTAGCTGGACCGGCCGGTACCAGCTGTTCTCGAATTCCACTTCAACGTCACCCCGCCGGCGACCCTCCACAGCATGTTGACGAGCCGCCGGCCTGGCCGAGACTTATTGCAAACACTCTCACCCAAGATTTTCATCCATTCCTTTTGTCGTGGCCGTCAGATTGCTTGTGCATTCGACTCGGCCGACTCTTTCGCATTGCATATGACTGCCAAGGTCTCATTGCGATAAACGTTCTTACCCAGCATTTGTTGGATCGACCATTGTATTTCAGCTTCTGGCACTTGCACTCCATGGATAACGACTCCGACGCCCGGCGGCGACTTGTACCACTGCCCGGAGGCTTCGTTGAAGTTCGCTTGTGAGGGAGCAGCGGCCTCACGCGAAGACTTGCTCTTTGATGCTGAGCATTTCTGGTCATAAAAGGCCATCTAGCCAGGTGTTTCTAAAGTTTGAGAAGACAAGAACAACAATCTTTCAGTCTTCAAATTGTCGGTTAACTGCTACTCCTACATAATGGGTGCGTTTAATAAGAACAAAATGCGACTGCAGTGCAATCCGCTAACAAAGGCTCCGGTCGTCTTTACCCAGGCTCCACAACCCAAGACACCTTCCCCCTCACCATCCCGGAATGGAGGACCGCCCAAGAGTCCGGAGACGGCCTTGGCCGGCTCTTGTCACTCCGCGAATCCGAGGCCCGGTTAAACTCCAACGCTTGGATCACCTTGGCGTCGCGAGCCCAGATCGAGCAGCAATGGGCTTACGCTGAATTCCTCCGTGCATCTGGCGCTGCTCTTCCACTCTTCGGCGTTCCTTTCGCGGCCAAGGACAACATTGATGTTGCTGCATTTCCCACAACTGCTGCTTGCCCACGCTTCTCGAATGGCCCCGTCAGCAAGGATGCCGCAATCATCGCCCGCCTCAAAGCCGCTGGTGCTATTGTGCTTGGCAAAACAAACCTGGATCAGTTTGCCACAGGTCTCGTGGGGACTAGGTCTCCCTACGGCCCTGTCTGCAACTCCTTCGATCCCAGGCGCGTCAGTGGTGGCTCCAGCTCTGGCAGTGCGGTCGTCGTTGCAAGAGGAGTTGTCCCCTTCTCACTCGGTACGGATACCGCAGGCAGCGGCCGCGTGCCTGCTGGTTTGAACAACCTCATCGGCCTGAAGCCCACGAGAGGTGCTCTTAGCACGACTAGGGTGGTGCCAGCCTGTCGTAGTCTTGACTGTGTGTCCATATTCACACTGACAGTCGACGATGCCGATACTATTTTGTCCATTGGAGAGGGCTTCGACCCGGAAGACTCGTTCTCCAGGGCCCGTCCTCAGGTGACTTCGACATTGAAGGGGAGACGTATGGCCTTCTGTGACAATCCTCCTTGGTTTGGAAACACACAACAAGCTGCTGCCTATGCTCAGGCTTTGGAGAAAGCCGCATCTCTCGGATGGCTTCTTGAGCCCAAAGACTTTTCCGCCTTGTTCGAGCTCGCTAGCTTGCTGTATGAAGGACCTTGGGTTGCAGAACGATACGCTGCCATCAAGGACTTTATCGAAACACACGAAAGCGAAATGGACCCTACCGTCCGAGAGATCATTCTGGGGGCCAAGAATTTCAACGCTGCAGACCTATTCGAGTCGGAATATCATCGCCAAGACCTGACTCGCAAAATTGAGGCCGAGTTCGCCGAATACGACGCCATCTTGGTGCCCACCACTCCCACCTTCCCAACGATTGAAGACCTCGCACGTGAGCCAATCAAGGAGAACGCGCACTTGGGCACCTATACGAACTTTGTGAACTTCATGGACTGGACAGCCCTTTCCATTCCCGCCGGATTTAGGTCGGACGGACTTCCCTTCGGCATCACCCTCATTTCTACTACCTGGGAGGAACCAAAGCTTCTCGCACTTGCCCGCGAATGGCTTTCCGCAGGTGCCCGCACTTTGGGCGCGACAAATGTCGAAAGGCTCGAGACTCGGAATCCCATCACTGGTGCCACGAGCGAGCCTGAGACCTTTCGCCTTGTGGTAGTAGGTGCTCATCTGACAGGATTCCCTTTGAACAAAGACCTGACGTCCCGGGGAGCAACACTAGAGATGGCGACGACTACGTCGGACAAATACAAGTTCTTCTCCTTGAATAGCGGAGGAAAGGTCAGGAAGCCCGGACTCCAGCGCGTTCCCACTGGCGGTCGCGCCATCCAAGTAGAAGTTTGGAAGCTACCCACGACAGAATTGGCAAGCTTTATGAAGACTGTCTCTTCCCCTCTCGGAATCGGTTCCGTGGAGCTATGTGATGGAAGTTGGGCCCCCGGGTTCATCTGCGAGCCCATCGGATTTGACGGCGCGACTGACATCACGTCGTTTGGTGGATGGCGGGCATTCATCAAGTCTCTCACTCTGATACCCAATATCAATGCCCAGCATGTGACGCCAAAAATGCGCGGACTCAAATCCGTTCTTATTGCGAACCGGGGAGAGATTGCCGTTCGCATCCTTCAGACCCTACGTCGGCTTGGACTCGAAGGCATCACGATACACTCTGCTGCCGATGCTCGCTCACAACACGTCCGAGATGCCGACGTTTCCCTTCTTCTCGAAGGCTCCTCCGTCTCGGAAACCTATCTCAACGGGTCACAGATTATCACTTTGGCAAAGAGCGCCCATGTTGATGCCATCATTCCTGGATACGGCTTTCTGGCAGAGAATGCAGACTTTGCCTCTGCAGTCGAATCTGAAGGATTGCTTTGGGTTGGCCCCACTCCAAAACAGATGCGGCAACTTGGGCTGAAGCATCTCGCTCGTGACGTTGCGCTTGCTGCCGGAGTGCCCGTTGTTCCTGGTAGCAAAAGTCTTCTCAAGAGCGCGGACGAAGCCCTGTCCGAGGCGGACCGCATCGGCTACCCAGTCATGCTCAAGAGCACTGCTGGTGGTGGAGGCATTGGTCTCAAGCGGTGCGACGACGCCGACGCCCTCTCCGAGGCCTTTGAGAGCGTCCGGAGACTTGCCCAAGCCAACTTCGGAGAACCCGGCGTGTTCGTGGAGCACTTCATCGAGCACGCACGCCATATCGAGGTACAGGTGATCGGCAATGGACAGGGCCACGTCGTATCAGCTGGAGAACGAGACTGCTCGCTGCAGAGGCGAAACCAAAAGGTCATCGAAGAGAGCCCGGCGACCTTCGTACCCACTGAAGCTCGCTTGGGAATGTGCAAGGCCGCTGTTGAACTCGCCTCAGCAGTGAAGTATCGCAATGTTGGTACGGTCGAATTCATATACGATGTTGATACCTCCAGCTTTTACTTCCTTGAGGTCAATACTCGACTCCAGGTAGAGCACCCGGTCACCGAGTCTGTCACTGGACTTGACTTGGTTGAATGCATGCTTCGCGTGGCATCTGGCGAATGCAAAGACATCTTCCGCGACATTTCTGCTGGCTTCACAGTCAGAGGAAGCTCCATCGAGGCCCGCATTTATGCCGAAAGTCCGCTCCAGAACTTCCGCCCATCGCCAGGACGCCTGCGTGACGTCTCGTTTCCTGATGACGTCCGCATTGATACCTGGGTCGAGGCCGGCACTGAGATATCATCATCGTATGACCCATTGGTCGCCAAGATCATCGCCACCGGTCAAAATCGCACGGAAGCAATCACCAAACTTGCGGTGGCACTGGACAACACTGTGATTACGGGAGTAGAGACTAACTTGGGGTACCTCCGTGCTATCGTGGATTCTGAGATGTTCAACTCTGGCGGGTTTACCACCACCTCTCTCAACAGCTTTGATTTCAACGCAAAAGTGATTGAAGTCGTTGACCCTGGGAACCTGACGGCGATCCAGGACTACCCAGGCCGCAAAGGCTTGTGGCACGTCGGTGTGCCACCGTCTGGCCCATTCGATAACTACTCGTCCAGGCTTGGCAACAGACTTGTTGGAAACGATCCTCGCGCTGCCGGGCTGGAATGTACAATTCAGGGGCCCAGCTTGGTCTTTCACTTCGATGCAATTGTTGCCGTCACTGGTGCCACTGCTGAAGTCAAGGTAAACCACCGGGTTGTCCACCAGAATAGTATCATCGCTGTTGCCAAGGGTGAGACAGTCTCTATTGGCTCCCCGACGAGCGGCTATCGTACCTATATTGCAATCCGTGGCGGTCTCGATGTACCCGAAGTCTTCAGCTCGCGTTCGACTTTCGCCCTAGGCTGCATAGGAGGTCACAACGGACGTAACGTCCGAGCTGGCGACCTTCTTGCAGTTGGGACCGCCAGTTCATGTTCCCCATCGTCGGACGTGATCAGCCCAGCCATCCCCTTCCCATCCGGCTCTGCCGACGCACGGTGGACGCTTGGAGTGATCCCTGGACAGCATTCTGCCCCTGAGCACTTCACCCAAGAGGGTCTCGAGAATCTTTTCGACGGCGAGTGGACTGTCCATTACAACAGCAACCGCGTCGGCATTCGTCTCGATGGCCCAAAGCCGCAGTGGGCTCGCTCTACTGGCGGTGAGGCTGGACTGCATCCTTCCAACATTCACGACAGTCCCTATTCCGTCGGAAGTGTCAGCTTTACTGGCGACGAAGCGGTCATACTTGCTTGTGACGGTCCTAGCCTCGGAGGATTCGTTGTCTTCTGCGTCGTTGCGTCTGCTGAAATGTGGAAACTCGGACAGCTTCGGCCAGGCGATAGGGTGAAGCTCAGAACAATCAGCGTTGAAGAAGCGCTGGCACTGCAAAGCGCTTTGGAAGAGTCTATTGACAACCTAACTTCCCTTAGGGACGCTCAAGCACGTCTCGCCGACCCGGTGCCAGCTGAACGGGACCCGTTACTCGGTAGTATCGGCACCACCGACCGGCACATCACCGTTCGCCAAGCTGGCGACTGCTCAGTCCTGGTCGAGTTCGGCACAGAAGACGTCTTCTCCCTCCGCCAAAGCTTTCAAATCTTTGCCTTTATCGAACGCCACAAACGCAACCCCATCCCGAACGTCCTCGACCTCTCTCCAGGCGTGCGCACTCTCCATGTGCAATACACACCAGGGACCCCTCCTCAGCAGATCTTTTCTGCACTCCGAGAGCACCAAGCCTCTCTCGGAAACATCATTCCTTCTTCTCTCCCCTCGCGCACTGTCCGTCTCCCCCTCGCCTTCGATGACTCCGTTTCTCGCTCAGCAGTCGCCCGCTATGCAGCCACCATCCGACCTACGGCTCCTTGGCTTCCCAGTAATGTCGACTTCCTCCAGCAGCTGAACGCTCTCGAAGACCGAACCGATGTGGAACGCATATTTCTCGACGCGACGTTCCTTGTGCTCGGCCTCGGAGATGTCTTTTTGGGTGCTCCCTGCGCAGTCCCATTGGACCCGCGCCACCGTCTCTTCGGCACGAAATACAACCCCTCTCGCTCCTTCACTCCCCGCGGTGCCGTGGGGATTGGCGGACAGTACATGTGCATCTACGGCATAGATTCCCCGGGTGGTTACCAGCTCGTTGGTCGCACAGTACCTATCTGGGACGACGTCATCGCATCAGCCGCGTCGCAAACACACGCTCGACCATGGTTGTTCCGTCTCTTTGACCGCATCTCCTTCTACACTATTTCCGAATCTGATCTCGACTCCGCAATCGCCCAGGGCAGAATGGCAGACCTCATCAGAGTCGAAGAAGGGAACATAGACCTGCTCGAGTACGAGGCTTGGCTCGGCGAGCACAAGGTGGACATCGAGACGACGCGGAGTGCGCGCGCAAACGCCATTCAGACGGCTCCGTTCATGGAGGAACTGTTGCAGCCGTATCATCCCCCAGAGATCGAGCGCAGACTCCTTGAGGAGGAAGACGTTGCGGGCGAGAGGGTCAAGGCGCAGATGCCAGGGCGGTGTTGGAAGTGCGAGGTCAAAGTCGGCGGTGTAGTTGAGGTCGGCGATACGCTTGTGTGGATCGAGTCCAACAAGATGGAGATAAAGATTGCCAGCTCCGTCAGGGGCAGGGTGGTTAAGATGCTGGTCAGAGAGGGTGATATCGTTGGGCCGTATGATGATTTACTCGTCATCGAAACCGAGTAAAATCATGATGGCAACATCCTGATGCGATTGCCTGTTGCTATATCTCGGAGAAGGAAATATTAAATTTGTCCAAGACGTAATGGATAGATAAAATTCTAAACACAGACATGCTGGCGACAGCCTCCCTCATTGGGCATGTTTTATCTCCACAACACGCGGCAAAATCTCGGGCTTTTGGATAGCAGCGACGATGCGGTTGCCATCGACGCGAGTGCTAATACCAAATTCCCTCATACTGCTCGAAGGCCAATCTTTTGGAATGTCGAGAGCATCCGGGGGAGATGAAAAGTGGTAATGCTTGAAGGCCTCGAATGATTGGCATACAAGTCAGACAAGATATGTTGAGAGCGAACCAAGACTGCTTAAATTCTATCAATGGTCCTGTCGGCTCTAAGCGCACACTCGTACTGCGCGCAGTAGAATAAGTATTCCCGCCTCGCAGTTTGAGTATTCTATCCAAGTGTTTGCACCAAATCCAAGCAAAAGAACGAGCCAAAACAAAAGTTCAACAAGCACCCTTTTCTACACGGAACTTGCCAGTTCCTTTTAATCATACATTTACGTCTACATGCACTGGGCTGGACCACCCTCGCCTACGGCAGTTAGTATGAGATGTTGGTGCTGTAGTAGAGGCGAAGGACTCACTGCTAATCATCTTCGCAACGGCTTGCACCAAGCTGATGACCATGACGAGAGATCCAAAAACGAGAATGCCCATCGCGACGTACGTCTTCCACGAGCGGGAACTGAGTTTGATGTAGCACAAGGGGGGCAGGATGTACGCCATGGCGCAGGCGGAAGTCGACCCCACGAGCTCAAAGACGGTGCCGACGTCGCAGGTCAGCAGACTGAGAACCATGGCCGACACGACGAGGGCGGAGCTGAAGATGAGGTGGAGGTTCATGTTGAAAGGCTCCCCGGGGAAGAAGTATTCAAACATGACCTCGCGACAAACAAAGGCCTCGAGGGGCAGGGTGGTTAATATGTTGAGACCGAAACACAGGCGCGCAACGGTGACCATGACATTGTCGGCGGGGAAGTTGTTGAGGACGTTGCCGAGTGTCTTGTCGCCAAAGGTGAGGAAGCCGGCAAGGGCCATGAGCAGGCAAGCGACCATGGAGATGCCAGTGGAGTAATGGGTCACGCGGGAGAAGCGGTCTATGGTGGGAGTTTTCAGGGATCCATAGATAAGGAGTGAATTGTGGTGGCAGACGAAAGCTGAAGGGGTTAGCCGGGTGCAAGTAGAGCGTTGCAGAAACATACCAAAGGAGATGACGCCAATAGCCTCGAGAATGCCGCCATTTACGGTCAACAATGCTGGAGAGAAGGATCCTCGTTCCGACTTGGGGGTGAGAGCACCTTGGAATACGACGGTGAAAACGATGACGCCCATGCTTATGAGAGCTAGAGTGCTTGCCTTTGCCAGCTGTGACCAGGTTAGCACTTTGCGCCATGGTCGCTTTCACGCTTCACCTCACCTTTGCGATGTCTCGGTACAGAGACAAGGGGTAGCTGACGCCGAGGATAAAAATAACGATGACAACCTGCCTGTTGGCCAAAAGGCCAAGCACGGGCACCTGTCGTATATCCGGCCATATGGCAGTGAAAACATGCGGTATCGAGTCGCCAACAATGATGCCGAAGGCAACCATGCCGCCAAAGGCAAAAGCCCACTGCGCAATGGAGATGGCAATCAGGCCGGTCCTGCCAAAGCAGTGCTCGACAGTCCCCTGGAAGCTGTTGCTCCCCGAAAGTTTGGTGTTGATGACGATGAGACAGATGGTCCAGTCGACGACGATGGTGAGGCCTATGAGCAGGACGAGCCCACCAAGCAACCCAGCCTGTCTAAAGGCGTAGGGTTGGCCAATGATTCCAGCTCCGATGATGGAGTTGGCCATGTTCATAAAGGCCATGCGCAAGTTCGACTTGGGTCGGTTACGCTCCGCCTCGGCCCATTCGTTTACATCCTCCTCTCCCCAAGGACTGTTGGCCAGAGCAACAGAGGGAGCCTCGATATCGGTGAGCAGGGGGCGGCGATGGTGGTCGTCATAGTCGCCGCCGGCGGGGGCATGGTGGAACAGCTCGTCGTCAACGTCGAAGCTGTCGCGGCTCTGTCGGGCCGAGCCGTTGCTTGTGGCCATGGAGGTGCGCGGTGGAGGAGGTTCGACGATGGAGGGAATGGGATCGAAACGGACTCGGTTCGGCGTACGCGGCGTTCCCGGGGATCGGGTGGCTTGACGCAACGACGAGGCCGTCTGGGCGCGCTTCGCTACGAAGTAGTCTCCGGGCGTGTCGGCATGATGGTCGTCTTCGTGGGCAAAGGGATCGTCTGCGAGGAGGCTCCTATCCTCTTCTGTTGGGCCAGGAGCATTGCCCGGATGGGAGTCGTTTGAGTTGGCTCCATAGTCTCGGGCCTTGGCCATTGTAAGTTATCATTTTCCGGAGGAAGTGACAGAGACGAAGCAGAGAATCGAAGGCGGCTTCGTTGGTTTGCCGTCTATCGTTTCTGAATTGTCGTCTGTCTTGTGTGTGCTTGGTCTGGTTTGGTCAATGTCGAAGGAGCGAAAGGTATGGAAATAGGTCTACCTAACGGTTGACGTTGCAAGCTGACCTTAGCTGAGCTTCCCAAGGTAGCTGCTACATGCCCCCCTTACCTTGGCTCACCTTGAGTGAAGTGGAGGTACGTATCCCCTTCCCCTTGTATTCACAGAGGTAGGGGACCGGGAGGTGTCAGGAGTCCGCGTACCCGAGGACAAGGAATCGGGCTACGGGGTGGGCTCCACTGCTCACGGGTAGCGGAGAGGTAGCTTGCGAGAAATTCTTGGCTATAGGCTACATGTAGGGACTTGCCTTTAGCATAGTGCACTCAGGTGCCTTATACGACACCTACTGACCTTGCGCACAATATTCGGCGTAATAACGGTGAGCGACTTATCAGAAACTTCCCAGAGCAATTCTGCGATAACGGCACAGCCTAGCCCAGCCAATTCAGACGACTCGATTCGACCTCATCCACGAACCCGCAGTTCGTTCGCAGACAGAGAAGGGCCCGGTGTAAACCCGTCAGATCTGAATATTCATTGAGATTGTATAGCTGCAAATCTCCAGTCCTGTCCCGCAGACGCAGGGTCAACGGAAAGCCAGAGCCTGCTCGACTCAACCAAACCCCAGGTTTGACGATAGGTCGAACCTTTGCGTTTTGTTTGGGGCTCAGGCCACTGATAACCATCACCTACACGTCCAATCGCTACTCCTGCCACTGCTGCTTTCAGCTCGTTAGAGTCCGATTGATCAGCCTCAATGCAGCTGTAGCCTACCACTTCCACTGTCACTCCTAGGCGTTTGGTACGATAGGCAAGCAAGCGTTGGGTTTTGCATGAGGAGTTTTTCCTTTGTGTTTTGTCGAACCGCATTGGACTCGGCGGAGAATTACACCACCCTCCATCGGCTGGAGAGGGCTTCATTCCCTTTTTATCTGTCGTCTTACTCACCTACGGTTGCACGTGTGTCACCCATTTTACGTGAATACGGCACTAATCTCATCGTCCTACCTTATCTCTCGCATCACACGCCTAGGTGACAGCACCTTTGACCAAGCCTTTCACACTTATCTTTTTTTTCCCTTTCCAATCAAATCCCCCGCGCGTCGGCCCGTCGCCCGGTCCCGCCCGTCGGCATGGACACGACTACACCAGCGCCCGCAATATACGGCACCCCCGCCTCCGCCGGCCCCGGAGCCGGCCCAACCCCAGGCTCAGGCCCAACGGTCATGCCGGCGCCCATGCACACACCGCCAGCCACGATTCCTTCTTTCGAGTCTCATCCTTCAGCGCCGGCGGCTGCTCACACGGGCGCCGCAGGCCATCTAGCATCTTCCTCGACACCGACGACAGGGACTCAGCAGCAACGTCCATGCGACATCTGTCGTCAACGCAAGACGCGCTGCGTGCGTGAAGATGGCCGCGATAAGTGTGTCATGTGCTCCTTTCACGGCCAGCCGTGCACATACCTCCGTGGTCCTCTCCCACGCAAGCGGAGGAAGGCTACAGATCCTCCAGAACAACGTCCTGCAACGAATGGTTCCATCAACGTGTTCAACCCTCCACCACCCACCGCGCCTGTGCCACTAGATCATCAAGAGGAGATAACGTACGTCACTTGATTTTCTTTGCCCACAAGCTTTATCCGGCATCCTGGACTCTCTCATTACTCGTTCGCTACCATCGTCTAGTCGTGCTTGTGTCATGTCCTTCCTCTTTGGGCCGTTCATATCCGTCTCATTCGTTCCAAGAATCCCTTTGTCATACGACCGCGCAACCAAACCTTTTCTGACCGCCGTCGTACAGACACCCATCACCGGAGCTTCTCGAGGCCCTATCACCATCGCTCGCAGGCTCCGAGAACGCCATCCACTTCAGTCCGGCGCCGTCTCTCCTCGACGGCACCTTGGGACTCCACCTCAAGACTCACTCCGAGTACATCGGCAACACAAACTATCGCGAACCCTCCTTGCTCGACTTACACCGCCCGCATGATCCAACCATCCGCTCCGTCCGCCGCCTCGATGACTCCACCGTCTTTCTCATCCACCGCGACCGCGAAACCTCGTCCGAACCCCAGCGCATCGCTGACCTTGACGCCATCGAGAAGCTCGTCCACCCCCTCGGTTCGACCCTCGTCAAGCTCTACTTCCGCATCGTCCACCCGTCCTTTCCCATTCTTCACAAAAAGGTCTTCCTTGAAAAGTACGCCCGTTCCTATCATGAATTCTCCCCGCCCCTCCTCGCCGCCGTCTACCTCATCGCCCTCGACTGGTCTCTCTACGATCGCACCCTCGCCACCTCGTCCTGGCAGCCGGACCAGTCCGCACTCGAGGCCCTCGCCCTCCGCACAATGTCCGACGACCTGAGGCGCCCCAAAATCTCCACCCTCCAGGCCGGCCTGCTCATCCAGCAGCGCTTCCGCAACAACACCTGGACCTTCACTGCCCAACTCGTCGCCCTCGCACAGGGCCTCGGCCTGCACGTCGACTGCAGCGACTGGGCCATCCCCGACTGGGAAAAGGGCCTCCGCCGCCGCCTCGCCTGGGCCCTCTTCATGCAGGACAAATGGGGTGCCCTCGTCCACGGCCGGCCCTCCCACATCCGCCTCGACGAGGACTGGGACGTCCGCCCCTGCCGCATCGAGGACTTCCCCGAGAACGCCGCCGACGAGGAGCACGACCCGGAGGGCAGCGCCGAGGTCGTCATCGGCCGCGAACTCTTCCTCCGCCAGATCGAGCTCTCCCTTATCCTCAGCGACGTCCTCGCCACCTTTTACACGGCGAAAGCCACCCGCCGCGGCGGCACCCTCGATCAGATCGGCACCGTCGGCGTGGCGGAGCTCGCCAAACCCATCGTCATGATGCTCCGCGAGTGGTACGCCAAACTCCCCGAAGCCCTGCACCTACAAGAAACCCGCCTCAAAAAGCTCTCCGCAAACGGTAACCCGCCTCCTTTTTCCTCCTTACCCCCTTGACCCCTCAAACTAACAACCTCCCCAAGGCTCCCTTCACCTCTCTTACATCTCCATCGACCTCGCCCTCCACCGCTCCCTCGTCCGCAACATCTCCTCCAACGCTCCTCCCGAACTCCGCGCCGCAATCCGCACCGGAGCCCGCGCCCGCCTCGCCGCCGCCTCGTCCATCATTTCCAATCTGCAAATGGAACACATCCAATCCTTTTGGAACTTCGCCGCCTCTGCCCAGCTCGCCGCCATCGGCTCTTTTGCGGGGCTCCTCTGGGCAACCTCCGACGACGACATCGAGTCGGCTTACTACGCCGACCGCGTCGAGGAGTACCTCTGGACCCTGCGCGTGAGGGCCCAGGCCGCCCCCTTTGCGAGGGAGGCCCTGCGCATGCTCGAGGCCGACGTCGGCGGGCTGGAGGCCGTCAGGGCTTCTGCGTCGGGCGGGTTGCACGGTGATGTCAAGATGTGAGAATGCCCATCACATACTGATACATTTCTTTTATTGTCTCTGCTTTTTTGCTTTCGGGACAGGGCAAGTTCATGAGTGATGTCAACTTTGATGTATTGCGGTATGCAATTATCCGGGAAAGAGGCCTAAAGAGGCGGGTCGGGCGGCACGAAAAAACTGTTTCTTTACATTTTCTGGGATACCCCCTTGAACGACATACCATGTGAATAAACAATAGCCGAATTAGGCATGCTGGTCATTTTGATTTTACTTCATTTGCCGTGTCTGAACATTGTTTCTGGACGTTGTGTTTTGCTTTGACTTCGTGCACTTCTCACTATACAGATGACGGAATACAAATTTGTGCCAACCATGACCGAAAGAATCAAACGCTTTTGTGCCTTCATTACAACTAAATATCTACAATGGCCGTATGTAGGGGGCCGTCTGTGTCGGTCCCTAGGGGTATCATGTGCGCATAACCATCCAATTTCCCATTCCGTAATCACGATCGTCAAAGATCGCAGCATTCGGCAAAAACTCCCTAAAACAATCCGAACATGACAAGCAGGCAAAATGACGCGGCCGCAGCCACTTTGAGATTGACCGGGGTCGACGAAGTGAACGATGCTGCGGCCGAATCGGATGTGGGCGAGGCCGCGGCAGAACCGGCAGATGTTTCGTGGCCGTTGAGGCCCAAGGTCGGTGTCGCAGTCGCCTTGGCAGACACAATAGTGGTGATGCCAGGGTTGTTCTGCACGGGCAGCGTGGCAGTGGCATCGCCGCCCGTGGTGGTCGTGACTGGGGGAAGGTCAACTCTGGTCGCGAATCCTGGAAGGTGTTAGCCATTAGTTCAACAGAATGAGATGGTAAGGACATACCGATACGCTTCTGGTCCTTGTCAAAGACGGCGTAAACGTTCTTCAGAAAGACGTCTCCCAACAGCCATGCCCCCGGAACCACCTCGTGCCCGTAAATGTTACTCGTGCAGACGCCATCCGGGGAGGGCACGCTTCTCCAGTCCTTGGGAGAAATAGTGTAACTGACACCGGAAAAGGTGAAAGTGACCTTCTTGTCGCTATCGCATGGTACTGTGTACGTCGCGTTGTCTGTGGTCGACGATCCAGGAATGTTGGCGTGAAATGCGGCGATATCGGCTTGCGGGCCAAAGACATAGGACGTACCAGTGTCGATGTAAGCGAGCTTGCCAGCTGCGCCAGACTTTTGTCCGTCGTAGGCGATGCCGTCGATAGGAATAGCCCAGTCACCGTTGTCGGATCCCACCGCAGTGTACGAGATGTCGCCGGTATATTTGTCTGGGTTGCAAACACCGAAACTGATTTCGCTCGTGTTGGGTCCGTCCGCGGCTCTGTTCAAGTATACACAGAAGATATTGGCCTCGAGCTGGCTGGAATTCTTCACGACCTGAACGAAGTTTTCCGTCTCTCCACCAGCCATCGACAGGCCCAATATGCCATCGAAGGGAAAGTGGTTGAAGTCGTCCGAGGTTTCGCTCGCAACTCCAAACTGGAAGTCGAAGCTCATGCCGGCGAAAGAGATGCTGTCGGTGATTTTCCGACCATTGACGGAGCCCGATCCGTAGGCGACAGAAAAGTTTTGACCGAGGTCCTTGTACGAGTCCGAGTCGGCGGAGCCAAAGGAGCCGTGCTTCTCGCAAGCGGACGACTGGCAAGACGAGCCCATAACCCAGCTAGTGCCAGCTCCGGTATCGATGAGCATCCACAGAGGCTTCTGCTTGGAACCAAACTTGACTTCGGCAAAGTAGGAAAAGTCGGTTCCATCCTGAGCAACCGGCGCGGCATTTTTGAGCGTCGTAGCTGCAGCCGTTACAATGCGGTAAAGACTTTGTCTCTTGGCCTTGGAAGACTGTTCTTGGGTAACAGCTGGTCGAAATCTGGCATACTTGCGTGTGAGCTTTTCCACCTCGCGGGCAACTCGCTCGGCCTGATAGTCTTCGATCTGCAGATGCAATGTCAGTAGCTGACCACGCCAGACATGACCGATGGAGAAACATCTTGAGGGATAGGAATCCCCGATGGTATGTCGAATCCAACGATCAGAGAATGAGACGTACCGACTCTTCAGTGATTTGAGGTCCGGAGTGCAAGTCCGGGATCTTGACAGCGTGGGCGTCACCGTGTAATGTGAGAGCATCCTGATCCTTCACCTGCCTTTTCTGGGACGGTGTGCAGTCGCCATACGTCTGGCAACGCTCAGCGGAAAAGTAGGGGTAGAAGGCGTGAACGCAGGTGAAGAGAAGCGAACAATGAGCGAAGACCTGAGTCGGACGCATCGTAAGGCTGGAATCGAGTAGCCGAACAGAGGGAATAGGAGCTTTGGTGGCAGGTCCCTCAGAGGGTGTTGATAGGACAAGATATAGCTGAATCGGCAGCAGTCGTGTGGTGTTGGTTATGGCTGTTAGACCAGCATTTGCCAACAAACACTGGAGCTTGGCCAACAGTTGACTATCGCGAAAATCGATCGTCGACGTGCCCAATTCGGCACAAGCTCGCGGGTTCCAGACTCGGCGACGGAGAGCAGATTAGAATATTAAGAATTAGGGGTCGAGCCTGTATAGCTGCGTAGTTGGATAGTGTCTGGGTGTCGTATTCGACGGGCGACGCTTTGGGTATACAATGTGGAATGAGTAATGTTTGGGATAGAGCTTGGCTGGCGAGTTCGGAAATGCTGTACGAAGGCGGGTCGAACCAAGGGCAAGACACGGAATCGATGGATAGGCGATGGAGAACGCCACCGGCGTGTATTGGGAGAGACACGATGCAAGACAATGAGACAATTGGTCGATGAGCCGAGGCAAGGGAATGAGCAGGACAAGCGAGTATCTCTCCTGATCTAGACGAGGACCAGACCACGCAAAAAAAGAAGCTCGGATAATAGGCGAAACCCCGAATATCAGACGGGCAGCTCCAGGAGAAAAGAAGAAGAAAAGGCCCTAGAAGTGTGGGAATGGGAGGCCAGGAGGATGAGGTGAGGTGAGGCAAGAGGAGAGGAGACGAGGGAGGGGATCGTGGGGAGTAGTTATGGAGATGTGCATTACCACCCAAGGTGACTACGGAGTAGACTGCGTTTGGCAAGCAAGCAAGGTAGCGACGATGGTCTGCTGGTTCAAAGCCAGGCTACGGAAGGCGACTGACCAGCAGTAGCAGCTTCCATTCTAACCTGTTTGGTATCGACAATCGGGGAAACAGCAGGGGAAACGACTCGAGGAAGGAAAGAGCGGATGACAGGCGGCGCCGTTCACTGGTCAGACATGGCTGCCGGTCTGGTCCCTCTCTCCAAGATTTGTACTCTCGTGCCATTGTTGCGTTGAGTGGTACATGTGGCTTTTCGGCGACCCGGTGAAGGTGGATTTACAAGAGGTCAGATCTGCACACATGCATGCAATTGCGCAGGGGAAACCGATAGGATAGGCTGGTGGTATTGGTGGAGGCGTACTTGGGCTTAGCCGGTGCTCACATCTCAGGTCGTCGTCGTTTGGTCCTGCTCTTGGCTGTTCTTCTTGTCATTGTCTAGTCATCCGTCTAGAGTAAGGTGTGTTTTCAGTTTTCCTCTCGCATCATCCCACGACGCGGAACTGTCGGCAGACTGGGGCTTTTTTCTCCTCTTTCTTGATCGCAAAGAAAGCCAGCAAGCCACGTCCTAGTGCCTAACAGTACCTCTCCGCGAATCCTCGTACCCCTGACATCTGCAATGTGTGAAGCTCGTGGTGAAGTGACCAGTGGGACGCCCGTTGTGGATACATGGTCCGTGGTCTCATGCAGGTCGCTTTTTTTTTTCAGGGAACGGCCGAAGAGGCACCTGGTCAGTCGTCACTCGGCCGGCCAAAAGTCCAGAAAGCAAGAGGGAAGAACAAGGTGATTGACATGTCTAGCTGTCTTGACAGCTTGACGGAGTATAATTTACAGCGCATCGCGTTGTTTCTACCTGTTTCTAAGCCTTTTTGCCCCGCAGAAACAACGCACCTACGAATACTTTGCTGCGTGCTTACTTCACGTCAGGTACTGAACCTTGACTGATGGGACGAACAGTCTGCGTAGCGCTGAGTTAGGTGTGTTGGCTCGTCTGATTGGCTGCTTGCCAGTGGTCCCTTACACGTAGACTTCCCAGTATTGTCTCTCGCTGGCGATTTCTTTCTCTTTCAGGCCATCTCTTCTAGGGGCAACCGCCTATAATCAAATCTTCTTGATCCAACAGATCATAAGCTTTTCCGTCCCTTCCCTCGTCATATGTAGCATCACAGGTTGCGATCATCACTGACCATTCGTTGCATGCGGCTTCTTGACGTCTTCGATAAGCCTCGAGGCAATAACCGAACAGCGTGTTGTCTCTCCCAAATACTCGATAGAACAGAACACTCTGGACATACTCTGCCGTCGGCTTCAACTCCGAAGCCAAGTTGTCGAGACCATGTAAAGACCTCAGATCGCACCATGCCACCGTTCACATATTCACAACAGCAAGCCATAGCCTCGTGATCACATCGTCTCCCCGTCTGATTTCGGCTTGCCACAACTGGCCTGGTGCTGGGGCAGGGGGAAGAATCAAAGGAAAGTCAATTCCATCCGCTGCCACCGAAGCCATGGTGGCAAGATTGTCTAACCTGCTTTGGTGCCAGAAAATCACTTTACCAGGGGCTGCCTCTGAAGACTCCACTTGCCATTTCACCTCGATGCTGCTTCGGGCCTCGTCTCCAGGCCAAGCCTATCCTTCTTGCGCTTTTCTCCAGGCCATCCCCATGCAGCAGCGACGGACAAAGCCTTCTTCAAAGTCTACCGCATCTTCACTCGCCTTCCCACTGCCACCGGTCCATGTCGACCGCATGCGAAGAACCGTCTGCGTTTGTGCGTCCTAAACCACGCGGCCGGGAACGTTGTTGTCGACGCGTTTGACCGCGCAACCGCGGCACTGTATCACTCACATCCTCCAAACAATCCCCCCATCAAACGAACTCGCTGGCGGGCGCTGCAGCTGGCTCGTGCTCATCGTCATTTGCATCTCAATCTGCATCCCTTGCGGCTGGAGGATGGGTCCTCGGGAAATACGCTCGACTGCAAGTTGCCCACGGCACAGGCCCCCAACCCCAAGCATTCGCGAATGCCTGTAGAGAGAAAGCATCGAGCAATCCTCAGTAGCCACACTCACCGCATCGCAATTTGCCCATTCCGCCCAGCCTGTCGCCTAAATATGCAGTTGGGAACTCGCCATTTCGGCCATTCTCCTGTCGCATATCATCTCCAAAGACCGACTACCTTTCGCTTCACTTGCCTTCCAGGATCCCTGGCTGAACAAGGAAAGGCCCGATACTGGAGCATTGTGTTCGAGGTGTTACGGACCATATTTTGGCTCAATTGCACAGTAGCGAAACTACACAAGTTCACCCCCAGTCCGGTTGCTCAGTCAAGGACTCTCGTCGCCCTACTGCGTAGCAAACGAATTGCTACCGATACATCAAGATTCACCTCAGCGCTGGGACCAAAGTTGCAGCTATCAATGCAATCTTGTCAGCCGCGTACTTACATCACCTTTACACTCAAAAGCGTAGTGTATAATAGAAGAGTCTGGTTGTCCTACTAATTCGAACCCAGGTCCTCCGGGTGCAAATTGCCTTGAGCCACCTGAGCCCTGCTTTTACTACCCATGATCCAGCTTCCCTTTTCCCTTTTCGCCAAAGATTCCCCTTGACCGTCCCATAAATGACCATCTCCTATTACTGGTCGAGAACCCCATTCTATTTGGATGCCCGCACGTTGTACCAGCACCTAACCTATACCAGTCCTGCCGTCGAGCAGATCACCCATTTGGTCTGCTACAGGTCGTCACCGCGAAATACATAGTGGCTCCATGCGTGTGCTTATCACGAAGATCGGTTTATCTGCTTGTTTGCAGTTTCTTAGCTCTGTGCATTGCACGTCGCTTCGTTGAGACTGAGACTTTGCGTTATATCATTCCTGTAAGCCGGCGACCCGTTATCGGACTCAAGTACGTCTAACCACCACGACATACCTACCTGACCGTATCCGTAGATCCCCGGTTTTCTCGTCAATTCGCGAGCTTTTGTAGGCGCAAGGTGGCAGACAAGGGCTTCCGAAATGTGGACATGACCAGCAGGGGCTCAAGCCACGAAGTGCTTCAACCTCTCATCACCTGCAACCCTGGTTGGGGTTGATTCTAAGCCGTTTCAAACGAAAAATGTGTCAATCAAACGAGGCACGCATTCCGAAATGACACCTCATTCTCCTTGAAGCCGTTGGTGCTAGCCTTGTTCCTTTTTGGCACAACACATACTTGTAGCCTCTCGTATTTTGTCAGCCGTGTTCCTATCCGATGGGACTAAACTCAGGGCTCAACCTGGGACAATATCACCGAGAGGAAGCGAACTCCAGGATTGCTGGTCAAATCCCTATTCCGACGGCCACGCCGCAAATGCCAGACAGTGAACCACGCGCCAAGGCTTATTTTTAAGCTTCCAATGCCCACAGCTTCATGCTAATGGTCTGGGCAAAACTGCGTCCCCACGCGGACTATACAGGTCGCACCAATTCCTCGCTGTTTGCAATGTGTTCAGCTCCCGAGAGCCTGCGGCATTTGCAGCAAGTTTCTCCTGGACCTTGATGAATTCTGCTAATCCGCTTTGCCCTGCAACTCTACTGGAAGCCATGGTGCGCAGAAACCACCAAACAGATTCATTCTGCCAACGGAGAGACTCTGCCAAATCTAACGTCTCCTTGAAAACTATTTGCAATACCATACCGTCGTCGGTGACAATATCTTGTAAGAGATGCGCGAGGAAAGACCAGCCAGAGATGTCGTTGTGATGCCTGAAAGACCACTTCTTAACGCTTTGTGTCAATGAGATCAGCTCCTCACTGCCGGAAGCGGTCTGAAAAGTCTTCGTCAACCAACGCGCGTGGCACCAGGCGTAATAATTGCGTGGGTGTCTCTCCGCCGCTATCATGATGACAGTCTCAACTTCTTGTTGAATCGAGACGGACAGCCCAGCATCGCGAAGCTGCTGTGACAGCCAGCGTCGATGGCTCCACAGAGTTGGTGACTTTGTATGCCGATGTAGCCGGCTGGTGAGTAAGCTATCGACGAACCACTTCTCTCGCATCAGGACCGGCAGCGTCTCGCCTCCCAAAGACAGCTCGGCCTGGAGAAGACGTTTGCGAGTGTTCGCGGCTGTGAGGTGTTCCGGGTCCATGAGTAGCATAGCGCCGGTAGCCAACCACAGTCTGCTGGCTTCGGCAGATTTGTTGACTAGGTGCTTCTGGAGCATGTCGCGAGCGACGATGAAGGCCTGCACTAATCGCAGCTTGGGGACTGCAACCGCGTTGTCGTCTCGTAGGAAGTTTTCGTCCGGGTCTAGGGTGTGGCCGCTGCCTAGGATCTCGATTTCGAGAAGGCGATCATCTTGCTGCTTTACTAGAATACCGGATATGTCGTTGAAGATCTTTTCATGATCGCCTTGCTTCAAGGCGGCGATAACAGATTTGTCGAGAGCTCTCGACATTGCGCTGGGTGCTGGTCTCGCCAAGACCCAAGTTTCGGGATACTGACGCACACACCACGCGGTTCTGCGACGGTCCAAATGAAAGGCCCTGGCTTCTGGAATCGTGGTCTCTGGAGCTGTTCGAGGCGTCGTAATGTGAAGCCGTTACTGTCTTACTCAGAGGCTATTGTGGTGATTGGCCCCGAATAGCTGAGGCGCACTGTAGCGCACTGTGGCTAGGTCCCCGCTTAAGATGCAATTCGCGGGGCAATGACATAGGACCACGTTGGCCCGCTAAAGGGCTCCTACGGATACCTTACTGAGGGAGTCGTCACGCACCATACCATTTGCACGACCACTCGGCCCAGCCTCGCCCACCGCCCAAAACCAAAGCGCAGCATGCGCCGATAGAACCTGCAGGCCGCTCCCCAATTCCTGATCTTCAAAGAGGCGCTCCTTCGACAAGAGACAACATGCCCTCTTTACTCGTCATCATCTTCGTGCTGGAGGTGGTCTCCCACCTCGTCAATACTCTCGGAGCTGTCACCATCAACAACCTGGTGCGTTCTTTTCCCCTCTTGTTGTTTTCGCGCCGGTCGCGAAACGATCGCCCGTGACTAAACTTTAGTACAGCTTTGGAACTTGATCAACTATCTCCCGGTTTCGACCTCCAAAGCCGCGAAGCAGCACCGTCAGGTCCAGGCCGATTTTCTTAAGGTCCGCAAGGAGCTGAATGCTACAAGCAGTCAGGATGAGTTCGCCAAGTGGGCGAAGCTCCGTCGTACGCACGACAAGTTGCTGGATCAGCTAGAGAAGAGCAGTAGGTCGCCCTGGAGAACACCCTCCCGTTGCAGCAGGTGCTGACGTCTATCTTTTCTCTTAGAACAAACCCAGGAGGCTTCGAGATCCAAGTTCGACACGTCCCTCACCTCCTTCCGATGGGCTGTCACAAAGCTGCCCCAATACGGCCTGCCCTTCTGGTATTCCAAAGAGCCCATGTTCTGGCTGCCGTACGGATGGTTCCCCTACTACGCGGAGTGGCTCATGTCCTTCCCCAAGGCGCCGATGGGCAGCGTTAGCATAGTGTCCTGGCAGTTGGCATGCAACGGCATGGTCACGCTCGTCTCGGAGCTCATCATCTCCGTTATCGGATTCATGCTCACGAGCAAGCAAGCCAAGACAAATACTAAGATTCCGGTTGGAGGAGAGAAGGTCAAGGTTGCGGATTTAGCGTCGGAGAAGAAGGAACTGTAGAACCGAAAACTGCTAGGCAAACGGCAAACCACAGTAGGAATAGGCGAACTTCGTAGGAAAAATCCAACGTGAACTTCAGCCCAAAAAAAGACATACAGTTCCAAAGTTTTGCAGTGAATGGGAGGATGTATCTCTTAGAATTTGACGCAAAGTTCTTAATGGCAGACGCTAAGACTTTGTAACACGACGGAGAATAACCCTTGGCAGGGTATTTGGGGTTTGCTCTAGGCGTCATATTGACTTTGATTGACCATTGATGCCCAAAGGCCGCCAACAAAGCTTCGAAAGCGCCATCGCTGTTCACGATATGTGTGTGTGGTTCAGGGTAAGCAAGACAACTATGCAGTTGTAGGCGCGCGCATCGTGGTCCGCAACGATTCGTAGCTTCGACTTTCGTCATAAAAAGTCTAAACGACGATTCGGCGCGCCCATGTTGTACAGTATTCGGCACACTCTTGTCGTGCCGAAGAATGTTGGTGCAAGAGAAGCGAACAGTTGGAAGAAATCCATTTGGAAGAATTCTTGTAGCGAATTTTTATGTTGACAAAAATATTCGCGAGGCACCGCCACGACCCACAATCACTACACGGCACGCGCCACGGACAGAGGCTGCCGCCCCCAGCAGCTGCTGAGTCATCTATCGAGGCTGGAGCCACTGTACCTCCACCGCAGGGCGTCTTTACAAGTTAGGCAGGTGCCTTAAAGGTAAAGTAGGCACCTAGGGTACGTTGCCGAAGGGGGGGGGCGGCTGTTGAGACTATTAGCCAGGCCTTTTTGGGGGCTTTACAAGATCAAACCGATACCATAGACATCAAAGCGTTGCAGGATGCCAAAGGTAGGTTCGTTGTTCAACAATCACTCGATTGCCCTTCGGCTCGACTCTGGCACTATAGTCGTCAAGAGCCAAATATCTCTTCCGTGTCTACAACCATGCCCGCGAGGAAGATGATTTTCATTAGGGGGCTCTGAGGTTCAGGTTGCTGACTTAGTGACCTTTCCAGCCCTGCGAAGTCTTCCCAAACAAGACCCTTGGAGTCATATACCCAGCCCGTTGGCGTTGTCTTTACTTCCGAATTATCCCATGCAGCCGACCGCCCTTGACCATGCTGTGTCTGTAACGCCATGATGTAGGGAATAATGATACAACCCAGTGTTTGAGCTTTTCGTGATCTGCTTTTTTCTTGGTGCCGCCTTACTTTCTTCTGTGCCAGCTACACCCTACCCGAGATGGACAAGCGGGAATGGTATGTGCGCTGTATACTCATTTAGGCTCCGAAGAGTCCAGCTTGTCGTAGGCGGACTGCAGGCCCCTCAGTTCCACCTCATCGCCCTCAAGAACAGAAATCCAGTCCCGTAACTGGATGTTTTTGCCCTTCTCCTTGTCCTCGCGCCAGTTGCCCAGTCTCGCCCTACCTTCGACCGTGAGCGCAAGGTTCGCCGGGGCAGGAGGACCAGATGATGTCGCGCCACCTGGCTTGCCTGGTGTGCCAAGTCTTGGTGTACCAGCACCGCTCGCGCCACCAGTCATCCACGAATACGACTTGCCGCCCTTCTTTTTTCCAAACAGGGACCCTGTCTTTGGCATGCCGACGAACATACTGCTCGTCATATTTTGGCTAGCATGGCTGCTAGCTTCCGCCTTTTTGACGGCATCGAGCTTCTTCTGCTCCTTCTTCGAAATCGTCTTTTCCGAATCGGGTGCCGAACCCCCCGGAGTTCCAGGGGCGACTGAACCTGCGCGTGATGCTGTCGTTGCCGGCTCCGCTGTGCCGTCTTTACGAGCGTTGCGTCTGCGAAGTCTCCGCTCTTCCCAGTCTCGCTCCGCTTTGCCAACCTCTCTGACAGTGTGACTGACGGTGTTGGTGGCGGCAATCTTCTGCACTTTGCTGGGCTGAGAAGAGCTCGCATCATCCAAAGAACCTGTGGAAATGTTAGCATACCGTGGCCTTGTCTTGATCGCCACAACTGACGTTTCTGGACACGAAGGCTGGAGCTGGCTTCGGTTCCTGTCTGCTGCGCATCGCCTTCTTCCTGCGTCTCCGCGCTCTTGAGGGGCGCTGCGGCCATCTGCCACTCCTCTGTGACCTCGCCGTGGGATGAGGCCTGGCGTATTTTCCCTATACGGTTGGCATCCTCCACCAGGGTTCTCAGTCGCTGTTTCGTAGCAAGTGAGAGGAGTGCCAGCTGATCAACCAGGTAGCTGTCTTGAGGGATCCATGTACCAGTGGTATTAACAGTAGTTGAATCTGGGGCCGTCTTGACCGACACTGTGATGCTCGGGCGGGGAAACTCTTCGGGAAGTCGCATTCGCCCCATGGGCTGAGCGCTGTTCTTCATATCTAGGTTCAGTGAGAGGCCATGCTCCTTGGCAAACTGTTCGGCTTGCCGGTAGACGATGGGGATTTGCAGGAAAGCATCATTAAGCTCCACAGTCCTACTCTGAGCTAAGCGCTTCGCACCTTCCGCCCATGCCTTTTCAGCCTCCTGAGCCACAAGAGCATTCTGATTGTCGGTGCCTGCGGGTTGCGCTGGCTGATTGGCAGGCCCGGCACCGTAGAAAGTCCCCTTGTTACCCGGCGGATATGGAGCGAAACCGGTTCTCTGGCCGTCAGGTACGTAAAGCTCAGATAGATACTGCTCTTCGGCGCGTAGGTCGATACCTGTACCAGCGAGCGAATCGGTCACGTCATATTCGTACTCCTTCTGAGGCCGGTCGGGTGGCCTTGAAGGCGGCCCCATCGCACCAGGTGTGGGCGCCGGTTGTTGCATGACAGGCGTGCCGGGGGCGCTGTTGTTACCTAGCGCGAAAGTCGCATTATTGTAGGGCAACGGCGGCGCGGGTGGTTGTGGTGTAGAGACTTGAGGTGTAGGTGGTGGTCGCGATTCGGGAAGCGGCAACGGGGTGCCGGGTGTGGAAACGCCGTTGGCGTAAGGAGTCGCATATGATGTCGCAGCTTGTTGTTGCTGCTGTTGTTGTAACGGTTGATGCTGCTGATGTTGCGCCTGCTGTTGCGCCTGTTGTTGCGCCTGTTGCACCTGGTGCTGCGCCTGTTGCTGAGCTTGCTGTTGCTGAGCTTGCTGTTGCTGAGCTTGCTGTTGCTGCATGCTGGGATACACAGGAGACCCAGCAGACGTCGCCGCTGTGGATGGTGTGACTGGAGCGCCCGGGCTGGCTGCGTATGGCGAGGTTGAGTAGGGCGATTCGGGTTGGGGAGTTGCGCCAGGTGAGAGACGCGGTCGTTTATTAGGCGGAAGCTGCTGGTAGTTCTGCGGTGTCGGAACAGGAGAAGATGCCGGTTGAGGGGACGAAAACTGCCTAGGAGGCACCTGAGGTTGAGGCTGCGCCATGTCTGCTGTTGAGGCAAGGCTCAGTAGTAAAGGGAAAGAATCGAAAGAAGTAGACGTTCAGAAGCTGTTCTGGAAAGCAGGCCGGGCAGCTTGGCAATCCGAACAAGACTCTGCCCGTATATAGTTTCGCAATACTGTCGGGAGATGCGCTCTGCGTGTTGTCGACTGTCTCGGGACTTTTCAATGCCTAGTACAGGATGATTTCGAATGAAGATGAAGCCGACTTTGGAGGTCAAAGAATTAATGGGCGCGACGGTCGAGTATGTTGAGGAAAGAGCTGTCGGTGGACGGCCCAAGAGCGTCAGTTCAGCGTCACGTGATGACTCGGCCATCTGCTTGTGGTCGAGGCTCAGAACGCGGCCCACAGCACGTGTGCCTCTGTGCCCCACTGGCAGGCACCTCAGCACCCGAGGTACCTACCCTGCAAGTGCTAGGTTCCCAGGCCACTTTCCTTTACCTACATAGTACCTGAGCTACCGACGACTTTTACGCGACGTCGCTGCCATCGCGTGTCTCGTCATCTTCCATCGTGCGACCTCAACTCTGACCGTTCGTAGAGGGATAGATGCTTTAAACGACGCTTTCAGCTTACCACACATCACTGCTTAGGTAGTATCCTGCGAATGAACTAACTAGACCAGTCATATTGCCCACGATTGGTGGCAGTCTCCATCGACAAGACACCGACAAAAACATCGAAAATGGCCGCAAAACGCAAGGCGTCCGCCATGGCGGCAACTGTGGCCGACGAACCAGTCGATCCTTCCGACGAGCTGATGTTTTTGTGTCTGGGAGGTGGAAACGAAGTCGGCAGATCATGCCATATCATTCAATACAAGGGGAAGACGGTCATGGTATGGATGCCGTCCGATTGCCCGCCGGGTAGGACTGGACGCTGACAACTGCGTATAGCTTGACGCGGGACAGCACCCGGCCTATGACGGGCTCGCTGCGCTACCCTTCTTCGACGACTTTGATCTAAGTACCGTCGACGTTCTTCTGATCAGCCAGTAAGCGTCCCCTTCCTACACACTGTTGGATCTCAGGGCAAGGCAGTGAACGATATGGAATATTATACGGGATCATGCCTTGGCGGCGTTGATGAAACCCCAACGGAGTCTCCTGCCACGTCTCTATGCTATTTCATCTTTGTACTCAGAATCAATACAAACACCTTCTCCACCTGCCTTGCCTTGCCATCCTCGCTGTTGTGACCGCTCTAGGCTGTCTCCCGGGAGCGAGCTGGTGCTATTAGTCGGCCAAGGCACTAATCCTTCATAGTTTCCACATCGACCATGCGGCATCACTACCATATGTTCTGTCAAAGACCAATTTCAGGGGAAGAGTCTTCATGACCCATCCCACCAAAGCCATCTACAAATGGCTTATCCAAGACAGCGTCCGTGTAGGGAACACGTCGTCCAACCCAACGTCGCAGCCAGTATATACGGAAGCAGACCATCTCAATACGTTTCCTCAGATCGAAGCCATCGACTATCACACGACACACACTATTTCCTCCATTCGTATTACCCCTTACCCGGCAGGCCATGTTCTCGGAGCGGCCATGTTCCTGATCGAGATCGCCGGCCTGAAGATCTTCTTCACCGGCGACTACTCCCGCGAGCAGGA
This sequence comes from Colletotrichum spinosum, assembly GCA_004366825.1. Taxonomy (NCBI): domain Eukaryota; kingdom Fungi; phylum Ascomycota; class Sordariomycetes; order Glomerellales; family Glomerellaceae; genus Colletotrichum; species Colletotrichum spinosum. Next base: position 181,497 of record QAPG01000072.1, on the reverse strand, counting down.
CAGGCACTTGGTATCCGCCGAGGTTCCCAAGGGCGTCAAGATCGACGTTCTCATCACTGAGTCGACATACGGCATTGCCTCACACGTGCCTCGGCTTGAGCGCGAACAGGCTCTGATGAAGTCAATTACCAGTATCCTCAACCGCGGTGGTAGGGTTCTAATGCCTGTCTTCGCTCTTGGTCGAGCCCAGGAGCTTCTTCTCATTCTCGATGAGTACTGGGGTAAACACGCTGAGTTCCAGAAGTTCCCCATCTACTATGCCAGCAACCTAGCCAGGAAATGCATGGTTGTCTACCAGACGTACGTTGGTGCTATGAATGACAACATCAAGCGCCTCTTCCGCGAGCGTATGGCCGAAGCCGAAGCAACTGGAGACGGCTCTGGAAAGGGTGGACCTTGGGACTTTAAGTATATTCGTTCCCTTAAAAATCTCGACCGCTTCGATGATGTCGGTGGTTGCGTCATGCTGGCCAGTCCCGGTATGTTGCAAAACGGTGTCAGTCGTGAGTTGCTGGAACGTTGGGCACCAAACGAGAAGAACGGCGTCATCATCACCGGTTACAGTGTCGAGGGCACCATGGCAAAGCAGATTGTACAGGAGCCCGACCAAATCCAGGCTGTCATGAGCAGGACAACAGCCGGCGCCCGACGTGGCCCTGGTGGCGAAAGCGAAAAGGTCTTTCTGCCACGCCGGTGCAGCGTTGCTGAATACTCTTTTGCTGCTCACGTCGACGGCACAGAGAACCGCGAGTTCATCGAAGAGGTCGCCGCGCCTGTAGTGGTGAGCTCACCCTGACTCGGAGTCGTTTTCCATCTCGATCCAAAGCTAACAGGTCTTCTAGATCCTTGTCCACGGCGAGCAACACAACATGATGCGCCTAAAGTCCAAGCTACTCTCCCTGAATGCCGGCAAAACCGCCAAAGTCAAGGTTTTCAGCCCTAAGAACTGCGAGGAGCTCCGCATCCCCTTCAAACAAGACAAGACGGCCAAGGTGGTCGGCAAGCTCGCCACCATCCCGCCCCCGACGTCTCTCACGCCAACGGATCCGCAGTCCCAACAGATCATCACGGGCGTCCTCGTCCAGAACGATTTTAAGCTCTCCCTCATGGCCCCCGAGGACCTTCGCGAGTACGCCGGCCTTAACACTACGACAATCACCTGCAAGCAACGCCTTCGCCTCACGGCGGCGGGCATCGACCTCATCCGCTGGGGTCTCGAGGGTGTCTTTGGCAGCATCGAAGAGCTACCCGAGATGCGCAAGAATCACCTGGTCAAGAAGGCCGTGGCCAACGGCAACGGCGGCAGCGCGGAGGCCGGGAATGACACCAACATGGACGACGGCAAGGTCCAGGAAGAAGCCGATGAAGAGGTTACGCGCCTAGTAGCGGCCTACCTCGTCATGGGCTGCGTCGCCGTGCGCTACCGCAGCGACGGCGAGGTAGAGCTGGAGTGGGAGGGCAACATGCTCAACGACGGCATCGCTGACGCCGTCATGGCGTGTCTCTTTTCCATCGAAAGCAGCCCCGCAGCAGTCAAGCGTACGTTTTCCAGCCCCATCCGCCCACCTTCTCCGCTCCCTTTGAAACTCCTAACAACAAAAATCAGGCTCAGCAAGTTCTCACACCCACGATCACAAACCCGCTCCCCTTCCCAAGAACCCTCACGCAGACGTCGCCCCCGCAGACCGCCTCGATCGGTTCCTCATGTTCCTCGAGGCCCAGTTCGGCGCAGACAACGTCAACCCCGCCGCCGAGCCCCGCCTCCCGCCCCTACCCGAAGCCCAGGACGAAAAGCAGCAGCAGCAACAACCCAAGGCAATCAAGGCCGACAGCGAGAGTGACGAGGCGCCCATGGACGTCTCGGAGGACGACAATGAGGCCGAGCGGGAGAAGAAGCTGGAAGCTAGGCGCAAGGCAGAGATTGAAAGGTTGCATAAGATTGGTATCCCTGTGCCTGGTGTACATATCAAGGTGGACAAGATGGAAGCTATCGTCTGGCTTGAGGACCTTGAGGTCGAGTGTAGCCACAAGGCGTTCGCAGACCGAGTGCGTCGCGTTTGCGAGCACGCAGCTGAGGTAACAGCACCTCTTTGGGGGTAGGGACAGCAATGTGTTTATAGTGTGAATGTGGGTTATATCTCTAGGAAAGGCGTTTACGTGGATTATGTAGTCAAGTCACATATATCAAAATTTGCAAAGGCAGCTAGAGTTAGCCAAGAGTGCCAAATGCTTTAGTGCATTGAGCTATGATACAATGGACCTAAAGTTATAAGGAGAGAAATCGAGATGCAATACAATTAAACTTTGCAATGCTACCAGCTGAAAGAGTCCTCAACCCAGGTACTCCTTCAGCTCCTCCGTCTCCTCTAACAAAGTGTTGAACGAGAAGGGGGCGAAAGGCCAACCCGCAAACTCGGCGAACTTGGAAAAGGATTCGACCCAGGCCAATCTGAGAGAGTGCAACATGGCACTGGTACCTTCCATCAACACGAGAATGGCAATGGCTGCGATGACTGTCAGGGGTTGTGTCACAGATATAAACAGTTGGTGGAACTTACTGAGGAAGAACCACAAGTAGAAACCGACGACGATGGCAATAACACCGACGACGCCAGTCATGGGCAAGACATTGTTGAGGGTCATGTTCCAGAGCACAACACTGAGCTGCTGATGAGCAAGTGACAACGCCCAGAGACGGAGGTAGGAGGCCGTGTGGGAAACGCAGTTCAAACAGAACTCTGGTTTCGTTAGCATGGTAAACTTGGTAGCATAAGGTAGGCGACTTACCGATGGTGTGGATGACCTGGTGAATCATGACTTCGCTAAACTCAAACTCCTCATGTTCTCCATCACCGTGTAAGTCTTGCGTGATCATAGCAACGCCCTCGCCATCGGACTCAAAGCTCGGGCGGCCGTTAAGCGGCTGCTCATCATCATCATCCAGGGCACTAACGCGAGAACTCTCGCCGATGCCCCTATAACCCTTAGCGCGAGCGTGGTTGTGCTCCCAGCGAAGATAGAATGGCTTAAAGAACAAAAGAATGGGGACCTGAACGAAGGCAAGGAGCAACAGAATGACCTGCACGGTTCCCTGTCCATTGTACAGCTTCTCGGGCGTGCTTCCGGGTTGCAGGAACATGTAGATCAACATGTTTAGCAGCCCGGGAGGGGATGCCCCAACCGCAGGATCATTCCAGTTAACGGACCACTTGTAGATGATGCAAAGCACAAGGTAGCCAAAGATGGACTGGAAGAAGATCATGCCCGGGATGAAGTTACCCCAGATGTCCACCTTCTTATTGAAGTGCTTGGCGTTGACGTAAGAGAACACCAGGGAGTAGGTCATGTGAGCCCATCCGAGAACGATACTCATCTTCATCTTGTAGCTGTTGCTGAAGAGGAGGTCATTGTCGGTTCCGTGCCATCTCCAGTCGAGACCGAAGGGGTAGCGGTAGCCTTCGTTGTTCAGTTTACCGACCAGGGCGCCAGAGCCGGTGTAGTTGTTGGGAACGTCCCACTTCCATGCACTGTCGAAGAGAGTCATCGACTTGGAGAAGATATCGTTGTAGATGAGACCGGTGAAGATGGAGAACAGACCCATGACCAGGGCGATGTATCGACCGTAGAACATCATGGCAAACAACTCGAAGGTAACCTTCTTCAAAGGCTTCTCCCAGTAGATCATGGCGAGTGCGGCAAGAGTCATGATGACAGCGTGACCGAGATCACCGAACATAACAGCAAAGAGGAAAGGAAAGGTAACTATGACTGGGAGGGCCGGGTTCACCTCCCGGTAGGTGGGAGTGCCGTAGGCGTTGACGATGGTCTGGAAGGCCTCGGTGAATTTGTTCGTCTTGAGATAAGTCGGAGGAGTCTTGTTAGTGCGGATCTCATTGATAATGGAAGGTACCGACAAGCCAGCACGATTGGTGACGTCCTGCAAGGTGGATCGGATCCGAGGAAGATCGTTCGTCGGGCACCAGCCCTCAGCAATAAGCGTACGACGGGCGCGATCGTACGAGAACAGGTTGAGCGTGTTGTAGACGGCCTTCTCCTTTGTGACCAATACCATCCAAGCAGCCAAAGCCCGAGAGATCTGGGTGAGCTCGGCGTTGAGGGTCTGCTGGGTGTTGCGAAGAACGTTCTGAACATCGTTAAGACGAGCGTTGACCTCGTGGATCTGGTCGCGACGTAGATCGCTGTTCTCGTCGACGTTGTAGACCTCGGCACCAAGAGACTCAGAAATCTTGCGAATCTTGGCCAGAATCTCTTTTCCGTGAGCAAAGATGACGAAAACGTTCTTGTTGATCTCCTCATTGTTGGTGGGGTCGACAAGCGGCTCGGGGATCTCAGACTGGTTCATGTACAGGTTTCCACGAAGAGTTCTCCAGAGGATGCGCTCGAAGGAAGCGACGCGGTCGCGGTTAATGACACCAGCGACAAAGCCGATATTCATGCCGGAGAAGGAGCGCTCGACCTCGGGGGCGGAGTTGTGCTGCTCAACGTCTTGCAAGAGAGGGGCGTCATCATTGTCGGTGGACGCGCGGATTTCTTCAACGTTGCCGTGGGCTCTGTCGAAGAAGCCGCCAGCCTCGCGGAGAACCCAGCGCCACTCGGTAAGTTCGACCTCGCGCTTCTTCAACGTCTCGTAGCTGTCGTTGAGCTGGTAAACACGCTGCTCGAGGCTCTGGCTTCGCTCGGCGAGCTCGTCAATCTCCGAGGTTGACGGGTTCGCGAGTCTCTCGACATCGACATCGAACTTCCTGAGAGAAATTCCAGCCTTCTCCATCTGTGCATAGAAGTATCCTGTTTGATAACGTTAGCCCGATATCGATCGAATGCAGCGTCGGGAGCGGGCTAGATTGATGACGTACGCAGTTGCCGTTCGACATTATCGAGTCTTCGAATCTCCTGAGTGAAGGTGCGCTGAAAAGCGCTAACCTCTCCGTTAAGCTGTATTTGGTTTGGATGGTCAGCTGGGATGCCACGACTGTAGTCGATGTTTTGGTAGATATGGCATGGTACTCACGTCTCGAAATTGAAGGAGACCAAGCTCACCAAGAGCCGTGACGACCTCGCGACCTATCTCGTTGGAAATGTACAACTGCACCATACTCATGTTCGCAGAGCGAAACATGGTATCCTGTGCCGGAGCCATCTTGATTTGTGGCGGTAGCTCCGAAGCCGTACGTGGGTGATGAAGGTTGAGCTTGACGATTGCAGGAACTAACCACGGAGCTGCCAAGTTGACGGGTCGTTGCCTCCAAGGGGAACCTCCATATGGGGCTGAGCGGATGGTCGGATTAAGATATCTCCGACGTCGAACGACCTATCGCGAAAAGTTCACGCCACCTCAAGTGTGGCTGGAGCCCGCCATCGATGACGTCATGTTACTCGACAGAGTAATGCCTCCGCTTCGCACTGCTCGGCGCAAGACCCTTCTACAACACATGGAAGAGGCTTGACGACCAGTTAATGGTAATTCCAGAACATAAGTCATTGCGCTATCTGTTTCGTAAAGACAGATGTTTTCGACAAATAATTCGTCACGTCGAACTACAGCTAAGATACCTCACATCATTTCGTCGCAAATAGTCCAGCGACACATTTGTAAACAATCAATCGTTGCGGTTGAGATCTATAATTCGTGTTCTTTCGTGGTATTCCAGGCCTTCCTCCTTCGTCCATTACACCCTCTGTATCCACTATGCTATAGACATGCCCGTCATGTCCCGAGTGAATGTGGCAGTTCATGACACTCCACTACTTGTAGACGACAAAAACTGAGCTCGCGCGATGGAGGCTTAATTTGCAAAGTTCCCCCGCCACATCCAATTTCCTAGCAAATAGAGGCTGCTTAGTTGCAACCAAGTCCGCTCTCGGCCAGGAAGTCCAACATTTTGCTCGTGGTGTTCACGTTGGAGTAGCTCTGTTGCCATAGTCAGCGTGTTTCTGGAAGAGCCAAAGAGCCAAACTCACAATGGCCAAGCCGTGACCTGCACCTGGCACGACGTAAGTCTCAAACTTGCTCGAGTTCTTGAAAATCTGGGCAGAGGTATCTAGGATTGACGGCAACTCCGGATCTCCAGTTGCGAAGCAGTCGCCGCCACAAAAGGGCACATCACGTTCTGCGAGATTACCATGTCAACACGCAATCTGCCAAGTCTTTACCGTAAAGTACTTACCACCCGTGATGATGAGGACCGGCTTTCTGAACCCATTACCCGAGGCCGACTCGCCCCCGATGGTCAACAGCTCCCCGACCGTCACCGGCTTTCCCGTCTCATACGCCACCGTCAAAATTTCCGGGTCAAAGTCGTCCGGCGCGAAAAAGTTTACGTGCACGGCGCCCTCGTACGCCGGAGCGAGGTATCCATCGGCATAGTCCGCCAGTGCGGAAACCTGGTTCGCCTGGATCCAGGCACCTCCCAGGAGGAAGTCGGACAGAAAGGACCCATTCTGCGAGAAGCCCGTCAATATCAGACCGTCCGAGATGTCGGGAAACGCCGCGGTCAGCGCGTACGAATGGACAGAGCCGAACGAGTGGCCGACGTGGACCACCTTGTCAAACTTGCGCCCGCCTACCGCGCCGGCGCGGACCTTGTCCGTAAGCGCCTTGAGGGCGGCGAGCTCGAGAAACCCTTGGATCTCGTTCACAGGTTCACCGCGCGAGGACTGGGCGATGCCCAGGCGGTCCCATGTGAGGGTCGAGTAGCCCAGGCTCACGGCCGGGCCGACGTAGCTGTAGTTGTAGTTGTTGTTCGGCAGGTCCCAGTAAACCCTGTCGAAACCAATTCCGTGGGTGAGGATTTGGATGGTGCCGCCGGGCCCGGATTTGGGTTCGCAGTATGTTGTGGCGAGCTGGTATTTGCCTCCTACGTCGGCGTACTGTCGACGTATTAGTCAATGGGGACTGTAATTGAATATGTGGTTTATCTTACGCCTTCAAGGTGGTCGGCTGAGTAGTTGTTGCCTTGCTGGGCGAGACCTAGCATGATATTGGTCACATCGACGTTCGTGTCAGGGGCAGAAACGTTGAAGACGCCGTTCCGGGCGGTTATGTCCACCTCGACGGTGAGGTTCTGGCAGATCCTGGCCGCAGCCAGGCTTGCAAAAGCAATCTGCACAGCGGACGATTTGATATTCACCATGTTTGCTGTGGTGGGAGTGTGGCGAGCTAAGTGATACTATCGAGTCACCTAATGAGCCAAGAAAATATACCAGTAGTGTGGGTATCCTCCTCCCTCGCAGATGAAGCAAATGAGAGACCTTCTGCTCTTATAGGGATTCGGTCAAGCACCTACCATCTCGTCATTTGCTTTTCGGCAAACATCATCTGGCAGAAGTTCCAGAGCAAACCATGCATCGTAAGGATACCCGGAGTTGCAATAGTCAGCGCCGTCATTACCACCCACGAGCCCCCGGCGCATGCATGATGTCAACCAATAAATTGAATGTGGTCGTACACCTATCCACCGGTCGAGAAGCGTTGCGAGTCGAGCAGGAAAGGCGCCTACCGAAGCCAGCCGAAGATCCCTTTGCGGCGGGCTCGCCGCCTCCTGCCAAGTCCGGCGAGCTAGCCTGTAAGCGGCAACGTAGGTGTAGTTTTCTGGAATATCTTCAGGCCTAGCATTGATGGGCGATGTCAACGGGAATGTATAATCGATCATGGTTGGATGAACACTCGTCAATTGCACAACACACATACACACACACAACACACGAGCAGTTGTCACCCATGACATTCAATCGAACCTGCTCCGCCTTGGCCGGCAACATTCGGAGTGGTGGTTATCCGCCACTAACTACCACGACACCAAAAGGGACGTAAGCAGAAGAATTTGAAATATCTGCATATCTGTCCTGCGGGTGCTTAGTGAGATGCGAATTGTGGCTGTCAGACGCGATGACACTACTGGCTAGGCTCGATCTCGGCCTGTTCTGGTGACAGCGCCTCGCCCAGGCGGCGTCATCGTCAAGCCTGATTCTCACCCGTCATTGCTTCGGGCCGTTAGGTATTTGTCAAGACTTGTTGGAAGAATTGTTGTTGAAGCAGAACTCCCTCGTCATCTTTAGCAAGCCCGGGTATCCCGAGAAAAGGAAGCCTGTGAGGAAGAAAGGCAATCGTGTGGGTAGACAATATTGCAAATGAAGGCAAAAGCACAATCGAGGTGCGAAACATCAACTTATGAATCCGAAAATCACCACTCTCATTGATCCCATGTCCATTTCTTACTGGTGTTCAAAGTGACCTTCAACTAGATTTGGTTGATAAGGATTCACGAAAAGAGCTGCATGCTTCAGACCAGTTCTCATTTTGCCAGGAATTTTTGACTGAGACTGAATGGATGGGGAAGGAAGTCAGGGCAAGAAAAGCACTTGAAGAGCAGGATCATCACAACTAGAGGTCCTAGACTGCGATATTTTCAGGCAATGAGGCGGACGAACAGTGCGAAATAGCGGTAGGGCTGCTGATAGCGACTGGGACTGACTGAAGATGGTCGACTTCAGATACTGACTTTCCAACTTTGGGTAAGAATACCACGCTAGAAGTCATGTGGCTGGCTTTCCCACTATTTTTATGGTCTCTACGTCTCTTAAAGTTGACTCTGCGGAACTCCGGAGACGCACCTCCATGAGTAAGTCAACCAGCCTGCTAATCAGCGGGTTTTCTATGTATGTAAGCCGCATGGATGACGGGTGCTTTGGACGAGAGGTCTGAAAGGACATCTTTAACATGGTATCGAAAATTATTGTAGATGACAACAAAGTATCCAGCAGGTGACGTTGCCCAGTGCCTAACCTCGACTTGCAATTCCAGCTATCTGTCGATCATCAGATGCCGAGAGAGGCGTGATTATCTTCGAATCCACGTTGACGACTTCAAATAACCTGGAAGCAAGGGGGGCGAGCTGTGTAGAACATGTTACCCAGTTTCGAATGCTACCTACCTATTGCAGCCAATTGACATGTACAGACCTTATCCGTCACAATTGCATGAGATGCAGGTACGCTTGCACATCCATCCCTAACCTCAAAGGCAACAGTATTTTTTTTTTCGAGCTTGAGATGTCCTTGTGTCGCCAGCGTATTTGGCATTGCTGCTTGTAAGCAAACAAATCCGATGAAGATTAGGTGATCATTTACGTGTCAACCCAATCCCGTGGCAATGCCACGGCGATTCGGCGCCGCGACTCTCATGCAAGGACGGCGTGTCGGGCTTGACAAACCCGTGGGGTCTTCATTCGGCCATATGACGTGAGACACCCTCACCACAGAAAGCACCTCTGCTCTGGACTTGGAATAATCAAGTGATGAAACACTTCACATCGTATATCGTATTCACACCGTCAAACTACAAATCAAAGTCAACCCCAAAATGAGCGCCATACCAATCATCCTGTGTGGCAAGGCGGAGAAGATCGGACGCGGCGTCATCGAAGGCCTGAAGCCGGAGTACGAGGGTGAACTACTTCCCACACTGTTGCTTCATGCAAGCACCGACTAACCCGCACCTAGTCGTCCACTTCATCACCACCGTCTCCTCGGGCGAAGTCATCCTCCCGGCCCTCCTCACGGGGCAAACCCCACCGTCGCACGCCGACTCCAGCTCCATCGGGTCCGGGAACTACGCCGCTGCCGCGCAGGCCATCGTCCTCGGCGCCGCCTTTGACGAGCCCGCCACCGCGGCGCTCAAGAAGGCCGTGTCCCAGACCCAGGGCGCGCGGTCGGTTCCCTGGCTGAGGCACGACACCAGCAAGCCGTCGCCGCTGATCGGGCCCGAGTACGGCAAAATGGTGATTGCGAGGGTCAAGGAGACGATGGCGAGGTTGGAGAAGGAGGGAAAGCTGGGTGATGGCAACGGGGTGGATCAGTGGTACTGAAATCTTGGTTCTCATCAAGCTAGTTAACAATGATCAGGTCAAGGATATGCTGCAATGAAAGACTCGTGTCAAAACAAGCTTTCCTTCATCTGATATCAAACCCAGTTCAGTTCGTTCAATGGCGGGGACGACGGTCGGGATGGCGACACCAAGTTTACCCCGCCGCAACCCACCGGAGATAAGAGCGATAAGACGCCGGTCAACGGCTCTGATACCATTCGGACTGGAAATGCATTTGCATGAATGATCGTCATCACCACTCTCACATACGGACTGTTCAAGTCTCTCAGCCGTGTGTTCCACGTGGCAGAACTCCGCCTTGTCTCGTCCCACCATCCAGTTGAAAGCCCAGGAGCCCCGGCCATCACGCACTCACATCTCATTTCATCTTACCTCATAAGCTCAGCTCAAACATGGCAATCGCGGTATGTCTTCCCACCTCGAACGCACGCGGCGAAATCTTTTATTGACGTCTCACCATCTCCCAGGCAGTCGGTCAGATCTGCTCCACGGCGTCTCTCTCGCACAACCTCGAGCAGTGTCTGAAAGTGGTTGCAAAAGCAGCCGCCGGCGGCGCAAAGGCACGTCATCTCAAATCGATCCCCTCGCATCGTTCACCTCAAGATACATCTCATAAACCGTTCTTGCGACGTCTCAGCCCGTAACTGACATCATCACAGGTCCTCTTCCTCCCCGAGGCCTCAGACTACATCGCCTCCTCCCCACAGGAATCCATCTTCCTCGCCCAGCCCCAGTCCTCCTCCCCGTTCGTCCTCGGCCTCCAAAACGCCGCCAAAACGCACTCCCTCGCCATCAATGTTGGCATCCACGTCCTCAAACCCCCGGAATCACGAGCGACATCGACATCGACCTCATCTACACCCCCCACCAAGCTCCTCAACCGCAGCCTCTGGATAAACCCCGACGGCACCATCAACCACCCCGCAACGTACGACAAACTCCACCTCTTCGACTACGGCGCCCTCCGCGAGTCCGCCACCGTACGGTCCGGCACTTCCCTCACACCTCCCTTCGCCACCCCCGTCGGCCGTGTCGGGTCCCTCATCTGCTTCGACCTGCGCTTCCCCGAACCGGCCCTCGCCCTGACCCACCCCGGGCCCTCCAGCCCGTGGCTCCGCACCGGACCGGCACAAGTGCTGCTGTACCCCTCCGCCTTCACCGTCCGCACGGGCACCGCGCACTGGGAACCGCTCCTCCGGGCGCGGGCCATTGAGACGCAGAGCTGGGTCGTCGCCGCGGCGCAGGTGGGCGCGCACAACGCCAAGCGCAGCAGCTACGGCCACAGCATGGTCGTGGACCCCTGGGGCGTCGTGCGACTGGAACTCGGCGGCGTCGATGCCGAAGGCAATGCGGAGGAAGGCGCCGAGGGGGCTGTTGGGTTCGTAGATGTGGACTTGGACGAGTGGGCGCGCGTCAGGGAGGGCATGCCGCTGGTTCGTCGCAAGTGAGTCTGTCTCTTCCTGCTTCTCTCCCCTGGATGAAGTTTTTTCGCCCCCTCCCCTTTACCGCATGTGACCCTGTCTATCTCGCGTAGTGAAGTACAGACGTTACACGTTGAGGTTTGCTCCCGCCCCGCCCGTAACAGCGATCGTTCCCTCCCCCTCCCCTGCGTTGTTATCCATGGCGAGGTACCGGCAGGACGGTTTGACTGACGAGAGGAAACAAGCGATGTGTACTCTGAACTCTAAGCCTCAACCATATGAGCTGTCACATTTCCGAGAGGCAGGGGCGGGGGTTGGTCACAGTCTCGCAGTCACGGTCGGTGCAAAGTATACGGCGGCCGTGTACCACGACATGACAAGACCCCGTTCAGATGGCTCAAGCATTCTTGGCTCGGGCATCACAGGTATGAGAATGAACCCGGGGCTCGGGAGCACCGCGACCTACACAGCAGGGACGGACGTGGAGGAGGGTCAAGGATGGGAAGACCCAGCGAGCCGGCTCCTGTCCGCGGGGGTTCTGGAAGGAATTGCAATGTTCCATTGACGGGGACCGGCAAATGAATTTGAAAAATGAATCCAGAGAGTTCCACCGTCCTGGTTGACAGGGCTGTTGCTACGTATTCAGCGAATCCGAGCCCACACCGGTGAGGTTCTCACCGAGATTATGTGCCAACCGAAGTTGCTACCCTCTTTGGTGAAATTGACTCTGTTGTCATGTGGCGTGAAGTGAGAGACGCCCAGACAGATTCTGGGGCTGGACAGGGACCTCATGTGCCGCTTTCATACCCCGTACGCCTTCTACCGAGCCGAAATGTTCTCAAGTAAACGGTCCTCCGGTGACCCGGTGAGTCAGAAAGAGAGCCGGGGATGGTCTCTTGTCAGTCCAAAGTATCCGTACACTACCGTACACTACGGAGTAGGTATGTGGTCATACCGCCCTGGTCGCCGGGGAAGGCGAGCCGACGGTGCTTGAGCGGTAGTGCGGTTCATTGTCCCAGCGCCAGACAGGCCTGCGGAGGGAGCCGTCGGCAGGGAGAATGAGGTCTAGTCTTGTGGGAAGCGCTCAGCGGTTTTGAAATTGGGTTTCCGGTGTACGGTGAAGTATAGTTTCGGTCTGGCCAGGGGTCCGGAGAGAGAGAGAGAGAGAGAGATTGATGCTGGACGACGCAGGACGTTGTTGTTGGTGGAGTTTGAGATTCAGAGTGCTAGGGTGTGGACCCGGAAGAAGGCGAGGAGAAGAAAAGAGAAGGACCGCTAGAAGCACGAGGTGAGGTACATTGCTGGAAGACGAGCACACCTTGCCAATACTACATCGTAGGTAGGTATCTTGTCCCTCTCGGCACTCTCATATAACCATCCTGGCATGGTATAACGTGGTAAGATTAAGAGGTGAGGTCAAGCGAAAAGAGGTGATCAGGGGAGGGTGTGACACTCTACGGCGTCGAAGCAGGTACATGCTCCATGACGGTAGAAGTACTCGGTACAACCGCAGGGGATAGGAGCGTTGTAGCGGTGGGCCTCTGCCGCTGACCGGTAATGTTTCCCAGTGGATGAGACACTGAACAGGGTGTCGTGGGAGGGAGAAAACAGTGGGTAGCCTACCCAGCCCACGCCCGAGCAGTCCACGTCCAGGAACAAAAAAGAACAAAGGAAAGAAGAAAGAAAACACCACATTGTTCTCATCGTGGCCCCGGGGACCCGGAATACACGCCCGGGCATGGTAGGCACAAGCACCTGGCGGGCTTGGCTTTGGGAACGGCCGTCCGCCCGCCCTGCACAGTGGTGTGCCGCTGCGCTGCGCTGCTTTGCGCTGCACCGTACCGGACTGGGCCTCCCCTGAGCATCACCCCAGCTTCGAACCTTGTCCATGACGGTCTGAAAAGGGGAAAAGAAAAGAAGCCAGATAGAAAAGTTCCAAGACCGCCGCCCCGGGAGATTTCGCGTTTGGGAGCGAGGACCTGAGATTTTTCTCGTACACGTGTATTCTTCCTCCCCGGCTCGTTCCCATGCCCATGGATCAAAATCAAGGGCCATCACCATCACGTCTCGTCTTTCCGTCTCTCACCGACTTGGACCCTCAATCAAGGATCCCAGCCCACCGAGGGATGAGAGGCAATGGGAGGAATTTTGCCCGGGAGGTTGGAGACGTCGCTCAAGCTTTGTTCGAATGAAGGCATGGGCCGGGGTGGAAGAGGAGGGAGACGTCCATGGAGACGCGGCCATGGAGACGCACCGTACCGATGCCAAAGATGGGATGAAACGTGGACAAGGAGATCACCGCATGTCAGAATATCCTCATCTTTTTTTGTACCATCGGCAGTGCAGTATTCCGCAGTCGCGCACTATGCGTATGCTTCCGGTGAGTGCGTCGAGTGGGGACCATCCCCGTCGTTTGGTCTTCTTTACGTATATAGTATGCGCTGCTGCGGGTCGAGATGGTCTCCCCAAAAGGGGGAGATAGTCTCTGTCTCAGTACCGCGAGGACGGACAGACATGCCGCCGAGTTTGGCACGCAAAACTGCTCTGAGAAACGTCTGCCCGTGGGTGTCTCTTCTCCTCTTATTGAAATCGGCCCAGCCCAGCCCAGCCGCGCTGTGGTGCGTTTTGCGGCATAATTCCAGGGCTGGTGAGCTGAGACACGGCGAGCCGAGACTCTGAGCCAGCCCTGGCGGCGAAAAAGACGTCTCGGCCGGTATGCAAAGTTGCGGCGAAGACTCAGATCGTTGCCGTTGTGACTGCGTCGAAGCGAAGCGGCCATCAAACAGTTGTGGTTTTGAAACAGCGACGTCGTCAAGACGTGGCGACATGATGGTATACACCCACCCGTAGGTATGCCACTCGTCGGAACGCCCATCCGGATGGTAAGAGTAATCGTAAGGTACCTATTCGTCGTTCACTGCCTTCCTTGGACAGATCTACAGTCTTGGTAGCCTGGGGAAGGAAAGAAAGTTGCATGAGGCTGCATGAGAAGGCGGTACGTAGTTCAAGATCAGCAAGGTACCTTACATTGAACAGCAAGAGGTAGGTTGGTAGGTACCGAACTTCATGGAAGTATAGAGTACTTTTCCATACATTGCACCTCCAGACGCCGTGCCACACGCGTGCCTCGCGATAAGAAGCGACAACCAAGCCATGCCAAGCACAGCGCAGCGCAGCAAGCAGTCCCCCCAGTCTCGCGACTCGAGAAGTGACCCAAAGCCTTCATTGGCCGTCGGGCTATCCGCACTAGCTCGTTGGTTCGCCGTTGCAAACGCTGCTTTCCCCTTGAGCATAAGGATCCCGTCACTTGCCCGTCGCCAACGGTGAACAAACATATCCCAACAAAGGATCTCAATCCTGAGACGTTGACACTAACAACCAACAAGTCAGCCGAGCTGATGGTCGCTCACAAACGTAGTGTACAGGTTTGTCGCTGTTGGCGACGAATCGTTCAGGGGGGCCTACAATCGCGAAATGGAAGGGGTCGAGCAAGCGAGAGCACACAATCGCATCGCCCACGAACGACGCCAACACGGGGGAGAAGAAAAGAGAAGAAACAAACCACAGGACGGCGTGGAGAGCTGGAACAAGGCAACATTGAGAATATCCACCAGTATGTCCAAATGTCGATTGCTCACCAAATTGACAATGGCATTCGAGCGACAAGTCGATCGACGATCACAGTCGGATTCTATGTACCAAATGTCAGAGCCGTAATCTCTGCACCACCCGGAAAAGTGAAAGCAGCGCTTTAATCAGACACGACTTGTTGGTCGCCTCACCAAAGACACACCGACGCACACCCGACCTCGGACCCACCTTGCCTCACCTTTCGCTCACCTTGACCACACCTCGATTTTACCGGCCCCAAACAACTAACCTGATCACAGCCGGACTTGTATCTCGTCTGATTGGACATACAAATCAGAAACACCCCCTGGCTCCACCGCGGGCCCCTCCCGAAGAGAGAAAAGGTCCCAGCGCTTTGGTTCCCGGGACGTCGCCGCTGCATTAGCGCAATCACGGCCAGCACCACAAACCGCTTGCGAAAACAGTCATTCACCGCCAAACCACACCAACCCCCTTTTTGCCTTACTGCAAGCCGCCGCGCTGCTTGATGGTGTGGTGGTGTGGTGGTACGGGTATCTAATCATAGTCTATTGCTCGACCTGCTATTCCCTCCACCCCTTTCCCTCCCGTCGCTGGCGCGTTTCTGACCCCTTTCCCAGTGAGCGCCACACGCCGCCACCCACCGCTGCCCGTTAATTAGGCAATAGTCTGTTCTCCATATCGCACTTCAGCCCACCACGCCGTACCCGCATCGTTCAAGCCCTACAATCCTGTTGTCGACAGGCGAAGGCAAGCCACCTGTGCGGCTGCTGTCCAACTTACTGTAGAAGGCTCACGCGTCGGAGTGGCGCCCCCCAAGGAGCACCGCGTTGTACGCATCCCGCAAACTGCACATCAATTTTGCCAATGAACACGAGCACACGCACATACACGGCAGGGAAAATCCCATAGTCTGGGGCCACCCATCTCACAAGGCGTTTGACGTTGCTAGACGAATGGTTGGACGACGTACGCGCTCAACCTCCCGGTGAATCCCAACCCTTTTCGGCTTCTCGCTGCTCCATCCACTTGTAATCAGCTTCGCAAGCTTCAGCTATCATCTCAGCCACACAGCGTCGCATTCATGACTGATACGTCCGCAAACACCACCCAGTCGGGCCGTAACCCGGTCCGAAGGTGATGGGAAGGATGCCTGCCGGCAGAGGCAGAAGCAACGCTCCAGATATGCGGGTTGACGAAAATAGCCGAGCTGCAGCCGCGGGTTTCTCCTCTGCGGGATACAATGCAACGTTGACGACCGATGGCGCAGGGTCGATGATGGCAGAGACACTTTTCGGGGGGTCTATGAGACACTCGTTCCCAAAATCGTGGCGATGGACAACAGTCGCGAGCTGACGGGATGAGAACGAAGTCGCAGTAAGACGCGAACTCCCAACAAAGCCTCAGTCGCTCGTTCGGAACCGATGCCGTCGAGCGCAAAACCCCCTGCCCAAACACCATGCAAACTCGCGCGTCGCACACCTCGGACATTCCTTGGCAGAGCGCTACACTACAGCCCACAACACTACATCCACACGCCGTTACCACGCCTAGCCCATGCACCGCTTCGTGTCATCCGATCCTGAGATGAGCCAAATTCGGAACGCGTCCTATTCTTACTTTTCTTTCGTACCTTTGCCACCTAGTCTCTTTTCGCGTTCGTCGTGCTCGTTTGCGTAGCATGCGTAGTTCGCATGGCGCATGCATCCTCTCACTTGACCTAATCGCAACATCAGGGAAGAGAAGTGGAAAAGAAGCAAAGAAGACGCTTCCCAAGCCAAGCCCTGGGCGCGTGGATTACCCGCCCTTCCGCGGCTGCAAACACACCCCTCCGCTGCCGCATGTGCACCTGCTCTCTCTCCTACATCCCAAACCAGAAAAAAAAAAGGAAATGGTCAAATGGTCAAATGGTCAACCAAACGAGATGAGCAAATGGCGAAGCTGCACCCCGATCGAGCGGTCCGGATCTAGAATGATTGACGATGCATCGCATGAGCGTCGCCGCGGCCGCGAGCCGTCCGTTCCATTACATTATCTAGACCTTCTGAAAAGAGTGCAGTGCAGCCTGTATGATTGTGCGTTTGCGTTGGTGACATTGGGAGCGTGTAAGTGAATGAGTGTGTAAGCAATCGAGTATGACGTGAAATTTGTGTACGTGCGCGCGCGCCTGTGTATGTAGATAGGCGCAAGCGTGTAAGCCATCAGGGAAGGAAGGGGACGGCGCGCGTCGATCACCATCATCGACTTCACACCTCCAACCTCGTGTCGTCAACAATCATCCAACATGCTCTTTCAAGTGACTTTGCATTTCTCACCTCGACTCACCGAAACACCCCGCATCCCACATCCGCACCCGCAATCCGCCACAGGAAGAAAGGAAAAAAAGGGGGAGGGGGAAAAAAAGAACCAAGACCCCATCTACCCATCTCTCCCCACCCCCATGTCCACCACCCACATCATCCCTACCATCGCATCGTCGTGTCTTTCCCTCCCTCATCTTGCACGCGGATGCACTACCCGTCCAAGACTGGCAACTGGCAACTGATCCAAGGCCAAACTACTCCGTAGCCCATGGACAAACCAGATCCGTTGGACAAACTCATCAGCACGCACACACACACACTTTACTGACTCTTCCCACCCAACTGTCCTACTACTGACTGACTGCCCATCCTCCCTTCGCCCCAGGTCCGTCATCCAAACACCCAGGAATGCTCTCCTCCACGGTCGACCCCCTGCCCGTCCGAGATGCGTCCTGCACACACTCACGCCAATCTGACAGATCTGGAATGTTCTCCGCGTCAGAGAAACAAAACTTGCCTCTTGCGGCGCATGTAACCCCAAAGAGGGCATTGGCTGGGTGATGTAATTAGTGTAATTAGGGCTGAGACTTTTCTCACGCAATGTCAAACCAAGCATGAATACGCCATTTGATCAAAATAATACCAAAGTCCATGTTCGTGCGAGGCCGCCGCGGAGCTAAGCCATCTCTTTCGCTTACAGCTGAAATTCTACAATACATGCGGTTGGTCTAGAAGAGGGCTAAATCCGAGGGGGTATCTTCTGTGAACTCTTGGGTTCCAGCCCAACCCGTTCCAAAATTAAAACAGAATGAAAAACAACGATCAGGGATTCTGTGTGTTGCTAAACATGGGTGTCAGGGCCCATGTTCTTGTACCCAACATTGAAGCAGACAGGAGGCGGTAACGAGGACGCCGTGTGTGCCTGTGCGTGTGGTAGATAGTTGTAAATCATTGTCGCCAATGCCTTATTCTAAGAAGGCGGGGGAATAGATAGGAAAGCGTTGCTGACATGTCCTCTGGTGATGTCGCTCAACCGGGAACCGTGAGGTAGCCCGAGTTGCGAAGAGACGAAAAGGCTAAGCAGGGGAATACAGAGGGGTAATAGTTGGTACAGACAAAATAGAAAGAGAAAACAAAAAAAAAAAAAAAACACGCAAGTCTATATGCGAATCAGTCAGTTCTTTTCCCATCCCGCATCCCAGATTTTTTGTAGCCCATCCCAGATCAAAAAAGAAAGCCAATCAGGCGCCCAACGCGCGCACATTTCTTTTCACCCGTGCCCAATAATGAGAAAAAGCACCGGGAAAATGAAGAAAAAAGAGAAAAGTGTCGTCTCACACCCTTCACGACGGTTGAGGCGGCAGCGAGCCATGTGCGCCGAGTGTGGTGGTTGCGTTGTCATGCGTTGCTGCCCGACCAAGCCGCCTGTGGTCGCTCACCGACAGTTTGGAATGGATCCGCCGGGGACATTGCGCCGTCGCCGGACGTCAATTCGTAGAAGGTTGAGGGACCCCCAGATGCAGGATGTGAGAGCTGACAGGATGCGATGCGGTGAAATGAACCAAACATCCATCCTAGAGCAAAATCCCAGGAAACCCAGATCCATCTATGTTGTAACGCCGTGTGCCCATTTTCTGTTTCCCCTTCCAAAAAAAAACCACGTGGGATTATCGTTCCCAAAAGAGAAAAAGGCGCCAAAACGGTGCCACATGTAAACCATATCAGCGATCCCATTCGCCTTGCTGCTGGGAAGCAAGTTGTGGCTCCGAGCCGGTGTGTTCTATTGTCTTGGACAGGAATGCGTATTAAAAAGTTGTATGAAAAATGTCGCATAATCGGCCAGGACGTTGGTTGTACAGTGGTGGTACAGATGGAAGGAAGATCGCCGGTATTAATAGTGTGGTAGGGATAACGATGTTATGTTCGAAGGAGACGACGCAGCAGCAGACGGTTGGCGGATGGTCTGGTCCGGTCGTTTTGTGCGTTGATGCCAGCGCGTGCAGATGAGCTCGCGGGCAGAAAAAGGGGGAGGTATCGTTGTTCATGCTCATAGCACGTCGATGGTGCGAACTCGAAAATCTGCCGAATCAAAAGGGGCGATTTATCGAGGCTTGGGGCGAGGAGGGGGCTTGGGCACGCCAGTCGTGTCGTAGGCTCCACGGCCCATGTTGGAGGCGCTGGTAATCTCTCTGACGACCATTGTGAAAGATGTGCTCGTACGGCAATTGCGCGTGCTGATTTGGTAATTCTGATTGTCGAATCTCTTGTTAGCCATGATATTTTTTGGAACCTCAGGATGAAAAGAACGGAGGGTAAGGCGACGACTTATAAGTCAAGCGCAATGTGACGACGAGATTCGCCAGGGCCTCACCGTAGTTGCACTTGGCGAATGCGTACAAGGGGAGAAATTGGCTAGTGGGTGCTGTTGCTGCAGCTCTGACTCACAATTCAGAACGTCGTGGTGCGACGTGTTGGACAGCGGCCGTGAAGACTCGGGAAATTGGTCTTTGGACAATGGGGATTGGCGCGAGGCGACTGGGGTGAAGAGGCGGTGATGATGCAAGGAGGCCTAGGTTTGTTGCCGGATTGGGCGCGAAGACTGCTGCTCTGTTGTTTCGAAGGAACGGGGAAAAGAGAAAGCGCAGCAAAGAGGCGAGGGGAGCAGCTGAGGCAAAACAGGCGGAAACGGAGGAAGCGAGGGAGGAATTATCGGCACCGTTGCATGGGGATTTTGAATTGCGCAGTCGCAGACGAAGTATTGGATGGTGTATTGGCGAAGGATGTCGTTTGGTTGGATATTGGGTCGGCGGTTGCGCAAAAGGTCTCGGAAGGCGATGCTGGATTCGGGGTTCCTCCTTGTGTCGTGGTGATATTATTTGACTGAGGACGGGATCGGGTCTTGAAATTGTGGATATTTCCACGAACAGCGAGAGGATGATTCTAGGTTGCCCAAGGTTTCCGTTCTCTCGTGTTGTCTTTATGTTTCGCGAGTCGCTGCGTGGTTCCAGGAAGACTGAGGCGAGGCGTGCGAGGCCAGGACCGGGACGGTTATGGTACTGGGTAGACGAGACGAGGATGGCTTGCTGCAGCTTCTCGCTAACTATTGGAAAGCTGGGAGACGGGCAGTTTGTAGGTGGGTCGCGCGGACGGCTTCTTCTTGTGAGGTGTGTGTGTGGCCGAGGAGCTGTCGAAAAGACTGCGATGAGCTTGCAGGGAAGGCAGAAAAAGGGGGGTTGCGCGTGTAAGAGGTCGTCGTGAGAATGCTCTGGGTCGCTGTGACGTCCAAGGAGATGTTGCAAGAGATGGGAGGCTTTCGTCAAAGCAAAAGAGGACGGAGACGCTGATGTGATGATGAGGGTGAGAGAAGATAAGAGCTCAGCAGAGTAGGAGCGAAAGAAGTCGGACGGGAGGGAGAGGATTTTGAACTCTCTTATTTCAGACGAGAGACCTTTACGGCGCCGACCGAGAATGGGAAATTTTTTCGTCTTGTCAAAAGCAAAGTAACAGGCGAGGAAGGTAATGAGAGGTAGGGGAATGTATCTTTTCCCATAATCAACCAGCGTCGGGTACCTAGTTTCGCTTTGGAACTACCTCACTTTCGCCTTGGGCATACTTGTAATGAAATGTCAGGGCGGGAAGAAAGGGAAGGGGGCCATGTAATGTTCCTCAGGTTTGGTTCTTTTTTCACAAAAATTAAAGGGAACCAAGGGAAGGGATGGGAGGAGACACGGACTGGGGGCCAGGGCCGGGATTGCATCTGGGAGAGAGAGAGTACGTAGAGTGTCATACTGCCGCGTACCTAGTAACGTAGGTAGGTACAAGTAGTGTGTGCGAGATGACAGGGGCGTGATCGCTGTGCTTCACTTTCGGCACCTGGTCACCTATCTTACTTGGCCATGGTGGGTGTGAAGCGGTATTGAGTACTTCACCTCACTTCACCTGGCTTCACCCTAGGCCTTGCCTCACCTTCACCTGGTTGCCGTTCTCTCTCACCATGGCATTTCGGAGCAGCTCCAGCTCCAGCTCCAGCCCAGCTCCAGCTCCAGCCCAGCTCTAGCCCAGCTCCAGCACCCACGCTTCCCCTGCTCTGTCCTGTGATGCCATCTTTCTACACCTACAGTAAGATATCCGCACCTTAGGTGCCTCCAGGCCCAAGATATCCAGCCTTGCCAGCATACAGGTAATATGTAGATACCTGTCTGCACTCTCTTTACCGGAAAGTCGGGTACTCGCGACGCCCTTTATCCGTACCGTCGACCTCTCTCTCACCTTGCCGCCTGGGTACACTCACACCACCCTGGCGACATGACAGGGCCCCTTCATCTTTCTCCAGGGGAGCGTGGAATTAGCCTGCCCTGTCTCTTTTGTCTCCCACACCAGACCCATGCTGGGAAGTACCCAGCCCATGCTCCACGCTCCACGCTCCATTCTCTTATCCTTGCTGCCACACCCCAGTCCCACTCATGCCATGCCATGCTATGCCAGGTACCCGTACCGCTGTCCCCAGCGAAGCTGCCAGGTGAGGTGCCTTACAGCGTACGGCGTATCTGGCTACGTACTGCGTGGCGTGCCCAAAAGCAAGGTGAGTGGGTAGGTAGGTAGGTAGCTCAACTAAGGTAGGTAGCTTGCTGCCTTTCGAGACCTGATACCCATACCCAGCAGCAGGAGCGTTCGTGTCCTCTCTGTCAACCGGCAGTATGGAGTACAAAACGAGAGTGAGGACGAGCTGCCCATCAACTGCAAACAGGGACATTGCGTAGATTTTTCCCATCGTCACTCCATCGCCGGTGCGTTACTTCTACGTACATACCTAGCATCGCAGTACAGAGCACAGGGTGCACACTGCGTCAGAGAGACGGGCGCACACCTATTTGAGGCTATCGAGCTGCTGAAGCTCCTCTAGACGCAGGCTAGGGCCGAATCGTGGCGTCTACCCGCTGTGCCCAAGCGTGATGTGACAGCAAGTCTGGCCTCTCTTCGACTTCGAGGACGTCCCTCACGTAAGGACGCGGCTATGGACAAGCAGTGTACGGATAGCTAAGCTTGCCTCTGCCCTACTTCACGGTGCTTACAGCGCGCAGTATCTGTATGTGTACCCTCTATTTTCAGTCGCAAGTGCCTCCTTCGCCTCTCGTTGGCTCACTTCCTCGCCCATCCTGATGGCTTCGTCACTGGGATTGCCCGTCAGGGTTTCTGCCAGACACATGGCCGGTGATGTCGGCGATGACGCTGTTTCCCCCCTACTGATTTGCAGAGCAGCGGAGGACGGAGCAGGGAGGGGGAAAAAGAAAGTGTTGGAAGAAAACTGGAAAGCAAACGACCGAGTGCCGGTACATCGCGCCGGTCCACTCCAGCAGCAGAAAGAGTGCCATGCTCCTCCTCCAGAGAGCCTGCGCAGCTGCGCAGCAGGGGCGAGGTACCTCTCGCATTCCGGCTAGGTATGTAAGGTACACCTACCTTACTCCGTACACTGTGTGCCCATCCACTTGGGCCGGTTGGGAGTTTCTAAAAGCTCCCATGCGACCTCCAGACCGAATACGTTGCGTACGGAGGAGCTCACCTCCCTCACTGACCTTCAGGGGTGCAGCCACTCCGAATGCTCATCCTTCCGCTCTCCCAATCGCTTTGCTTCCATCCTTGTCGCCATGCCGCGTGTCTGTCGGTTCGGTGGGTGCCACGCGCTGTGTGCCGCCGTACAATCACCCCGAAAAGCTTGCCCCAAACGCACCTTTGAAGTCTTGGGTTCATGCCATGCTGTCATTCTGCCGCTGTCCCTGGCGCTGTTTGTGTTCGCTGCATCCCAACTCGAAAGACTCATGTCGCATCAGAGTTGGCCGCAGCCTCCCTCCATGATTATCTCACAACGTTCCTTAGTCAGTGGAATTGGAAGCTTCGCCCCCTCAGCTCTGCCTAGTGCCACCAAACACCGCATCGAAGTCGTTGATGTTGTGACTGATCAGAAATAGCTTCAGGGAGCCCGTCGCATGGCATGGCATGGCATGGTATTAGATGCGACACGGGAACGGGACGGAACAAGAAATGAAAAGGCCATTGCATAGCAGAAAAAACAAAGAGCTGAAAGGGAAAAAAGAGCTTCTCTTCAATTTGGGAGGCACGTTAGTGTCGGGTCGTTTGCCAAACTCAACACACCCTCTTGCGTCTCATCTTCGGACCTGTTTTCGATCTTGCTTCTTTCGTGCAAGGTCCTCCTTTCCTGGACTTCTGAGTTACCAGAGATGAATCGCTTGGCTGGCATTTGGGAAGCGTCCGCAGGCCTCAACCAGCCCAAACAGAACGAGAGAAATGAGCTTGAACGACCGGTCAACGTGCTTGGTCATTCCATTTTTTCCCCTTCCCTCCCGAAACTTGCTGCCGAGCGCTGCGGATTACCCAGCCATGCCGTGTCGCGTTCCCTGCGATGCCCTCACCGGCCTGGGCTAGCCAGGCCTAGCATGACAGCGCACGCAAAACAAGCAACACGATTCGACAGTCCAGCCCGAATTGGTGTCGACTGGGCTCGTCCAGCACCGCGTGCATTCCATCCCTTGCTTCTGCACGCTCTTTCGGCGGGCGGCGGCTCACGGCTCAGAAGGCCCGGACGGGGCTACCAATTCTCCCTGCCATGCTACTCATCTCAGCGACAGAGAGAGAATGGCTCATCACTCACGCTTCGCTTGCAACCTCCGTATCCGTCGCCCCGTTGTCGCTGACATTGTTGAAATTAGCTTCATGACTACGTGTGTTCAAGTACTTCATGGCTCGCACGTTTCCGCCTTCGCATTCGGCCAGGTACAGCGTGTCAAGAGCAAAAGCACATCTCAATCCCGGATCCCTCCGCACGCTGACCCACGACGGTTAATGGCTACAGAGTCTGTGTTTGTCAAGCTCGAGTTGGACGGCTGAACACGAGCATCGGCTGCAGGCTCCTTCTCGTCGCCTGTTGTTGCTTTCCGTCAGACAAGGATAGCTTAGGCGGTTGCGTCCGCTAGACTCGGTCAACAACCATTCCATCACCCGCGCCGGAGCTCGTAGTATGGTTGGCGCATGCCGTTGCTGAGGCTCATTCACGTATGACTAGCAACTCGCTCTGTCGTGCGTCGAGCCACATCATTTGATATCCCATTTCCGTCCTGGTTCGGTGCCCGCAACACCGTTTTCTTTTGGTGTCCATCTGATCCACTCCTGTGATATGTCCTGGCTCGAGAACATATCGCCACCCCTCGTACTTCCCTCGTTGTCGTCAAGTCTTGGATCGTCGCTTCGGTCCAAGACGGCGCGCTAGCCATCACTAAGCCCATGTCGGACAACTTATCCAAGGTTTCGCGCGGTGGACTAGACTGGCAATACTGCCCTTGGTTAAGGGTTCAAGCTGCCCAAAGGCCTCAACGAAAAGCAACTGGCATTCCAGCGTAGCTTTCACACTGATTTCAAACCTTCCGATGACTCGTTCAGCCCGTGGCTTGGAAATTTCGAAAAGCGAAACCACCCTACCCCATCACTCGCTACTCTGCTCGCAAGGCTAGAACACTCATCTGAACTTTGCACACTTGACTCGTCCCTCCTTCAGATCCCAGGTGTTGAGACTCGCTTTGTACTACGTGTCATCTTTACCCGCTGGAAGGAAGAGCTCGGGTCAAGTAACGGTGATCATGACGACAGGGCGTGATTGTCCTCCGGTTTCTTGGTCACTTCGTTCACGTACGCAGACTGTTGTGGTGGCATATCTTGGCCCCTCCTAGTAAGAGGTGGAAGCGAGCGACACTCGCAGGGCTACCTTCCGTGTCTGTCAACTCCGAGGGGTGGAGAGGATCCTCGGCAAACTCCTGTCCAAGAAGGTCTTCTGCGCCTTTCCCACAAGTAGATCCCTCAGACGAAGATCAGTCCCCGGTGAGACTGTTTCATCTAGGAGCGATCGCTGCTGCTTCTCTTCTGAATATGGCATGTAAATAAGATGGCGAGCCACCAGACACTAACCAGCCAAGCGAGGCAAGCCGGACCGCTTGAAGTGTTTGCATGAAGCAGGCGGATCGGTCCCGTCCGCTTGGCTTAATCGCAGCCAGCAAATGTGAACCCAAGCCCAGTGCTGTCGCTGCCCAGTGTCAACTATAACAGTAAGCAGACATCAAGTTATTTCGCATGCCCATTGCCGAGGCTAGAAGTGGCATACTCATGTGTTTCTCCAGGCCAAACGTCCAATCAATAACTCGGCGATTCCAGCGCCCTGCGTGTAGCGACAATTTCAGATATCGATCACCAGCACCCACGGCTAGTGATCATCCCCACCATCCCCAGTATGGATCCACCATTGAAGGGCGACATTTTTGCTGCTCATAGAAATGGAAATAATGGTTTTCGATCTCATCACAAGCGGTGGCGGTATGATTTTGACAAGAGATATGCCATATTCATTCCTATCGTTATTGTTCGATTCATTGGTGAAGGCGTTTGCAGCCCACGTGGAGTTGTGTGTGTGAATGCGATGTCCCCAGCTTACGGTACGCAGAGCCATGTCAGGACTCAGAGATTTCTTGGAGTTTGTCGCCTTTCGGTCGTTCGACGGCGGCGGCGGCAAGCAGCCTAAGTTGTTGCCGCAGCGCCTTTGTTGTCTTGTCTCGGCTGTCGTTTCGCGTAGCAGTTCGTCTGGGTTACTCAAAATAGGCGGACGAGACATGTTGCCCATCACTCATCAATCGATCCGGAACCCTGCATGGACCAAAAGTTATTCCGCTGTACGTAGTGCTCCGTACATAGTACCTGTAAATGCACGTACTATTTCGCCATTGTTCGCCTTCTTTCTCCTGATCATGTTCAGGCCGGTTGCGCCAAGGCTCCCCTGCCTGGGAAGGGATTTAGGGACCTTTGTTCGCTCTATACTGCGTAGTATCGAGCAAACTACAGTAGTTTGAGTAGGTCCCGCACAATCAGCTTCGGTGACAGGGGTCACAAGACATCCTTCCAGCAAACTTCCAATGCGTAGAAGTATTCCAGAAGCCGTGGAAGCGTCAAAGCCCCGTATCGGCTCTTCCTTGGAGCCGCTAATGTGTCCATTTGGCGAGCAGAGCACAACTCACAACTCGACCGGCCCCGTTTGATGATGGAAGAGTCCACTTCCACTGTCCACTTGGTTTCGTTGGGCGTGGTACTTTGCACCGTGCTTGTGCTGGTCCGGGCTCACAGGCTCTGCACTGTAAGCTTCACAAGATCATGTGGGATCTCAACCTGGTATCTGGCTACCCGGTTCTGCGCCTGCGCAGCATGGTCACGGGGCACCTTGTCGATGCCGTGATCTTCAGGATGGTTTCCGGGCATCTGGTTTCCAGGGGCAAGTAAGTTTGCTCTTGAGAGGCGAACGCCGACTCCTGACATACCAGCCGGGTACATTTCCATGCTCGCGAGGACGTTTGACATCACCTACGTCGTCTGCCAGCGCTTGGCTCGACGCCACAACGGCAGTAGGCCCTGTAGTAAACAAAGTGGCCGAGTGCGAGGTGTCTCTCATACGTAGTGCCCGTCGACCCGGGCAGCCATATGGGTATTACCATGGGAGGATGATTACCGCTTTAGCACACACGTGCCCAAACTTGCAGTAGACGCCGATGATGGGTACGTACTGCCGTGCTATTCGGTGAGGTGACACCCAGGCCTTCGTATGCGTAGGCTTGGTAGGCATTCAAAGCTGATTTTGTCGTCGTTCCTGCATTAGCCCACTCGCCGGCTTGGGTCCGCTGGGGAAAATATGCGATGAAACAGGGGTAAATTTGTAGCCCTCTCGGCTGGGTACCGATGGTCCGGTCGCGTCGTCGTCCACCGAGGATAGAAGCTCGGGCTCGTGCTTGTGCTCCAACCCAGCATCTGACGTTCTATGCCAGCTGTCGCCGCAAATCCACGATGTTTAGTGACCAGCTTCGCAGAACCATCCTATGACGCCCAATGATACCGTCGGCGTACAGTGAAAGTCCTGTAATTGGTCGGTCGGGCAGGTAGCTGGTGGCCGGTGCAATGGAGACCGATAAGCATTCCTCATAAGGTTACACTCAATAAAAGTCCAACCCAGCCCGACGGTGAAGCTCTCCTCTCCCCACCAAGCATGCATGGCCATGCGCCGCCATCCACTATCCCGCATGCTGGGCTGGCGGACGAAGCCGTTGTTCTTCGTGTCCACCCGCCGTAGCTTGAGGTCGACCTGCGCACACATCAAAGAAAATTTCCCAACGTCAGAGAGCGCTCGCCAGCGATGGCCTGCCGGGGACTTTCTCGTTTAGCAGACTGAGGGCATTTTCACAACCTTAACCATGCCGGCCATTTAGCAGGGATCTCGCCGTGAGTTTGGGCTTCAAGTGGCCGAAAGGGACTAGCGGATAAGGCCCAGCGAGCAGTAATCGGTACGGATACAGGCGTGGATAGCCATCCCAGCCATGGCGACAGATTCAAGCTACGACTGCTGGAACAGCTGGCTGTCGACAGCTCGAGTGCCCAATTGCTTCGTCGGCTGAAAGGAAAACCCGAAAACTGGTCACTTTGGTCCGGCAAAGAAGCCTTGAACAACTTAGAGCCTCCGGCCAGAATAGCCCAGCAAAGAGACCGTGTTGCCTAAGCAGGATGGCAGCGAAGCCTTGGCCGCAGATGTCATTGTCCTGACTTGAGCAAACAGGGTACGAGTCGTCGAAGGTTACATAGTCGCATGTCTGGCCGAGGAAGATGACGAGAAGGTTGAAGTTGGGTGTCATGCTGGCAACAAACATTCGAGTATGCAATGAGCATGTTTGCATGCCGCACACTCAAGCTTCCGGTTTCTGCTGCAACGGAAGTCATATCTTGTTCAGCGACAGTCAAATAGCCGTCTGAAACGTTCCAGAAGCCTGCTAGTTGACATAGCTGTACTTGATCGTAGAGGGCAGAGTTCGGAGCGACAGATCATGACTCAGCCCTGCTGTTTGAGCTTACAAGTAGAGCTCATTGGAGAACGGAATACGGATACAGCGAGCATGGTATTGAGGCAAGCCTTGTCATATCGCTGTCGGCGCCCACCCTCAATGCTTGCGAGGGTAGCTTTGCAGCACAGACCTCTCGGCACCTCGAAAGCCAAAGCCGGCTGATTGGGACTGGTCCAGGGTGATGAAGATGTTCAGAGAAGAACTCTATAACGAGTCATGAGACGTGAAATCCATGGCGAACGTGTCATAGCGCCGACACTGGTAGAGAGGTAGGCTTGCTCAGTTACTTGTAAACGATTGCATGGTAGTAGTAGTGAATTTGCACGTCAGTCCGCAGCAGCACGACAGGCGGCCAACTCAGCGGGCGAGAGCATGGAGTAGCGTGTCAACAGCTACTGTTGCACCGCAGCCGTGGCCGTCGAGAGTGAACTTGCTTGCCTGCCATCTAACAGTAGGTTGGCAACGACGTGACTGGGGTGTCGACCTGTCAAGAAGGTGCCGTGATAACCTTCTCGGGGAAGAGATGGGACGAATTGCACGGCACCGATGGGGTTTGACCTCGTGGCACCGGGGAAGTGCTTCCGTTTGTTGAAAGATGCGCTGCCCCAACGACGGCCCATAATTGCATGTGAAGCTGGTACTGTAACATTCGCAAGTAGGGTGTGTTCTTCCGTCGCAATTTGAAAAAAATTTCTCCTCTTTACTTGATGGATTAATATCCCGGCAAATCGTCAGGCTCTGAGTGGTATGGAGCTGTAAGAGAGTGTTTGCGTCACCCCTGGCCAACGGCCATGTGCTCGCTTGTGCTTCTGGAAAATAGGATCTGCGGTACCTGTCTTCTCCTGTCCGAAGCAGATGGAGGCCGTTTGCGGGGCCGAGAAGAGGACACTGGCGTTTTGAAATGATTGTCTCGTCCGGGGGAAACGAAAGGATGGGCGAATTGGCAGCATCTGCTTTGGTGCATTTCCGCATACCTCGTAGGTGAAAGACGAAAGGGGGAGGTGACAAACGCCCATCGCGAAAGGGTTCATGTTTGTTGCGGCGTAAGGACAAGTTTGGCGACGAGTGTTGTGCCAGACGAGAAGAAGCAGAGGAGATGCCCTACTTCGGTTAGTCAGGTATGGATGGAGCTGGCACATTACCAACCAGGCAAAGTACCTCATTACTTGACATTGTTTGCACTTTGGCTATTAACCTTTGCATGTACCCACCTACGCTTGATCTTGCTGCTGCGCGAGCTCGTGAAGGGAAGTTGATTGCTTCGTTACGACGACCTAACAATTCTTCCTCATGCGCAGGTACGTAGACGAGGTACCTTGCCACGCTATGGCCTACCTACCTAGCTTGAGCAGGTGCGAGAATGACGACGCTCCTAAATCTGTAAGGTAGGTACCTCCTTAGGTTGTAGGTAACTGCCCGTCTGAGGCTGTCGGGCCGTGCCTGCCTGTAGTCTCGGTTGTTAGGTGGCGTTGGTCCACCGATCCTGTTTGTACCTGCAGAACGCGCTCCTCCAATGCCCGGTCACCGACCTTGGGCATACACAGTAGGTAGTGCGTCACCGACCAACTTGATCGTACTTCCATCTTTTGACCGAGACTCGACCGAACCCCTTGAATGGGAATGGCCGGATGCCCCGAGTAAGCCACCTCGGCTCGAGTCTCGTTTGGCAGGTGTTTCGGTGAATAGGCGACCCACTTCGGTGAGGCACCCCAGCTATTCGCGACCTGGCGACAAGAGAGCAATAAACGGTTCCAAGGAACGCTAAGCTCAGTTGCGACCGCCATTCTGCCATCGCGCTGAAATTCCCTATCTTCACTTCCCAAATTAATCTTCTGTCACACTACTGCCTTCGAGTTCGATATCGATAGGGTTTGCTACTCTGAACAGACGTAAGGTCTTACACCTCTGTGCCGTCGACATTAGGTAAATTGCGATCTGAGTTCTTCAACATTGAATCGAATCTTCATGTCATCAGATAGAATACTTCGTATCACCGCATATAGAAAGCTATTCTAATTGCTGTGACTAACATCTGCCATGCCGGAATATTCGCCCTCAGCTATATCCTCTGGTCAAGTCTCGTTAATAACAAGCTTGCCGTGATTCCAAGTTCACCAACATTCCCAAAATTTCGAGCAAACATATTCAGTCTCACAAACTTGGTAACGGTGAAGAAGCGGCTTGACTGAACCCCCCAACAGGCCGAGAAGCCTGACCAAAGGCTTCGCGTCACTGTTTACGAAACTCAAAACAAGCTGGGCAACTTCCCGGCAGCTTCAAACACCAACTCAAAGACACACGCTGTTCACTGGGTCTGCAAACGAAAGGTTTAAGTGTCATCGAGGATGACTCAATGGTCACACCGAGCTCATGTGCTGTCCTGGCAGGCATTTAACTGGGAGGAGGTTTGTGACTGAACCCTAGGACTGGGAACCCCAAAACTGTCAACAATATACAAGTATACCAATGGTAGATATAGTTCAACACGAATCTTACCAGTATTCACAAATTTCGGCGTAACGCAGACTGTTATTTGCGCAAAGCTTACCGTTCAAGTTCCCGAGTTGAGTGCAATACCTCTGCTACAAAAGAATAACCTGGCCATCACTGATCAAGATCATTATTATCCTCTCACATGAATAAACAGGAGACGACTGCTTGCTCTCAATGTTGTAAGCCAACTTGGATCATCGTAGAACAACTCTCCCAACTTCATGTCTCTTGTTGGCGTCACGGCCTGCCTTGAACTTGCCGAATCGATAACACAAGACACAAGACACACGTCGCCGTTAACGTCAGTGTCAGTCCTTGTCAACCAACGTCATCACCGAAATCAAACAATACAAGTGAAGGCCGCTGCGCTCTAGTTGCAACGTGAAAGTGCCAAGGTAGGCAAGTCATTGCGAGAGACCGGGTCTGGTTTTGGCCCAATGACGATGAGCTCGGAAGGTGGCTTTCAGCCGCGACTTGAGTTGGAATTCACCCAAAAACCATCGACAGCTCGTTTCGAGGCATGGATTGTCTGCGAGAGGAAAGCTCTTCGAGATGGCCAGTGTTTGTGGACACAAAGGACCTCATGTGGCAAATAGTCGAATCCAAGTCGCAAAACAAGGCATAGAGCTACGACTATACTCGATGCTCGGTAGCAATACATTATGCCTCTTTTGTGTGAAGCCTGAGGGACAGCGAATTCTTGAGTACAACATCCTCGTGTGTTTGAAACAGAAACCACTGGGACCAGCCGGTATAGATATTAGCCACGTCAATTGAATGCAGGCATATCTGCTGGTGAAGTACGACAGCCAAACAGCGAACAGAGTTATACTCCGCGCGGCCATTCTCCGAGGCATAAAGCTGACTTGTATAGTTCAAATCGCGCGGAAAGGTTCCTCAATATGGGACAAATAGCCAGCCGTTAGCGAGAACCAGTGTGATTGGTACGCGTCCAAAGTTCTCTCATGGCTCAGCCGCTGGGATACATCATGTCCCGGTCGCAGGGATGGGATGAGGAGAGCAGGAATGATGTTAGATAGCTCGTGGACTCGCAGGCACAGCAAGCTTTCTCCGAGGATGCTGTGACTCGTGCTAGCTCAGTCGACCTTGAATCAGGAAGGTTATTGAACCTCCCTCTCTCCATCTTGTTCATCCACCATGGAATTGACTTTACATCCAGGCTCGCATGTTTCAACATGTCATGCCTGCAATGCCATTATTCGTGACATGCACTTTAGCTTGTGGTTCATGGACTTCAGATGACCGAACTGCAACTGACAGACCAGCAGATGAGAGGGGGCCGTCTCAGTCACCAAATGCATCGCAAAGTCGGGTCGACAAGGGAAAGAGAGCTTGACTCTCGGCGATTGAAGTGATGTTTAGAATAAAGTGGCGCAGGGCGGGGGAACAGGGAAAACATCTGGGGAAGCATCACCTACTCGACCTACCGTATCCGTACTGCGTACGCTACTTTGTGCTTTGACATCGTAAGACAGGCACTAAAACCCCGCATCCGCTACCAATTTCTCCGGCATCTCGGCCGTCAACCATCTTCTTGAACAGACCCTTGCTCATCAGCTCCGACCCCGTGAGCTCCAGCAAAGCAGACACTACCGCAAATTATTACCGCAGATGCTACCGCAGGCGCACCAATGGGCAGTAGCTTCTGACGACATCGGCACACCAAGCTCGTTTACCCCGGTTTCTCCGCTCTGGAACATCGTCATCGCTTCCAGTCCGGTCCTATCCCCGGACTTGGCCCTCCAACATCAGTTGCCCACTGTTGGTTCTCGTTTCCGCATCCCCAACTTCAAAGGCCCTCTGGCGGTGTCGTCTTGTCGTTCGTTCCTGAACATCTGCTGCATAGCCAGCCAACCACTCGTCTATCCAACCACACCAACTGGAACCCCGCTCGTCTCATCGAAGAGGGTGTCATCGGTTCTCTTCGACCTCTTCTTCCTTGTCGAACTCACCCACGCCGGCCTAGCGTTGCTCTGGAGCTGGCTTCCTGCAACTGCTTCCCACCATCATCCAACGCTTTACGCAGCATATCCCAAGCTCCCGGAGCCTGACTCCGCACTTCCTCTCCGATCCGGCATCTTGCTTGTTGATCAACGCGACTCAACATTGACGTCCCCAGCTACGAGCCACACGTTTTTCTTTGTTGCTTAGCTCGCGGTAGCTTCCTTGCCTGGGAGCTTGTTTCCCTCGGTTTTGCCTGGCAGGACAGGTAGGCAAGCGAAAGGATTCCACCACATGTTCGTCTAAACGCTCCAGTCACATCATGCCGTCACCAGCAGACTATTGATCGTCACTTTCTACTTCCGCTTCTCGCTCGTCGCGTCGCACCGTTACCTCCCCGGACTGGATCCAGCGGAGCTGCTTCTCTGCGGATCCATTCACTGTGTCCAAAGTGCTTCAGCCCACGCAACCCAACGTCGCTCTCACTTGGCCCGGATGATCAGGTCGTCCCACCCCTAGCCATGTGCGAGTCTTGCTGCTGCATGAAAGATGGCCAGGGAGCTTGGAGATATAAGCTTCCGATTCACCCCATCTTCCCCTCACCACGACCTTGTAGCCCGCCCCTCCGCCTTCTTCGCCCTCTGTTTTGGTCCAGCTTGTTGTGTACGTTAGTTCTGTGCTACCTTGTCTGGTCCTCTGCCATCGCCGCATCAGTCACGATGCGCTCGTCACTCCTATCCGCCGCTGTCGGCGCAGCTATTCTCCTGCCGGCCTCGACCGCCCAGTTCGTAGGCGGTCCCGGCGGCAACACATCCACCGTCACCACGAGTCCCGACGAGAACGGCAAATACTGGATCTACAGCGACTACATAAAGGCCGCCTTCATTCCCTACGGCGCCTCCATCTCGGATCTCATCATCGAGGATCAATATGGTATTCCGCGAGACATTGTTGCCGGCTGGGACAACGCCAGCTACTACGGCATCGACCGCCAGCACCCTCACTTTGGCGGTGTTCCCGGCCGCTACGCGAACCGCATCAAAAACGCGTCTTTTGAGCTTGACGGCGAGACCTACAAGATCGACGCCAACGACAACGGCGGCCTAAACACGCTGCACGGCGGTTCTGACGGATGGGACTACCGCAATTTCACAGTCGTGTCACACTCCAACAACAGCATCACATTCTCCTTCACCGACCCAGACGGAAAAGAAGGCTTCCCCGGCGAGGTTGTGTCGCTCATCACGTACACCCTCATCGGCTGGAACTGGGAGCTCAAGATGATTGCCATACCCACCACCAAAAAGACTCCCATTATGCTCAGCAGCCATACCTACTGGAACCTCGACGGCTTCTCCAACAACGAGACCAGCACGGCTCTCAACCACACGCTCCATATGCCGTACAACGGCCAGCGGGTGGCCGTCGACAACATCCTCATCCCGACCGGCGAGATCCTTGCCAACCCTAAGGGCTCTGTCAATGACTTCTGGAGCGCGCCCAAGCAGATCGGCGCCGACCTCGCCAAGCCCGAGCTCGAGAACAACTGCGGTCTGAACTGCACAGGATATGGTAAGTTACCCAGTCATGCCTCCTGCCTCGTCTGTGAACTAACAAAACCCAGACAACTGCTGGATTGTCAACCGTGACGATCTCGGCCCCTACAACTGGCGCAACGAGGGCTACATCGCCCGCCTGCAGTCCGCCTGGTCCGGAATCCAGGTCGAGGTCTACACCGACCAGGATGCCTTCCAGATGTACAGCTGTACTCAGCAGGACGGCTCGGTGGCCCTCAAGCAGTCGCAGGGGCTGTTCAATAACACCGACTTCCCCCGAATCATCCCCAAGTACGGCTGCGTTGTTCTCGAGGTCCAGGACTGGATAGACGGCATCAACAACCCTGCTTGGGGCCGTGGGAAGAAGCAGATCTTCGAGCCCGGTGGTGACCCTTACGTGCTCCAGGCCAGCTACCGCTTCAGCATCAATTCCACCATCGATTCCTAGGCTGGTTCGTATATGAGAAGAATCGTAGGGATAGGAGCAGTTGTAGGGTGTAATAAGGCATCTTCCATAGTTTATAATCTTAATGATACCTCAAGGCATTGAATCTTTTAATCATTGCGCAGAGCCATAAATGGTTCATCAG
Source organism: Colletotrichum spinosum (assembly GCA_004366825.1). Taxonomy (NCBI): domain Eukaryota; kingdom Fungi; phylum Ascomycota; class Sordariomycetes; order Glomerellales; family Glomerellaceae; genus Colletotrichum; species Colletotrichum spinosum. The sequence continues at coordinate 146,724 of QAPG01000072.1, read as the reverse complement.
CATGTTCAAACACCGAAAAGCTGGTGGTGGTTGAACAACCACGCCGTGACATGTCGTAAATATTTGCCCCTTGAAGTCCTTGCCTCTTAACGCTCTCATGAAATGCTTTTGATGTTCCCAAAACCTCGAGACCCGCTACGCCTCAATCTGCGCAGGCTTCACCCGGCCCAAACCATCCTTACCATAATAATCCATTGGATACACTCCCGTCCCCCAATCATCCCTGACCTCGAGGGCTACCAGCGCCTCGTAAGGCGTCAGCAGCGGCCTCGGGAAAGCGTACCCCCAATCTATGCTCAACCGCGGACACGCCACCTGCACCCAGCACTCCACGTCCGCCATCATGGCCAACTTGCCCGGGAAAATCTCGCTCAGCGCCAGGTTGATCCACGGGATGCCCTTATCCCTGAGCCTCTTCTCGATGAGCCCCATCGTGTGCGGGTTCCCCTGACGGCCGAGTGAACCCAATATCAAACCCCACTTGCGCGCCGTCTTGGCCGTGCGGATCGCCGCGCGGCGGAGATCCTGCATCTCGTCGTGGCCGTACGTCTCGCGCGTGAGCTTGCGCGAGTACGGGTCGTAGCGGTAGGCCGGGGTGCTCGGGTTGTGGATCATGATGCTCTCGAGGTGGAAGCGGCCGTCGCCGAGGTACAGGATGAAATCGACCTTTTCCTCCTCGGCCAGGCGCGGACTCGTGCACCCCAATATCTCGCCCTTGCTCAGCGGCGCAATCTGCGGCACCAGCACGCGGAACCCCGCGCGCTCGAGCGTCGCGCGCACGCCGTGGATCGTGGCGTTGAACTGGATCGTCCCCACGACGGCGACGGTTTTCCCCGAGGCGAAGTTCCGTTCGAGCGTTGCGAGCAGGTGCGACGTGTCGATGCTGATGTCGACAAAGACGTAGAGCGTGCGGATCTGCGTCACGTCGACGGGGATGAGGCAGCTGTGTGCGTAGTGCACAAGGAGATCGCAGCCCAACGCGCGCGCCGTGTAGTCGTCGATGCAGCAGGCGCCGTACGTCACGTCGCCCATGATGAGCGTCTCGATGCCCGGGCAGAACTCGGTGAGAATGTCCGAGATGGTCGTCGCGAAGAGGAGCAGGCCCTCGGGCATCTGCAGCGCCACCTTTTTCGCCCCCGACGTGCGTATGCGGTGGATCGTTTTGGGTATCTCGAAGCTGTAGTTTGCCGGCAGGATGGTGATGGCCGACTTGAGAGCGGGATCGTTGAGGATCTCTGGCGGGACTTGGTTCAGGAGACGGGGGCCGCGTCTTGGTTTTGCCACTGGGAAGGTGTGAGTGAGACTGGCAACGGGCAGAGGAAGAGGAGGGTATGTCACCTTGGATGGATTGGCTGTCCTCGATAGAACTACCGGTGCCACCATTCTTCGCCGCGGCCTCGGCTGCTGTCCTTCTCCCCACGAATCGCTTCTTGGGCTGTTTGAGTGCTGGTTCGGCCTCGACCTCTTGCTGGCGATGAGATTCCTCAATCTCGGCTGCGATGCCAATATCGGTCTGGGCCCGGTCCTCCTCCATACTGCAGCTTTTCCTGACTTTTTAAAGAAGCTTGATATGAATATGTATCAGTGAAAACGCTTCTTGGTTAGTGTCTTTTCCCATGCGCTCATAAAGGTTTCGCGTCGGCAGCCATGAGTGAATCGATTCACAGTGCCCCGCGGTTCTCTGTTCTGGATTACTGAATTTTTCGCGGGGCAAAAAGAGCTGATAAGATTGCTGACTAAAGCCACATATGCGCCTACCGAGGCGAGTCAATCACGCATTGCTCATTGGCCACACAATGTGCCCTCAAGGCTCCTGCAGCAAATGGATGGATCTTGTGGAGAACATTGAAGCCGTCGACAAGGTACTCCATATATTCGGCGATGTTAGCTTCGTGATATAACGCCGTAGTCTAATTTGGAATCGATTTCGAGAACCATACCGCTCGAGGTCGAATCCCATTAGTATTCATCCCGCTCTAGCCTACGAGTTTCAGTATTCTTTGTGCAGGACGATTTTGATGACGATCTCAGTAAAACAACAGACGAGGACATGGAAGACTATCAAGTTGCTTTCCACACCTCTGTAGTCAAGATGTGAGAAACGTTTACGCAAAGACGTCAACTGAAGTTTTGATGCTACCTTCCGCATTTGACCCGGTGGACTTTCACAGCTGAGCTCACCAGTTCATACCTTGATCGTGATTCATTGAAGAAAACTTTTAGTGCTTTGCCTTAGGGAAATCTCATATAAACCGTTTTGTCTAACAGACCGTTGAAGAAACCCAACCCTGAATGCCTTGTGCCGTACGCCCCGAACCCGTGATATGTCAACCTAGGCTGTTGTCGGAAAAAACCTCTCGAAAGACCTGATGCAATCCCTTTACACGGGGACGTGGTTGAAGAGGTAGCTAACACTCTCGCCATTGTGGGTACGGCGGATGGCCTCACCCAGAACCTGGCTGATGTCGATGACGCGCAACTTGGGGCAACGCTCGATCTTGTCGCCAAGGGGTACAGTGTTGGTGACGACAATGCGAGAGAGGCAGCTGTTGTTCAACGTCTCGACGGCGTTACCGCTGAGCACACCGTGGGTGACAATGGCAATGACTGTAGTATGGTCAGTGGCCGAAACCGATTCGACTGATCTGGAAGACGTACCTTCGCGAGCACCGGCGTTGTTAAGGGTCTCGGCAGCCCTAGAAACAGGTCAGCTACTTACTCTCAAGCGCGGATCACATGACATACTTGGCCAGAGTTCCGCAGGTGTCGGCCATGTCGTCGACCAGAATGGCAATCTTGTCGCGAACGTCACCGACGAGGATCATGCGGCCAACAACATTGGGACGGGGGCGCTCCTTGTGGATGAGGGCAAACCCGGTCTCGAGGCGGTCAGCGATACCAGTGGCACGCTTCGCACCGCCAGCATCGGGGCTAACAATGACGGTATCCTCGATACTCATGTTCTGCTTGATCCACTGAAGCACGCTCGGCTCAGCGTAGAGGTTGTCCACGGGAATGTTGAAAAAGCCCTGAATTTGAGAGGCGTGAAGATCCATGGTAATGACGTGGTTCTGCGGTCGTAGAGATGCGTTAGTTGCCTTCCCAAAGGTTAGCATCTTGCAGAGAAACCTACACATCCGGAAACCTGGAGCATGTTCGCGACCAGCTTCGCGCTGATGGGAGCACGACTCTTGTCCTTCTTGTCCTGTCTAGCGTAGGGAAAGCAAGCTGTGCGCCAACGTCAGTCTTTTCTTCCTTCGTCGTAGAGGCCAGATTAAAGAAATAGGCAGGAGCGGACTGACGAATGACTGCGGTAATGCGACGAGCAGAAGCGGTCCTGCAAGCGTGGATCATGATGAGAAGCTCCATGAGGCCATCGTTCACATTGCCGGGCTCGCTCGACTGGAGGATGAACACATCTTCATCGCGGACGCTCTCGCCAACCGTGACACAGTAAAGACGTCAGTTCAACAGGCTCCGAAGTCAAGCCTGCTGGATTTAAAGTGCTCGCTTACCTGGTTTCTTGGTTTGAGTAGTTCAGACTAGAGAGCCGGCATGTTAGCGATCGGCCGCAAGGTCTTTTTTTCTTCTCGTCTTCGTTTCGCGGTCGCGCCGGGCCTCAGGGATTCGGAGCGTGGAGAGGGCTTGCTCACCTCATGGTCTTCGCAAGGGGAATGCCAAGTCTGTGCAGCGAAAGAGTTAGCCACCATTCCGGAGCAAACCGAAAGGACCATCATCAATGAATTTGCCGATCGGAAAGACAAACCGCTGTGCGACTTTCTCGGACAGCTCCGCGTGGGAGCTGCCCTTAAGGAGCTTGATGTCGTTCGCCATGTCCCCCATGAGGCCGGTCGTAGTGTGACGACGGAGGGGAAAAGAAGAAAAGGAAAAAAAGGTCGAGGAGGGACCCAGCAGATATAGCTGAGGTAAGGCGTTGGCGGCAGCAGGTAGGCTGCTTAGGTCGGCAAGGGCGAATCGAAACGTAGCGCGGGGTCACGATGGAGGGGTATAATTATCGAGTGTAAATTATTGCAGTGTTGCAATCGTAGGCTGCCTGGCTCTGAAAGTTAGCGGTAGCCTGCTATGCGATGCAGTGACAGGTAAGACAATACTGCTTTGGGTGTGTGTTCAGAATAAAAGCTCTGGTAGGCCTGAGACTTGTCGCTGCAATCCTGCGATGAAAGATAAGTCCCAAATACGGTTGTTACCGGAGAAAGAAAAAAATTAGTGCCGTCATTGTTCCGCGATTGCTGAGAGGTCAAGGGGACTGTGGAGAATGAACACCCTGGAACCACATCCATGCGGAGTCAGAGCCAAATACTAAAACTTTCTATGCCCAATGGTCCCAACTCCTATGTCCTACAAGACAACCTGTATGGGCACCTGGACTGGCCTGGGGAATATCAGGTCAAACATGGGTGATGGGAGCTGGAGAGTCAAAACCACAATCAGTCCATGAGGCATTGGAAACATAGCCTCGTCGAAAATTCTCAGGCGATCGATCATACCACACACATGAGAGGATTTTGCAGATAGGAGCATATCATGTAACATCAAAAAACTTTTCCGCTTGTGGTATTTTACGTGTCAAGGATGCATTTCCATTTTGAATGCCGTATTACATTCGTCATGACTGGAGGAAAGCTGGTCGTGGTCGACTTCTTTTGGACACGCCAGTTTTTCCGAAAACGTTCCCCATCCACGCCCGATACAAGAAACCAGAAGACCCGGAGTGAACATTCACTCTTTTTTCCCCATTTCTCTTTTCCCAACGCCGTATGCTTACTTGCGCATGGAAGAGGCACGGCGCTTGCGGGCGTCGGCCTTCTCGGCCTTGCGCTCGGCAACGCGCTTGGCGAGGATCTGGGCGTACTCGTTCTGCGGGCCGAGTTAGCAATAGGGACGGAGAGCGAGCAGGGTGGTAATCACGTACGGCCTCGTCCTTGACCTTCTCGGACTGGCGGCGCTTGAGCGCGATGCGGTGGCGCTTGTGCTGGAGACGCTGGGGGGTGACGAGTCTCTGGATCTTGGGGGCCTTGGTGTAAGGCTTCTTGCCCTCGCCCTTGGGCTGGACCTCGCGGCGGATGACGTACTTGCGGACCTATTGTTTGCGGCAAGAATGCGAAATTAGCCACTGCAGATGTTTGGTTTCCCATCATTGTTCATAAGCCTGAGCCGTGATTTACCCCCCTGACATCGTCTCCAGGTGACGCCCGTCTTTGTCTTGGATTCATCCTCACTTGAGCTCGCGTGGGCATCGAAAGTGGACAGAGTCGTAGATGTAGGGCGGGCGTCCAGATATCGGATGCCAAGGGAGGGAATCACGGTCCCGTCTCTCACACTCTACCCGGTCTGCTGAATCCTGCACCGCAGCACCGGATAGGCGATGACGAAGTGGCTGTCGGGGCTTCGGTGGAGGAGCACACATACATCGTCATCCTTGGTGAGGCCGAAGAACCTGCGGATCTTGGTGGCGCGCTTGGGGCCGAGGCGCTTGGGGTGGACGACGTCGGTCAGGCCGGGGATGTCGGCCTCGCCCTGCTTAACGATGGAGAGAGCGAGGACGGAGAGGTCCATGCCGACGATGCAGCCGCGGACGGACTTGCGCTTGCGCTCACCGGTGCGGCGGGGGCGGTAGCAGGAGTGGCCCTCGGAAAGGAGAAGGCGAACACGGGTAGGGTGCATGACACCCTGCTTCATGGGGAAACCCTGCTTGTCGTTACCGCCGGTGATGCGGAAGATGTAGCCCTTGAACTCGTCACCGACGGAGTCACCGGGGACCTCAGCGCCCATCTGTGGTGTTGTTAGTTGTCTCGTCTTCGACAGGTCGATGATCGGTTTCGCGGTCGTCGATGCGAGCGGTCGAACGATGGGATGTGGGGACGTACGCGCTTCTCCATGAAGACACGGAGCTTGCGCTCATCCTCGATCTCGATGAGCTTCTGGCTGCCGTTGGCAGGGTAGGAAATGTTCAACTATTGTCGGTACATGTCAGTCTCAAACTTTTCCCTCGGTTGAATGTTTTGTTGTAGCTGATCGACAGTAACGATGATACTTAATTCCGCAAAGTGATAGTCTCGTATCATCGCTGCTGTCGCTCGTGTCTGTGGGGATTAATGTCGTACCTTCATCTTGCCGGCGTTGGGTGGTGCAAGAGTTGTCGACTGGCTGGGCGTTGGGCGTGGAAGTTCGTGAAAGATAGATGGCACACAAAATCGCCCGAAATTTTGAGAAGTGTGTGTCGCTGCTAGGGCTGCTGGAGCGCGAAGAACCACTCTGACCAATCAGACCGTGCTGTTATCCGGAAAAGTCCAGTCGGTCAATCGTACCCCCGATACCCGCTTTTCCAAGTCAAAAGCCAGCCCATATAATCACGTGCCCTTCGCTCTCGATCGGGAAAGTGGATGTGTACATGCCTCGCTAGCTAGGTGTTCGTACCTTATTACCTACCTACTACTTCGGGTACCTAGGTACGTTCCTATGTAAGATGGATGGGTCTTGGTAGGCCGATACCTACTTGATCCTCAGCATTTCACTCTCTACGCTCTCTCTGTCTCTTCTCTTCACGTCGTGACATACGTTCCCCCCTTTCTTTCTTTCGCCCGGTCTGCTTCACAGTCGCCAAGCTATCCTCCGCGTTCCATAATATGACGACTGTCAAGATTTACCCGCCCCAAAAAGGAGCTCCAGGCTCGGACAACCCGCTGCCTCACACTATCAAGACTCCGTCCGGACTTGCGCTGCTTGAGATGCAAGGCACGATCAACTTGCCGCAAATAACCACAGAGGACGGCACAAATGTTTCTCAGCCCGGAGTGCCCATAGGCAAAATTATATTCCCCGATTATCGCCCAGAAGACGAAGGAAGCACTGCGTGGATGAAGCGTGTTTATCTGTACATCGGCCAGCACCAGAGAATGAGCGGTGAGGTCAAAAAGCTGCCGAGAGCCCTGGCTATCTTGCGCCGCCGAGGAGAGGCAAAGGCCGGCGGAGGCGAGGAAGTGGAGGAGGAGCTGGAGATTGCCGAGATTGTCAAGTACAAAATCATGTTCGGCAACCGGCCTGAACCCGTCAACACGGGAACTTCGTAGGAGAAGTTGCCGTCGATGATGGAGAAAAGGCTTCGACGTCGTCACTAAAGCACCGCCATGCTATCATGATCTTTCATGATGCTACCCGCCACGGCAACACAGCAGCGCAACAAACAGCGCAACCAGAGCTCGAGTGGCATTTGTCCCGTCAACCCCTTCCAGGGGTTCTCCACATTTCGGCCGACGTGAGGGGAACTGGCAACTTGGGTTCATCCCATACCCGAGGTGGCTATTAGGATAAATAGCTGGCTCACATCGCTATTGCAACTCTACTTTAGCCGCAGACAGCCTGATTGAACGGCTCGCTTTTTGACCCAGCACGAGATGGAGGTGCTCATGCCAGGGCCAAACCCCTGCAAGCCGCTAGAGCCGTGCCAGCGCTATTGGTTCTCTTGAACCGCCGATAGGAGGTGCTTGGTTCTCACCTGAATCTGCTCCTGATCCAGCATTGCTGAATCATAGTTTACATCGCGGATCTCCTCTCCGGCTTTCGTATGGCTTCTTGTCAACGAGCCAGGCTCTCATCGGGTCAATCCACCCAACCAACAAACAATATGCTACCCAAACCTGCAGCCCTTGGTCCCGAGACGGCGGGTCGCGACTAGGCCGGGTTCTCCTCACTTCGAGGACGTCACCCGCAATGGCACGGCTTCAGGTTCTAGGTTGTCCGTTTGGATGATTCAGTATTGCAGCTCGTCCCGTCGGCTGACACTTTGGGGTACAGATGGGGTCGGCTGTGTTGCGTTGCGGACTGGATCTTGCATAGGTATATGAATTGAGTCGCCTTCCCAGTGAAGGAGGCTGGCGATGTTCCTCCTCACTTCACCGGATCCGGCTCTTGAGATAGGTACAGTTCACTGGCTGTTTCCCCAGTTCGGCCTCCGCCACTATGCATCTCCAATCGCTCACCGTCCCTCTGCTGGCGGCATCGCTGCCTCTTGCGTCCGCCCAGCTCGCCTACTACGCAGAGAAGGCCGGTTTGCTGTACTTTGGCGCCGCCACCGACTCTCCAGGCCAGCGTGAGCGCGCCGGCCTGGAGGAGTCGTATCAGCAGTACGACGCCATCTTGGACGACATCAACGAGTTCAGCCAAACCACACCGACCAACGGTCAAAAGGTCAGTTCTCTGCGATCCAGCTCCTGCCAAAGGAAGACACAAACCAGCTGACACCAACTCGCAGTGGCTCTTCGTCGAACCGGAACCGGGTGTCTTCACCTTCACCGAGGGTGAAATCGTCTCGTCCATCGCCGAGGAAAACGGCCAACTCCTCCGCTGCCACGCCCTCGTCTGGCACAGCCAGCTCGCCCCCTGGGTCGAGACCACCGAGTGGACGCCCGAGGAGTTCACCGAGGTCATCGTGCGGCACATCACCGAGGTCGCGGGCCACTGGAAGGGGCGCTGCTACGCCTGGGACGTCGTCAACGAGGCGCTCCTAGACGACGGCACCTGGCGCCCTTCCGTCTTTTACAACGTTCTCGGCGAGGACTTTATTAAGCTCGCCTTTCGCACGGCAGCCGAAGTCGACCCGCACGCGAAATTGTACTACAACGATTACAACCTCGAGTCCGTCGGCCCCAAGAGCGAGGGCGCCAAGCGCATCGTCAAAATGCTCCAGGACGACGGCATCAAGATTGACGGCATTGGCATGCAGGCCCACCTCGTCGCAGACCGCGCGCCGTCTCTCGACCAGCAAATCGACGTCATCCGCTCCTACGCTGAACTGGGTGTGGAGGTCGCCCTTACGGAATTGGATGTCCGCATCGAACTTCCCGTCAACGAGACCAACCTCGAGTGGCAGAAAGAGGCCTACAAGAATGTAAGATTGCTCAAAGTTTCCAAAGAATGTGATGCCACTGGCGGTCGCATTTTCCAGGGCTAACCTAACCCAAAGTCTACTGGTGCCTGCGTCCAGGTCCCCGCCTGCATCGGCATCACCATCTGGGACTTTTACGACCCCTTCAGCTGGGTTCCCTACACTTTCGAGGGAGAAGGTGCGGCCCTGCTGTGGTTTGAGGACTTTAGCAAGCACCCCGCCTATGATGGCGTTCTCGAGGCGCTCAAGAACAAGACTGCACCCCCGTGCAGGAGACGGCGCGCTCTGGACTCCGACAAGAGCAAGAGCCTGGTTTAAAGCATCATGGGGTCCTGAAGGCGAGGTCCGATTCGACCCGCTGTCACGTTGTGGCTTGGAAACCACGATAATAGTAGAAAAAGCAGTGAACGGCTAGTTAATCGGCAATGATGATGGATAATGATGACGTTATGGACAGCAGTCAGCTTAAGTGTTACAGTGATGCATGCAGCAAGAGTCCTATTCGCGGCATCTGATACAGACAAATGGCCAGTGTGGGGGGCTGACAAAGGGTCTCATTTGCAAGTCTGGAGCGGTCACCATATGATGATCGCATTGCCAGTCTCACTTTACGGAGCATTCCTCATATCTTCTACTGGACTTCATTGGCATACTCTACATAATAGACCACCAGACAGAGCATGACCAGCCATGTTCGAAGAGGCCTGCACTCCTCCAAAAACAAGCCAGTCTCTGTTATCCGAAGGCCGTTAACGACAAAGAATGAGGGGTCAAACGTCGGCCACCACCCCTATGTACAGTCGGCCAAGCGCGCCACACCATGATGCTTTGATCTTCGTATCGCAAACCGCCCACTCCATGTGCCGTGTCCTGTGTCGCTTTCCACCCGATAATGCAAATGCTCACGTTGTAGCAACTCCATAGTCTATGTTTGCGCGCTTCCGCTTCATGCGAAGCCAAAGTAGTCACTTCCCGCCGTAATCGCCTTCATGAGTTGGGAGCGAAGTGTCTCGTAGCTCTCATACTCCGGGAGATCGAGTTCTGCGAAGTTAGTAAGTACACTGTCCATTATGTCATGCCCATTGTCTACTCACGGTTGAAGCATGTGTGAGAGCTGGGAAGGCGCTCCTTGTTGCCGTAGTCTCGGTGGATGTTGAACCTGTTAATGCCATTCATGCCCTCCAGTTCCTTGAATCCGTTGAGGGGGACCTTGCTAGTTCCCGTCACGAACTGCAGCAGCTTGGCTCGCTCTTCCTTGTCAAAAGACCGAATTGCTCTCCAGAACCACTGGATTTGCTGCGATGACGGGTTGTAGTTGTGGTACTCGGTGTTGCTCTTCCAGTCGTCGACGTCAATGTCGGGGAGGCCCGAAATGAGGAGCTCTAGCTCCTGCTCGTTGAAGATGGAAATGAGGTCGGAAGGGATGATGTCGTGGAACCCTGGAGGCATCCCGTTAATAAGGTCATTGACTTGTCCAAGATTGCCTCGACTTACCCTTCAAAAAGTGTTCCATCTGCTCTCGGACCGACGATAACAGCTTGTGCTCGACAACCAATCGCACATAATCGTGCTTGTTTTCCTCTGTGACGGCAATGTCGCGACCATTGGGGCATAGGTCGACTGTGCGAGTGACGCCAAATTCGTCATCCTCGACTGAGAACGTTTCGGTGATGATATCTGTAATGTCGTTGTCGAGCATCCAGACCAGAGACTTGTAGTAGTCGGGATCGAACGACTCCATATCCTTGACTGACACCGATTTGCCGAGTATGCGCTTGTAGACTGCGCGGCTAAAGTAGCAGTCGAGAACACGGCCTTCGTACAAGGCCTTCCCGATGATGCGCCCAATGAACTTGAAGAACATGAGATGCTCATCGTTGATACCGCTCAGCTTGTTGGGGTGGAATGTGGTGCGGTCCGAGGAAACGGGAGTGAACAGAGCATAGTTGGCGTCGAACATTTGCCTGGACAGAACCTGGAACCACTCGCGCGTGACACCGCCGGCGTCTACGCCCTCCTCGTTGTGGAAGCGTATGTTCAGCTTGCCGTATTTCATCTCATCGCCAGTCTTGAAGTACAGTGACTTGAACGAATCGTGGAACACGTGCTCGCGGCGAACAGAGAGTTGCAGTGCCGGGAATGACGGCCGCTGGCTAGTGTTGTTCCGGCTGTGAACGCTGCGGTTGAAAAAGTTGCGCTTGTTGTCGAACTCGAGCACCTTGGGGTTCTTAACGAGGAGAGCAAAAGTTCCAGACATGAGCTTGGGGCTGTTTCGGACGAGCTCGTTGAGAATGCGGCGATGGTCCTCAGTGAATGTGAAGAAAAGACCAGCCATGCGATCTTCCGGAGGCGGGCTGGACAGCAACATCTCTTTGCTGGACTGGTTAGGAGTCTGATTCTCTTCGTTCATAGCGGTGTTCTTGCACACGACCATCAAACTCTCGATGAGTGGCAGGAGGATCGTGGCCACGTTGACCATGTTCTCCCGGTGTCGGATCGCGCTCAAGCAGGCGCTCAGCTTCTCCCACATGGTGGAGAAGGTAGAGTTGTGGTATAGAGACGTGACGAGGTCTTGCTTCTCATTCTTGCTCGCCTCCGCTTCCTCATCGGACTTGTCGCTCTTCTTCTTGCTGTCGAAGAGGTGGTCGAGAGCGGTCAAGACTCGCAGCAGTTTGTTCTGCTCTGAAGCACCAGGAGAAAACTTGGCAAGCGCAACTCCTTGAATCTCGGTTCCGGACGTGGCCCTCTCGATATGAGGAAGGAGTTCATCGAGATCCGAGACGATGTTCTCGCTCAAGACGCGGGCTTGGCGGACCAGCTCTTGGCCAAAGGTGGCCTTGGCACCGGGGATGGTCGACAGGTTCTTGATGGCAGAAATGGTGTTCTGGAAGGTCTTGGAGTTACATTCGCGAGCGACGAAGATCTTAATGACAAGCGTGAGGTTGTGAGGAGGAATGATTGGGGCCAGCAGTTGGCGCGACCCCTTCTGGCTTGTCTCTGATTTGTCATTGCTCTTCTTCTCTTCGTCACCAGCCGTTGGCTTGTCCGCCTTGGATTCTCTGTCGACGGCTTCAGCCCCGGTCCCGGCCCCGGCCCCGGCAATTTGAAGTGCCTCGTTGCTAGCCGGGAGCTCCGCCGAGGTTGAAGTTTCGGCAACCTGAGCAGCATTGTCTGCAGCCTTCTTCGCATCTCGGGCAGCTTTCTCAAGTGCGTCCTTGCGTCGCCTCTCCATGATCGCTAAGGGGACGGTGATTTTGTTGAGTAAGTCCGCCAAATAGGCCATGACTACCGAACTCTCCATGACCAAGTCTCTGTCGAGGAGAGTGAGCAGAGAATTGATGGCGTACTTGTGAGCTTTTGAATCCTTAGTCTTGCCCTTTCGGCTGAGAGTCCGCTTCAACGAGGAACCGACAGTCTCGTGCTCAGAAAGGAAGATCATCGGGATGTGTGGGTTCTTGGTAGACAGATCCTGCAGTAGGTCCAGGCACTGGTGAACAACCATGAGAGGCGAGATCTCGGAGTTGGATTGATGCTGACCGGCACCAGCGGCGCTGAGCGACGTCATTGTCCGCTTAAGGTTCTGAGGTGTTCTCGGGTCCGCGTCCTTGTCCTTGGGCTTCTTAGCCTTAAGAGAAAGCTGGCTGAAGCTACGCTCGACAGCCTCCATGTCCGTACTTCCCTCTTGCAGGATTAACAGAATAGTACTGACTACTTCGAGGCGGTTTTGACGGTTCTCGCAGACGTCGGCCAGTACGCTAAAGAGATAGTTGCGGATAGAGCCGATTTGTGAGATGAACATCAAACGCAGTAGGGTCGCGACTCCGGCCTTGTCAAGCATCTGTACAACCGTCCTGCGCTGGACCTTATTCTCATTGTTTTCCCCAGCTTCAGCCTGGGGCGCACCGGGCCGTCGAGCTGCCACAGGAGGGCTTCTGCCTGCGGCAGATGGGTGGACCTGCTGAGCCAACAGTCTTGCCTGGGCCGCCATTTCGGGGGGCAAGTGATCCATGATGTCCTCGCCTTGGTCCATGAGGACTTGCTGGCGAAGCTCCGGAGGGAACGTCAACAGGATGCTTGCCGGGTCCATATCCACTGCGATTTGATCTTGGCCTGCGTTCGTGACTTGGCGGCGTTGCTCGTCTCTTTCGCGGCGGCGGGCGTCCTGGCGTTCCTGCTGTACGATTTCGAGGCGGAGTTCCGCAGGGAGAGCGTCCAAAAATTCTTGGAAAACTTCACCTTGTTCCCCAGTAGCAGCATCTTCGCGCGCCTGCGAGCGCCTTGTACTGACGGTTTGAGCAATGACCTCTGCTCTGAACTCCTCCGGAAGAGCGGCGAGATACTCAGGGTCAATTCCGAGCTCTGTCACGTCAACCTCCTCGCCTCTGATGACAGTCAACACGCGACTGCCATCGGCAGCCGCGTCGTCTGCAGACGGTGCCGAAGGCTCCTCAGTCTCGACGCCTTCCATGGCATGCGGATCCGCCGTTGGCTGGTGTGACTCTTGACCAGAGGCAGTTTCGGGTTCGCCTGCGGCGGCTGCAGCTTCAGCGGCCTGACGCTCTTGTTGCTCACGCTCTTCGGCTTCCTTTTTCTCGCGAGCTGCCTTCTCCTCGGCCTCCTTGGCTTCCCTGATTCGCCGCTCCTCCTCCTCAATCTTCTTCCGCTCCTCTTCCTGACGTTTTTGCTCTGCAGCCATCTTGGCCCTCAGCTGCTTCTCGGATTCCATCGCAGGAGGCACCAACCTGGAAAGAATGGCGTTCATGAGCTCTTGAGCAGCTTCCGCGAAGTGGGCGCCACCAAAGACCATTCTGGCCTCCTCTTGGTAACGATCAAAGGTTGAATCCGGCGCAAAAGCCACGGCGTGTTGAGGCTCGTGATAAGTTGTCTCGCGGCGATTCTCTCGGCTAAACTCGCGCGGTTGGACGTGGTACTCACGAACCTCTCCGCGGCCGTTTTGGGTGATTGAAAGATGCACCGCAGACCCGTGACCTCCCGAACGCATAAGCGGGAGCGACGCAACGAGGTCGTTCAGAATAGCAATAGGGCTGTTAGACATTTGCGCATTCGGACCAAAAAGGTCAGGGGGCAGGCGCAGACCTATCATGCCGGAGCCGGGCGCAGGCCGAGGAGAAGACTCGCGGCCTTGAGCGTTGCGGCGCAACAGTGGGTTGACGCCGTCGTCGACGTTGTTGGGCACAGCGTTGGGTCTGTGGCGGGGGGAGAAGTAGCTTCTAAACTCTCCCAGGGCATCGCGACCACCACCCACCATAAACCCGGGAGGGAAAGGGCTACGGTGCCCGTGGCGGTGACGACCGTGGGCACCATGGCCTCCAAAAGGCTCGACAACAAGGGCGTCCCAGCCGAGAGCCGCTGGCAGGTTGGGAGGTGGGTGATCATGAGGATATTCTTCGTAGATGAGGTCATCTCCATCCATGTCCTCATCATCGTCTTCGTCATCATCCTCGTCACGTTCATCGTCCTGGTAGTGATCTCCAATATCAACCCCCAAATCATCAGCCTCATAGTCTTCAGGGCCCATCACTGCTCTGGCAAGGTTGTCCATGATGTCGTCAGGCTCCATGCCGTGCATGTGATGAGGGTCCTCCATGTCCTGCACTCCAGCCTCATAGTCGACGTCCTCATCGTCGTCCTCGTCCTCTTCGTCCTCGTCTGTCTCTTCGTCTTCCCAGTCGGACGCACCGTCATCTTCGATAGGATTGCCGTCATGGTCCATCATCTCTTCGACGCCATCGAGGTGGTCTTCAATGTCCTCCATGTCGTCAGAGTCCATATCGTCGTCCTCGCTCATGTCGTCATCATCCTCGTCCATGTCGTCGTCGTCTTCATCCATGATAACTTCGACGACACCGCCGGGATCTCCGTGGAGGCCTTCGATCTCACCCATTTCACCGAGCTCTTCGTCCTCATCGCTGACGCCATCTTCACCGTCGTCAGACACGCCTTCATCGCCGTACTCTAGCTCGTCGCCATATTCATCCTCGTACATCTCCTCGTCCTCGTCCTCGTCTTCGTCATCGGACTCGTCGTCACTTCCACGGGGCTCGAGCATTCCGAGTGAGGAATTGCGGTACAGATCTGGCGTCTCCTCCCTGTCACCGTCCATTTCGGACATAGAGGAAGTGGACATGATCTCATCGTCGACGTTGTCGGGCAGAGAAGAAATAGGTAGCACGTGCGAGCGGCTCAAATCCTTGGCAGTACCAGTCAAAACGCGGAGGACTCTGAGCACACACTTAATGGACCGCTTGACGCTCGCGTGGCTCAAGTCGACTTCTGCAATCGAAGAGGTAAGCTTGTCAAGGTAGCCCTTTTCATACATCATGCGGCGCAGCTGAGCCTGTGACCGTCCCTGCGGCGAGTCCAGCGACCGCTGAGACGCAGTTTCCTTATCCTTCTCGCCAATGATTTGATTCATCAGCTCGGCTAGACACTGCATCTTGGCATAACGGGTGTCGATGGGCTCCTCCGGCGTGACAGCACGTTCATACGCCTTCAGAATGGTATCGAGCACAAATTTCCGCACGAACAGCAGATCTGCCTCGTCGTCGTACTCGAATCGATCTCGGCTCTTATCAACAACCTTCTCCGGTGTCTTGGCAACGAGTGCCACCAAAACCTGTTGCGCTTGGGCAGAAGTTGCCGCCTTCTTCTTGGAGAAGATGCTGTCCCCAGACTCGCTGAGGCCGCCTTGGCAGAGAAGGTCGTGAATTAGGTAGTTGAGGACGCTGGACCGAGGCTTGACGGGAGTATTGATCTGTAAGGGTGCGCTTCGCTTAAAGTTGATGAATTCAACCTTGGTCTGATTGTAGCTTTGCAGGAGCTCGGCAAGACAGTTGAGCAGGAAACATCGGTAAATAAAGATGGGATGGTCATCAGCCTTGAAGACGGGCTTTGACGACTTTTTGTCCTTGTCCTTGGTCTCGGCGGTGTCGAGGGTGTGTGCTGCCACATCCTGGGAGCCGCTCTCGGCAGCGCTCATAGGGGTACTCTTGACGTCGGCACCCTTCGTATCCTTGGGTGGCTGCGAGGCCTCCTTATCATCCACCTCGCGATAGTTGAGGAGCTCGCAGAGCAAGAAATGGATAATGCCGTGAGGGTTTTCGACTACCGGGCGCTTGAGCTCGTTGACCGGCTTCGGCGCGTCCGCCATGTCCTTGTCATCTGTTTCCGTTGACTGCTTCACATCTTGTATGGTGAGGTCTTCGGTAGCCTGCACGGCTGGCTCGACGCTGGCATCCTTGTCCGTTGCAGCTGGGTCCGACACACGCTCCTGAAGGACAATCTGAACAGCCCTACCAGTCCTTTCGCTCCCAACTGTCCAGCGAACAAGGCGAATTGTTTCGTTCGTAACCTCGATGAACAGGTCCGGCGATCGCAAGGCAAGCGGTGCCAGGTTGCGCAAGTAGGTGGCGAGGTCCAAGTTTCTGGGCCCGCGCTGGGGGTTGTCAAAGAGATTGCGAATCTCAGTGCGCATGATTTGCCGGAGGGTTTCCTCGTCTTCGACGACGTGCCTCAAAATGGCCATAATGCTACCCGTAGTCTTGGATTCCTTCAGGCGGGCGGCCCCGGCACCGGCGAGCTGCTTCGCCATGACGAATAAACGCTGAAGATTCTTCTTTTCAGCGACCTTTTGAGCAATACTGGGCTTGCGGGTGAGAATGACAATAACTCGAAGGACTGAAGTCGCGAGTGTCTCCTCCTTCCCAAGAACGGGAAGCAGACGTAGCACGGCGTCCAGGAGATCGTTTCGCTGGCTGTCCGAGACGATTAGGTTGCGCTTGGGCAATACAGCATCTGCCAAGGGCTCATTATCACTGGTGGGAGGCTCCCATTGCGCCTTGATGGGCTGCTCGTCATGGGACAAGAGCAATTCCACAATCAAGAGGATGTAGGGAATCCAGGGAGGCAACGCCTCAGCTGAGCTCGGGAGAACCGGTAGGTTCAAGAACTTTACGTATTCGTCAACCTTGTCCCTCAAAGTATCAATGTTGCACCTGAAGAAGCTCTTTTCTTGCATCAACAGAGCCAGCAGATGAGCGTAGGCAGCGATGCTAGTGTCGACAGAGGAGTTGCTGTCGTCGAACGTGAGAGAGGTCAATGCGTTGGCGAGAGTGGCACCGACTTCATCCCGAGCGTCGTTCCGAGCGTCGTTGTCTCCCGGGCGGAACACCATCGCGTTAATTAGTTCTGAAAGCTCAATGGCCGCGTGTGGGTGAGCTCTGACGATATCGAGAGATCGATCAATGAGGTTGTCTCGCAATGTTGCTCGCTCCTTGTCCAGTTCCTCTTTGGCTGTCAGGTGAACCTCGGGGTTCGTCTCGTCCGTGGTGGTATTGTTCGCTGGGGCAGAGGCGTCCGCTGGAGCAGAGGCGTCCGCTGGAGCAGAGGTGGTCGCTGGGGCAGCGGTGTTGGACCTAGCCTGACCTTCCGCGGCGCCTGCCGGGCTTTGGGTACCGCTGCCGTCAGGGCGTGAAATGTAGTTGTTGTCGGCATGCCAGTCCGCGGCCTCGCGTCCTGATACATCATCGACAGCCATCGCATCCGCCTGGGCGGGAGCTGCAGTCGCGGGCTCTTCTTGCTGGCTGGACGTTCGAGACGGCTCAGGTAGGCTGGCGGTAAATTGGTCGTCCGCGGGAATGGGGTTGCGACCCCCTGCGGTACCAGCCCTGTGGAGGCGACTGTACTCGGTCGACCATCCCTGCTGGCCGTTGGACCGAAAGACAGCCTCTCGAGCCAGCTCTTCGTCACTTCCATCTTCAAGCAGTTCAGACACCAACGTAGCGTGACCCTGCCAATTGAAGTTCACGCCGGTCTTTTTGAAAATCTCAAGGATCGGTCGGTCCTTGGTCGATGCCTCATGCTCAGCTGCGGAAATAATTTTGAGAATGTCAATGATTTTAGCCACGGCGTCCGGGCGCAACTTCTCAATCAAGGAAGATTCCCATGTCTGGCGAATCACCGGGAGCACGGCTGTGCGTACTTCAACAACGATCTGATGGGCAATCGGAGAGTCAGGGCGTCGATCGGGCGTACGAGGCTGCAGAGCGAACTGTGCAGCAGAATCCGCGATGTTTTTGCCGTTGACAAGGGCAGCGAAAAACTCGAATATCTTGCCAAGGCCAAAAGAAGCTACCCTCGCACTCGCCGTAGCGCCGACGTCAGATTCTCCAGTTTCCCTGCAGATCTCCTTTGAGAAACGTTGGACCATTTGGGTGAGTACAGCAAAGCCACCCAGTTCCAAGAAGGAAACGAGGACGGGGATGATGATTTGTACGGAAGACCGGTCACCGGTCGACCGCGATGAATCCATAAGCATTTCGGTCAGAGTGTGCAGCATGATGATCCAGTAATGATACTCCTTGGCTGTAGGCTCGGGCAGGGCAACAGATGGTCCGAGTTGCTGAAGAATGGTTCCTGACAGGGCCCTGGCGAGCTCAATGTGCTTCGCACGCGCGTAAGAATCTCGCTCCCTACGAGGCAAGAGAGCTTTGCCAAGCTGCTGGAAGAAAGGGAACGTCGATGGCACCATAGAATGCAGAAGCATGCGCAGAGTTTCGTAATTGCGATATCGGGGCGTCGCCTGCTCCTGATGGGAGGCAGTCTTGGGCTGGCTTGTCGAGCTTGTCGGCTGAGCAGTGACAGAACCATTGCCCGGCCCATCCTCGCTCACTGGGGCGCTCTCGGCGGTGACATCAGTCGTGGCTTGTGATCCGGTGGGAAGTCCACTCAAGTTAACCATGACATCGCTTCCAGGGGCCGGCCTCTTGATCCACCAGTGCTGGGGAAGAACGTTATGCTCAGCGCCCTCCTCCGCCAACACGGCCTTCAGCAGAGGGCCTAGCGAGGAAACGAGGTGCTCGTAGTAATCGAAGGCGTTGATTTGGTACAACTGAACCGAGTTGGAGCGCGGAGAGGAAGTAAAGCACTCGTACAAGGTCTTAATCAACGACTGCGCTGTAAGCAGAGCCTTTACCATCTTGCTACCATTGCAGACTTGCTCTTGCATTTCGGCGTCGAGGCTTCGGACATGCTCCACCGTCAATTTGTCATCGGGCATGAGGAACGGGCCAAAGTATGGAGTGTCGCCTTTGTACTCGGCCAGTGGCTTGAGCGCATCAATTGACGCCTGCGTACGCTTCAGAAGCGAAGGAAGACCAATGACCGGGGAGTGTTCAACGAGCTGCGAAACGACATGGTTCAGGTTACGAGACGCGTGGGACTCGCAAAAATCGTACGGAAGACTAGGCAGCTCTGCGATATCGAGCAGCAGTTCAGTACCGCCGCGGGAAATGAACTGCGCCTTGAGTGTGTTGTTGTTGAAATAGGCTGAGAGAAAGCTCGACAAGGCGTAGATATACGGCGTAATGCTGTTGTGAGCCGTGGCGGAGGACGAGCTGTCCGTCGTTGCTTGTGATGAGCTGCCGGGTGCTTTCGCGGCTGCCTCTGCAGCGTCTGACATCTCAACATCTAAATCATCGGAAGCTTGCTCATCCTTCCCCTTCCCTTTCGACTCAGAGGTATTCGCGAGGCGGTCCTTCAGCCCTTGATCCGCAGGTAGAGACTTTTGATGACCATCGGCCAAAAGCAATGCGGCACCCCAACTGTCATCTTGTGCCTTGCATAAGCCCAGAAACCACACACGCGCAACCATGTCAATGACCGCATTCGAGATCGGTTGGCGAAGGTGTGGGTGGTGTCGGGCAAGCTCGTCAAAGCTTGCTCCAATGTTGCTCGCAAGATGGGGGTCGGTTTCCATGCTGTTGACATGGGCAGGGCTCTCAAAGATGTCAAGAAATGACTCGAAGGCTCGCGACGAAACAACCATTTTCAGGCCGGCATTGTTCAGGCAGATTGAGTTCAAAACTTGTGGCACCACGTTGATGGCATCGGATGTCGGCAGAATGCCCTGGGCCAGAGGGCGGCCGTAAGAAGCGGTCAAGTCTTTTGTCGAAGGTGGATGAGGCCGGTTGTCCGTTTCTATCTGGACAGACTCATCGGACGCTTCGGGGCTGCCGTCATCGCCGTCTCCGGCGTGGGACCGAGCTGCAGGGTCCTGGCTCTCCGACTCTTGCGGGGGTGGGACGGCCGGCTGGCTGGCGACAGTCTTGCCCGTAATCGCTTCCAAGTAGCCCACAATCATGCCGGACTCGGATATAGCGGCAAAGCTGGTGGGATCATTGTTGATGAAGTCGCTGAGAACTGTCACAGTGTTGGTCCAAAGGACCGAACCGAAAAGCTTGGTGTGCTGCATGATTTCTCTCAGGCTACCAAGCAATTCTGACTTGTCAACCAGGTTACGCAACAGCCGATCAGTATTGCCACCGTAGCTGTAAGCGTTGGTCATCATGTGGTGAATGAATTTGAGCACCCATTTGAGAGTTTGCTGCTGGTTGTACGGGATCTCATAATCCACGATCTGGTTGTGGTATTCGGGCTTGTTGCCTTGGCCAGCCTCGACCAACTTCTTCGAGTCGGCAACCGTGGTGACTAACAGGTCAGAAATGGCGTCCAGACCAGCGCCGCCGCTAAAGAAGCTGTGAAATGCATTCTGATAAGACCAGATCAAGCCGTCAATGAAGGCCAAGATCATGGACTGGTTGCACTGAGCGACGTCAGATCGTATCTTGAGAATCTCGACAAGTATGTCCATGAGGCCGGCAGTAACCATTTCGGCGCCAATTCTAGTGGACATGGCCAAGTGTGTAGTCAATGAGAACAGGTTCGAGCGCCACTGGTCAACTTCGGTGGTCTGCAGACCGCGGTCCGGTTCGTCCGTCTTCATGCCCCCTACTGCCTTACGGATGACATACAGAAGAATGCCGTGGTTGACATTGGCGTTGAGTGCCGACAAAACGTCCTGGTAGCGAGCGGCATAATTGGAAATGGCTTCAAGCAAGGCCAGAACAATGGATTGAAGCCAGAGAGGGACTTGGACGGAGCCGTCGGCAGGAGGGTGGATCAGCTCTGCCAGCTGATAAGCGAGCTGGTAGCGTCTGGTCTCGTCGTTGTCATGCCGAAGTACCTTTTCAACGAACGTGGTCTCCGGATGGATGTATGCCAGGTTCGTGATGGCGAGAAGTCGAACAGCCAGAATCTGCTGCCTCGATTCGGCGCTGCCCAGAAGAGCCTTGGCAATTCTCAGCCGGTTGAGGACCTCATACCTGGCAGAAGGCGGCATATCTGCGGGACACTTTGAAAGCAGGTCGTATATGGAAGTCGAGGCGACGACGGACTGAGGCAGGTCGAAAACTTGCTGACTTGAACTAGCCCGCTCACTCGATACGACGGGGCTTCGGACGCTCAGTGGCGAAGTATCTTCCAAGGCAGCTTGGCGGGCTGATCTGGGGGTATTGTGTTGCGATCCAGCGGTTGTGCTGCGTCTCAAAGGGGTAGGTGTAGTCGGCACGCTGGATGGCCCACGGTCAGCAGACGCAGCCACAGGCTGGTCGCGGGTTGCTGATGGAACGGTGTAGGGGACTTTGATATCGCCCCAGCCGTTCCAGCGACTGTGATCCGTCGTGAGCACAGCACCCAGGTCATTTGCGAACATGACGGCCGCATTCTTTTGAGTCGAAGACTGTGCCTTGTCCTTGCCCTTCCCGGCGGACGCAGGCGTGCTAAGCGCTACCGAGTCGGAGAGGCTCACGATGGGAGTCTTTGAAAAGGGTAGAGCGAGGCTCTGGACATGGTCAAGGTCAATCTGGTAGTGGTTCCCCAGCAGTGCAGTGCTGACAGTACGAGAAGCGTTACCGATGCGCTTGACCGAAGCCTGGTATCGTTGCGCCAGCTCGGAGCTGACCTGAAGCGTCGCGAGTAGGACAGACAAGACAGTGGTGTTGAGCAGCTTGTTCAGGACCATGCTACTCGAGTAGATGCTCCTGTTGCCACAATGCTCCAGCAACACACGGGTGAAGTTTAGAACAGCCTCGATGAGCTGTCGGTCTCCGTCTTCCTTGTATCCCAGCTTTGAGAGCGTCTCTGCATTCCAAGTCTGGCCACCATAGAACTCAGTCTTTGCGCCACCATTAAGTAATAGGTCGCAGGTAAAAGCGCGACCTTGAGGGCCTTGATCGAGGCTGTAGGTGGCGCAGGCGCAGTCAAGGATATTGTCGAAGCGATTGAGGAGGGGAATCCAGTGGTAAAGGTCACCTCTTGGAAAAGGCCATCTTGTCGGGAAAGTAGAGAGGTGGTCTGGAAGAAGAGGCAACGGTGTCGAGCATGCCGACGAGACGAAGTCCTTAAGCCATGGAGACTATGGGGTTTATTAGTCTTTCTCAGTACGGGAGAGATGATTAACAGGGTGACGCACCAGAGTCTCAGCATGCTTGGGCTGCATCTGCTTCGTTATCTTCCCCATCGTGGGCGAGCGCGGCTGAGCCGCAGGTTCATAAGTGCAGCCTTGCTAGCTAGCCGATGGAGAGAAGTCTTGATCTAGTGGCAAGGTATTATCTCTTCCAGAACGGCGCAAATGGACGTGTACAAGAGGGTATCGAAATCGGTGATGTAAAAGGCTGATCAGAAAGACTTGATGTTTCTGGGTCGACGGGGCGACTGTCAAACGAGGCCGACCGGTTGGTAATGGAGAAGAGGAAGGTAGGCACAGCGAGATGCAAGGCCGGGTGCAGGACGTCCTTGCAGGCTACTGCACGAACAACTTCGCCAAATTGGTGACCAAAGTCGTCAGCGAAGTGCCTGTCGCCGGATGATTGATCGCAGTTCAAGACGAGAGGCAGATGGTCACAGTCGACTTCGTAAGGTGATCGCAACGACGAGTGTCGGTGTTGAGAGTTGGTAGGAGTGGGAAACGGGATGTGATGTTGGTGAGTGTGGTGGGAAAAAGAAGTTGCAGATGTCAAATCGGTATGGAAAGGTAGGTGCGGTTACAGTGGGGCCTTTGCGTAATAAGGTACTTAGCAAGGTAGGTAGATGTAGAGGCAGGCAGCTTCCAGCTTTGCCAGTGCCAAAAGAGACCACGCGTGGAAGGCATTGGGCTTACTTTTTTGGGGCTGGCGGGGGAAGTCCACCTACGCTGACTTTTAAGGCCGGGAACGTAACACTGTCAGCGTCAGTTACCAGTCAGAGGAGGAGCCAGCGGAGCTCGGGCAGCCTGCTGTTGAGGCGCCTCAGCGCATCGCATCGACAGGGCAAAAGCCAGTGACGCAACGAAGAGATGCACTGTGTCGCGGGGTCGAATGTCAACAGCGTCGGACAGTGCGTAACCTGTGAGGTAATCAGAATACGAATGTTACCACCCAGGGTAGGTATGTATGGTACGGAAGGCGTCCCACGAACACCCTGCTTAGCAGGCCAGGAACCGTGACAATTATCAAAAGGAAAACAAAGCTACAGCTTATGTGTCTATCTGGCCAACTCGTCTGATGCAACATCGAGGATGCCTAGGGTTCTTGCGAGCGACGAACAACCATGAACAGATTCAGTAACAACGTCAACTTTGCCAAACAACCAAGACTACCTACCCAAGGGGGAGTAGGTAGCAATCATCAATAGCGGAGAGAAAGACGGGAAGATAGCGGGGATGTATATGTGCACGGGCCATTACACGTACTTGTAGCACAGCGCGGTCAAGAACAGACATCGTGCCGGTACGTACCGCGCCACAGCTGGCTGACCTTAGAAACCACATCGGAACACAATCCGCTTTCACTAGTATGCGTACTCCGTACGGATAATTCCATCCTGGCCATGCTTCGAACACCTACCTTTTTCTTCCTTACCTGCACTTGACCCATCTTGTTACGAAACCGAGGATTCAAGGGCCATGATGTGGTCTTCATACCGGCTGTTGTCTGCCAGATGTCACCAAGTGCGGGATAACTACGTTTCCAACATCCAGACTCAAATATGATTTGGGACAAGGCGATTCTATCTCACCAAGTAGGTGTGCAAGTACCCAGTAAGGCCTCACGTTCTATCTATGTAGTACGCAGCCATACCCACATGCTACGTTGACCGACGTCTGAATAGGTACTCCGTAGGGTCTGCAGATAGCGTAAAGTCACAAAAGCCCAACGGCGCAGTAGCGGTCCAATGGCATCATTGTCGGATTTTTGGCCTGGAGGCCTATGGTTCCTTACCAAGTACAGCCCTCCTTTTCGGCTCACGGGGTCTTGGTGCACTGCTCGTTGTCATCTCTCTCGAAGCTTCCAGGGACAATGCAACAGGTCCCGAAACTCTCAGTCTGGTCATTTCAAGCGATAGGTTGGTGAATGGAGTGCTTGGCAGTGTTCTCGAACTCTACAACAACTGAAGAGCAGCAATTCGCACCTCTTGCACGTTTTGCTTGGCCGCCTCATTATGCCGTATGTGACGGCTTGAGACCGCCTCGCATGTGATCGATGACCGAGCAAGCGAACGGCAGCGTTCAACAAAAAGTAAAGTGCAACATGGCTAGACTACGGACAGCCGCATCAGCCGCCAGTTGCGTTCAGGTTGTGATAACAGCAAACGATAATACGGGCTGCCGGGTATCAAAAATACAGCCCACTACATGTAGAGAGCCTACCATCCCGGTGTCCACCGTTTCCTAAGGGTCAATTACGATTACCTTCCATCCAGCTTCTTCATCGAATAAACAGTGTTCAGAATCCCCGACTCGGATAGCCATCATGCTTGAATGCCATAAACGGCGATGTGAACCAACAGCAGTGGTAGAGCAGCGCCACGCCGGGCTGCGGGTCCGCAGCCGAATGGCACAGACAAGGGGCAGAGCAGATCTGATTACCGCCGATGGCAGCGGTGCGGGAGTACGCAGATCGTCCGGGTTTGGAATGGGCGATATACCCGCTCTCTGCCGAGAAGCCGCATGTGCTTCTTTCGCTGTCGTGGCCGAGACAAGAGGAGTGCCGGACAACGCTTTGCAACGTATCCGTGTTACCGCCCGGTGCGCAGAGGTTGTGCCTCTGCAGGGGCAGCGTCTGTTGGACTGGA
Source organism: Colletotrichum spinosum (assembly GCA_004366825.1). Classification (NCBI taxonomy): domain Eukaryota; kingdom Fungi; phylum Ascomycota; class Sordariomycetes; order Glomerellales; family Glomerellaceae; genus Colletotrichum; species Colletotrichum spinosum. The sequence goes on along the minus strand of QAPG01000072.1, from coordinate 121,850 downwards.
CTGGACCGCTTGGAGACAAGCTTCCGGTGTCCGGGGAAGCGCGCGCGCGCTTGGCCAAGCGACAACAACGAAGATGGGAGGAACGGCGACGTGCGCCGTGTCATCATGTGTTGAATGGTTGGTGTGCAGGCGTAGTACAAATCAGTGGGTAAGCTCTCGTGTTGGAAACGTTCCGATGACAGAGGGGCCCAGACGCCTGAGTAAGGGCCAGGACTTGGGATGCTCCTGGAGGAAGACATCTGAAAGTTAATCACTGTACGGATAGAGATCTGACATACATGCAGTGCAGGGATGAAAGGAAACAAAACTGACAGTAGACCATGTGCCGCAACGAAACATTTGAGCATGAGGTTCGTCGAAGCGTCAGGCAGGCCAGCCACGAGCAAGAGACAACCGAAAGACGTGCTATGTAGCACAGAGTGCAACGTGCTCGCTAACAAAGTTGACGTACGGAGTAAGAGACATCAACAACTGGCTTGATGTGAAGGCGATGACGGGAGGGCGCCAGCAACATCAGAAGGCATGCAGTCAGACCGTCCCCAGCCATCGAAGATTCTGATGAATCACCCGGAGGTGGCTGGAAAGGTCACCGGCGAAGGCGACGAGAGAGCCTGGGAAATGCTGAGCAATTATCAAGAAACAACATGTTCCCTGCTGCGTCGATCCCAGCAATCTCCTGTGGCGCCCCTGTCGTTGATGGATGGCATTTTTCGGAGAGGAGAGGACGAAGCCTTTTCCAGCTCCGGCCAGGAATCTTGGCTTCTGGTCCTAGGAACATCTAACAGCTCAAAATAGCAAGCTATCCCATCCCGCCATTCGTTGGCCGATTTGCTAGACGCCTTATCGTGTTTGGTATCGAAGCATAGGTAGTGGACTTTCGTTTCCCGGGCGGTTGTTGTATGTACCCAGCAGGTGAACCCCTTTCCCCTCTCATCCTAGCCCCGAGAGAGGTGCGGTGGTCAAGTGTGGTGGACCTTGTGGTCGTATTGATGTTGAGGATCAGGGGACACCTGGCCCATTCGAGCGAATACGGACACAGAAAACGGCCAGGGAAATCCACTATTGTGCTTCTCGGTGGCCTGGCTCCGGCAATTATTAGGGCGATGCGCATACGACAGGCCGATGGTGCGGCATTGGTGCAATCATGAACAGCACACAGCAGTTGGTCTTCCAGAGGTCGGTATATGTATCAGGTGTGAGGGACCTCAGGAACGTGTCTAGGTAGGTACCTTGGACACTAGACAAACGTCAGGCACAGAGCAATTCTGGCGTTGTGTTCCTTAGTAGCAGCGGCAGAGACACTTGAGGTACCTAAGGTAGGTAGGTAGGTCCCTTACCTTACCAGGTACCTTAAGTGAGGTACAGAGCACAACAGCTGCCAGATAGCGTGCATCTCCCTGGTCCCCGTCTGCGGTGAGGCTCAGCTTCAGTTCCCCATTTCATCCCATCCCCGGTCAGCAGGAGGATTAAAGAGGAAAAAAAGGGAGGCGGCGAGAGGACCACCACGCGCCACCCGTTCGTTCCTCGATTCGATTCAATTATCAGACAACCCTCGACTCTCGACCCTCGGAAACGATTCTGTTGTTTTCTTGACTTTCGGCCCTCCGTCCTGGCAAAGAGCAAAGCCAACCCAGCACCTTCACTCCAACAACAGAGCACATCCCCGCGATCCAACCAGCCAGCCAATCCACGATACAACATTGCACAGTCCCACTTTCAAGCTCAGCAATTATTCTTCAGCAGCACAGACGACGGCGCGTCCGCGGTACTGTACTGTGTTTTTACCTCTTGCTCCAGCATTGTTGATTTTCAACTCCATGGCTGTCATTTAGCATCTCCTCTGGCTCTGTTTTCGAGGAATCCTCCCAGTTTTCAATACCCTCCAAACTGCACAACGATACGCTCGGATTGGCCAGCGAATCTTCACAGACGACTCTCGACGGCATAATGTCCCAGCCGCAGATACAGCCAGAGGAGCCCGTTCCCTCACCCTTGACGGTGTCCAAGGAGAAGAGACTATCTTCAGACTCTGATTCGGACAAGGACAATGTAAGAAGCTCCCAATTCTCCCTCGAGACACCCCGACTTATTAGCTTCCTTGCACGACACTCCCACAAGAGGCATCTGAAAGGAGACGGGTCCCTGACACATTTCACCTAGCAACAGGATGCTTTCGAAGACGCCGTTGTCGATGTCGCCGAGGTGCCAGACACAGCTGAGGTTGCAGAGGTGGCGGAGGTGCGGTCTCTTACCACAAGAACGCTCTCCGTCTCCAAGGAATCGCCCGCCGAACCCACGGAGCCAGACTCCCCGAAAAAGGAGGTGAACAATGGGGAACCCGAAGTCGAAGCAGACCACTCCCCCCTGTCTCCGCCCTCGCCTAAGAAAGACAACATTGTTCGAGACGAACCCGTGTCCGAAGAAGAAGGTGCCGAGATAAAGAGAAAACCCTCTCCCGTCTCGCACCGCATTTCCAATACATCTGACCTGGACAATGTCAATCTGGACGACGACCACCCGGCAGCCCCACAAGAGCCAGGTTCGTTGTTCCAACGCACAATCTGAAAGACGTGTGTCAATGTGCTAATTTTAGTGAAGAAATCAAAGAGATCAGCCATGTTGAAAAGCCGCCCGCGAAAAAAATGTCAATAAGCAGCTTCACCGGCGCCCTTCCTTCCATGCCGTGGTCGCCACAAACCGAGTCTGCCAAATCCCCTGTCGCGTCCGCCGCCCCCCTGCCGCCAGCGCCTCCAGCTCCTCTCGCCCCTGTGCCACACCCAGGACCTCCGACAAGAAAGCTCACCAGCCCCTTCTCCTGGCTGTCTCGAAACAGCGGCAGCAAGGAGAAGGAGACGTCCCCGCCGCCCGCCTCTTCCCCTCGACGGAACACCGCGAGCTCCATCGCCACGCTGACTAGTAATCCCGAGATGATGCTGAGCAGGCTAGACGAGGAAAAAGAAGGCGAAGGCACTCGTGGCGTCAACGGAGTTGCCCGTCATAGCTTGAAGGACCGCTTCAAGATGGTTCGCATGCGTGAGGAGGCTGGCATTACACTGGACGATGATAAGGCGCCTGTTCCACCGCCCAAAGGTCTTGGCCTCTCGACTCCTCCTTCTCATGGCGGTCATGACAAGGAGCTCGGGGCAGAGCCACCGAAATCGCCTCTTCCACAGACCCCGAATCCGTCACTGGCTCCTGGGACCGTTTCTGGCGTATCCGCTGGGCCATCTGACATGACTGATGCCCAGGTCGACTGGGACCTGTGGCAGTCTGTTGTTTACGAAGGCCCGGCGGTTGTCGCGCGCACCAGTGCAGAGGAGTTGAAAAGAGCTATCGCCACGGGCATTCCAAGCGCCATCCGTGGGGTTATCTGGCAAGTTCTGGCCCAAAGCAACAACGAAGAACTGGAGGTGCTCTACAGAGAGCTTGTGGCAAGAGGAACCGACAAGGAGAAGAACAGAAACAGCAACAGTACCGTCAGCTCAGGCAGCAATGGAAATCTCAGCATACAGAACGAAGCAGTCAACTCATCCGCATCTTCTATTCATTCAGAGCATTCGGCCGTCAATGGTCAAACATCCCCGAACGAAAAGAGCCCCGAAGCTATCCAAAAAGCGCAGCAGGCCGCCGTGGCAGCTAGACAAAAGAAACAGAAGGAGGATGCGGCCATGTTGCAAAAGCTTGAAAAGACGATTCGACGAGACTTGGGTGCGAGAACCAGCTTCTCCAAGTACGCCACTGCAGCCGGGCTCCAAGAGGGCCTGTTCGGCGTGTGCAAGGCGTACGCCCTCTACGATGAGCCCGTTGGCTACGCGCAGGGCATGAACTTTTTGATCATGCCGCTGCTTTTCAACATGACAGAAGAGGAAGCATTCTGCCTGCTGGTCAAGCTCATGAATCAGTACCACCTGCGCGACTTGTTTGTTCAAGACATGCCGGGTCTGCACAAGAACTTGTACGTTTTTGAGCGGCTGCTCGAAGACTTCGAGCCTGCACTCTACTGCCACCTCCGTCGCCGCGGCATTTCACCTCACCTCTATGCCACTCAGTGGTTCCTAACCCTTTTCGCCTACCGGTTTCCCCTCCAACTAGTGCTGCGCATATACGACTTGATCTTCTCTGAGGGTTTGTCGGCTATTTTGCGCTTCGGTGTCGTATTGATGCAGAAGAACGCTGCCAATTTGCTTGCCATATCGGACATGCAGCAGCTCACTGTATTCCTCAAGGACAAGCTGTTCGACGCCTACATTGATACAGCGCCCAGTGCAGGGAGCATTCTGGAGAACGGCTTTTTTGGTAGCTCCAGCGCCAGCATGGATAAGGAGGTGTATCGTGCAGACCAGTTGGTTAGGGATGCTTGCGACATCAAGATCACTCCCGAGACCCTCAAGGCATACACGACCGAATGGGAGGAGAAAACAAAGGTTGAGAAGGAGCGCGAGGCCGAGCTGGAGCAGCTCCGTAGCGCCAACATCAGCTTCGCCGTCAAAGTGCGCAAGCTTGAAGAGCGCGTCGAGGCGTACGACAGCGAGCAGGCGGCCCTGGCAACGGAGCTGGTCCACACCAAAGTGGAGAACGAGGAGCTCAAGGACGAGAACGAGAGTCTCAAGGGACAAGTTCGGGAACTGCGTAACGTCATCGAGAAGCAGCCGGAGGAGCTCGAGAACGCTTGGAAGTTGGAGCGAGACGATCTCATGAAGCGCAACCAACACGTCCACGATGAGAACCAGAAACTGGAGAAGGAGCTGGCAGAGCTGGAGGAGGAGCTCGTCCAGACAAAGATGCAATACGCCGAGGTAAGAATAACCTGTCTACCATGCACTCGAACGCTTGACTGACGTGACGACAGCTCAACTCTGCACATGAGACCCTCAACCGCAAGTGGACGGATCTCAAGCGGCAGTTCGACTGAGACGGCATATCGAATGACTTACAAACCTGGCGACCCCAGAAGCAGAGTTTCTGGTTATCTTAATGTACAAAATTAATGATAGCTTCCCATGAAGATGGGTTTTCTTGTGTGTTTGCTGGCCCAACGCACATCAGGGCGTCAGGGCGGCGGCGGCGGCGAGGGTGCAGACGAGGCAAAAAGGCAGCATCAAGTTACGCTTGGTAGACAGAATACAGTCGGATACAAAACAGCAAGGCGTAGGAATTCATACGGTGCATATATATGCCTTCGAGAGTGTTTCTCGGAAAAAGTTCTACCGCCCAACTCGATGGGTTCCTACTTAGATAGTGAGCAATGGCGTGGTTGACTGCCTGGATTTTATCCAATCTTCTCAACATGTGCTTGGAGGGACTAGCAGCAGCACATGCGCACAGACGATTCGGAACAGACTGGCGTAACTAGCGTTTCCATGGACATGGAATCTCACGTTGCACAGGTGAAGATGTAAATCTTGGGCGGGCGAAAAACTTGGTGGTATAGTCTTTTTGAGTTCTTCCTAATAAAACCCAGATCCGTCCCATCGGCTCGGTTTTTGCTCAACTCCCGAGCCTACAATCATTGTGTAAGCTTGATCACGCCCTTCTGGATGCTTTTCATGACCAGATTGGCGAATAAAACCTTGTTAACACCAAGAACAACCGTTGCCCGTTTAAAAAAATTGTTGTTTTTTCATTCCCGTCGACGTGACATCATCATTTTATATGAGCACAGTCTAACGCAGCCCATGGGAGGACACCCTGAGATCACCCCGACCCACATCACGGCAAACCAATACACCGAGTAGGCGCACAAGTTTACTTGTGGAGCTTGCGCTGGTAGAAGGCGAGCTCCTCACCCTCAAGGATATATCCGTCGGCGCGACCAGACTGGCCGGGGCGGGAAGAGATGACGGCGTACAGACGACCAGCCTCGAACTGCTTCTCGAGAGCGTTCTCGACCTTGCCGGTGGCGGCGAAGCGCTCGGCCTGCTTCTTCTCGACGGACTTGGACTTCTTGGTCTCCTCCTCGGCCTTGCCGCCGGAGGCGGCCTGCTGCTTCTGCTGGCGGCGGCGGCCAAGGGACTGGCCGTAGTGGGCCTCGTACCACTGACGGAAGGGAGCGGCGTCGATCTGGACGACGGCGGACTTGGTCAAGGTGTTCGTGCGGACGAGCTCGTTGTTGGAAGGGTGGTAGGCGACGCCGATAACACGGGTCTTGCGGGTGGTGCCCTCGGAGGCCCAGGCGAAGTTGCCAGAGTCGAGTCGGAGGGCGCGGTACTTGTGGTTACCGCCGCGGGTGCGAACCGTGTGGACACGCTTGGGGCCGATACGGGTGCTGGCACCCTGGCGACCGGCCTCGAAAGCGCGCTTCTTCCCTGTTGAGCAGAAAGGTCAGAACGCATGTTCTTTCGTGAAAAAAGATCATACGGGCTTTCGATTGGTGTTACGCACGGTAGTAGGCGCGCTTGGCACCGGAAGCGGAACGCTTGTGACGGGAGTCTCTCGAGATACCCATGATTGCTTATGCTGCACGGAAGATACGTTAGCAAATGTGTTCTGCGTAGTAGTTTGCTTCGACAAAGATGGCTTGAAGGGGGTGTGGGATATGGGTGTGCTGCCAAAAGGGAGAGGAGTTCGGAAGAATGATCTCGGTATGTTCGTCCCCGTGGAGAATGATCGCGAAATTCCTTCTCCTTCGTCCCCTTCCTTTTCGTGCGAGCACCGGGCAGACAGCGGGATATCGGGTGCCGGGCAACTAGGAAATCGAGACGGCGCTTCTTTACGATAGTGCTGGTTCTCTCGTGATCGTTCACTGACCTATGGCGACTCCGAGGCAATCGGTTGTTGGCTGGCCGGCGTTGGGTGGTTAGTTGACGGAGGATGGGAACGAGAGTGAACTTTTCTTGGGAGAAGGTTGACAGGCAATTTTGCAGTTGTGTGGCCTGGGTCTCGCTTGCCCCCACAGAGGTCAATTCTGCCGTGCACGGGCCATGCTAGGGCACATGACAGCCTCAGGCAATTGTATGGATACGGACGGTGGGCTTGGCTGATTGGTCGGGCTGTATGTGGAGTATCTTGGTCGAATGAAGTAAGCTCTGACCGAGCTACTCTTCACCGAGTCTTGTGCACTGTAACCCCTGAAGATTTGCCTATCCAGGAATTTTGGAGATTGAGGACTGTTTCCCTGACTTATCGATAACTCAGGTCCTCTCGGATCTGTGGACATTGGTGTCCCCAGGCAGTTGTTCAGTGAGACAATCACGCCCTGGGCAAATACCAAACGTGGCAGTAAGCATTGCTAGCATATCGTCTTGGTCCAGATGAGATACGTGAACACCTAGCAAGGGCGGACAACAAGGCAGTAGCAACGGTTGAACTCAGGCTCTGGATGCCCACTAGTGCTCCCTCTCAAATGGTTCCGACACGAGATAGATGAACACCCGCTCTTTCTATCCGTGAAACTCACTCGATAGAGGGCAATCTTGCCTGAGAATCTACATTCATCATCCGTCGCAGCAAACCACGGATCTTAACCGCGAAAATTTCAGCATTTCCATCTCATCTCTCACGCCCATCTTCGTTTTGATTTCTGTTTGTCAAATCTTGTTTTGGAAAAGCGGAAAAGAGGAGCACCCCGTCGCACGAGACCAAGCGGATCACCAGAACAAGCCCCGATCGGATCCGGGATTTGTCTTTAGGCACCGTCTCCAGGCTTCCCTGCGGCATCCGGGTCTTCCTCACAGCCGTGTTCCACACCCAAGAAGTGCCGGACCTCTCAGTCGTGAAATGTATCAAACACTCCCCCGAAACGGCCTTGACAGATGCTTCCGGAGATGGGTTAAACTGAACCCGCTTACGACATGCCGCCTCGCGTGGCCACTGTCACAAAAGATAGGGAAAGAGTAAACTGATTTGTGAGTTTGTGAAGCAAATTTGCCGGTTCAATGCAAGCTTCGTATCGCGCAGCGACTCTTTAACAAAGCTAGGGACGACAAAACGTGGTCTGTCCCTTTTGCCAGATGCTGTGTTGTAAATACATTATAGTGGCCCGATTTGTGGCATGCATGTGTACCCTCCCCTATTTTAAAAGGCACTACATCATCTCAATCATGATGCCCACTCAGTCGTCTGATATCCAACCAGTGCCGTTGCGAATATCCGGCCGGCTCTTCCTCCTAGCCATTGGCCTCCCCGCCGGGAAATAAGGGTCCATGACCTCCTGTGAAGTCGGCCTAATATCGTTCTTGACTTTAATAATGCCCATTTCCACGCTATGCGCTAGGGAGGGCTTGCCCAGATCCAATGGCAAGATGTTCTCCATGCTCTCAGTGTTGGAACGAGTCGTGGTTCCGTTCGAACTAGAGCTCTGTGAAAGCTTCCCCACTTTATGGTTGTTTGCCGCTCGAGAATACGCGTTCTGTGCAAGGTACGGCTTCGAGCCACCGATAGTCGTGCGCTGGTTGGGATAGTACACTTTCGAGTACTTGCCTGTGGATAAGCCCAGAGCCTTATTCAGAGCTGGGAAGCGCGATATCAAGGGTCGCAGGGACGGAACGCCGGAGCATATGATGAGGGCGCAAACTTCGACCTCTGACCAAAGCAGAGGATCGGCAACCAAAACTTGGTTCGTCAGCTGTGATGTGGGAGTGTATTTGCTCCGAATAGACTCACAAGTGACGTCACGGTCGAAGGCATTGATGTAGCTGACTCGAATGACAGAAATGACGCAAACGCTATGCTCTTTAGCATTACTTGGCTTCAGAGGGGAATTTGAGGCACTTACAGCAAGCCCAGAGACAGCATGAAAATGACACCGCAGCGCTTGGCAACTGGCAGCTGCAGTTTCCATACTGTAGGAATAGGCTGAATGAAGAGCACCAAGTCTGTCAAGAGCTTGATGGCGAACTTGGCAATGTCAGCACTTCATAACACGGCGGTCTTCTTACTTCGCTCGGCTTACAGCAGAATAATAGAAGACTGTCAAGTCCAGGCACGTTCCGGGCTTTGATGGTGTCCAAGCCCTCTCGATGGGAGTGCATCTGAAGATGACGACAGCAGTTTCCTCGATGCCTTCTGCCAAGAGCAGAAAGATGAGAAACTTGTTTATCCTTTGGTAAGCCTGGTCGGGGAGCAATCGAAGGTAGAGGACGGCGAAGGACATCTTGACCGTCACAAAGGCCCAAATATACGTGAGCTGGGTGGCAACTTGATACTGCAAGCAAACCGTCAACACAAGTACACTTGATTTGATATGATCCACGTCATACCCTGAGAAATAGTGCAAAGTCCGACTTTGACACGTCCTCGAAATGGGATCCCAAGCCTACTTTTGTCACTTCCGTTTGTTAACGCGGTGGCAGTCCAGGGCTATGGATGTATGACTTACTGACGAGGACTGCACTGCATAGGGCCATGGCAAACACCTAGTTCTGTTAACCAACCACTTTAATCCAGGTTCAGTGTCATTACCCAGCTAGCAATGACCAAAGCTGCCAACCGTTAGCTCGAGAACCCTGATGATCACACCAATGCTCACCATCGTCCCATCCCACGCTTCGCAGCAGTATGCTTCGTACAAAGGTTCTCATTGCGACTGTGACCGTGATGAATGTCATGAGCATGATGGTCACGCTCGCCGTTTGGGCGACCTTGTCCCCCGCCATGTTTTGCTGATGTTCTGCAGATCGATATTGTCACCCACTGGTTGTTGAGGGAGCGGGGGGCGGAGTAGTTATCAACAGCCCAAGTTATTGGCAGGAGTGAAGACTGATGGGATAGACCATGCCTGACAGATGGCTCCCGACGTACGCAGCGCCGTGCCTGACAAGGACCATCGGAACGCCGATGCATTGAAGAGCTTGCCACGAATGCGAACCCACACCCGGTCCTTCAGCTGCTGTCTGATCTCTTCAACGATGTTCCTAGGTAAGACTGGCCGCGTATGGTCCGAACGAGATGGTGGTCTAGAAGCCAAGGAGACGTCCTTCCGGGGGTCTTGCGCGCAGTGGATGTCGATGGTGCATGGCCGGTCGAGCAGAGGCCATGGTGAACGGTTCGAGGCCAGCCGACCGGGCCTGGCGCGGACTTCCCGCGGCTTCTCTTCATTAGCTGGGTGTACTCGCAAGCTCCCTGCTTGGAGGTTTAACTTCCAACAGCCAAGTTTCACAGTGCAAGGGGTGGTTGATCGCCGCAGGGAAGGCCGCCCATAAGATCGGGCTTTGCTGCACGATGGGGTCATTCATCAACACGATCCGAGAAGCTGATTGGAAAGGGGAGATACCAAGAACCAACGGTTTGAGTTCTACGAAGGGTCGACCTGGCGATGGACAGGATCGAGTCTAGGGTAACCTTCCACTCGCACAGAGCCTTGAAGTGCCGACTACATCATGCACGTACGACAGTTTGAGATGTTGCCAGGCCGTGCTGTACCCGTCGAGGAAAACCGGGAGAAGTTCGAGAACAAGCCTCTCGTCCTTTCCGTGAGGGACGCGAGTGAATGACTCGTTCGGACGTTGGAAAACGTGGTGTTTACTCAGGGTCCATGCCCAAACCCACCGGTCAGCTACAAGCCTCAAAGTATGGCGGCAGCCACGAGCATGGCACCGGCTCAACCTTGCCACTACACGCCGGCTGTCCAATAGCGAACAAGTGAATTGCCCGGAAGCTCAACGTGTGAGCAGGCCGGAGGACCTGCCGGAGCCGGGCTGGAACTGTGTTTGGCGTTCTATTGGCTTGGCCTTGTATGGCTGCGGTAGGATTAGACGACGGGACGCACGAGAAAACCCAACCAAGCCACGATAGAATTCAGGTCGACGGCACGGCCTCTGTCAGTACAGCACTTGCATTGTGCTACTAGTCTTCTCGACTGATGCCATCTGCAAGTGTCGTCCGTGCAGAATTCCTCTTCTCGAGTGAAGCAGAAAACGTGACCAAAGGCCGTCGCCAGACCCGTAGACCATGGCCCATCATCATTGTGGCGCTCGTAAACAGAGAAACGCGGCGATTTCTGCTTCAGATGGTCGTTGTGGAGGGCACCTGCGTTCCCCGAGCCGATGAGTTGCATGGATAGCTCACGCTTGCCGACCGAGATCCCGACAGCTCGTGGAGCCAAGGTCCCGCGTCAGGCCATGCTGACGAAGGGAGCAAAGCCAGAACCGGAGAAACAGAACGACGAGATGCTGTGGGCAACGGCATGTGGGATTAGTGCGCCGGCCGCCTCGAGCCGCGGCGTGATATGTACCAGAGGGATTTCATGTGCTGGGTTTCAGTCTAGGCCGCGGTGAATTCTTGGTATTCGGGGGAGGCCCGATATGAGCATGGCGGACGAGTAAGCGCGAAGGTGCCAGTATGCTAGCCATGGAACATTAGTAGGTGTGGAATACCCTCCAGTAGGCGGTGTCGAAGTGAGGGACTGCTTGCAAGACCGTGGCAGAGACCGTTGACAGCACACGGGGCCGGGTTCTCGAAGAATAGAGCAGACCCGGAGAAACGAAGGCTGCTCAGGAAGAAGACTCGCCTAGCTAGCCACTTGCACGCTGCGGGTCTGACTCGCCGCTTATTTGTGGAATAGGCGAAACTCATCTCAACTTCCGGGACAGCAAACGTCACAAAGACGGTGACAGCAATAACCGCTCTGAGGGCACAGCTTAGATAAGTGTGGCTTGGAGATCACGAATGCCCAGAGGGCATCATGTAGCCAATCTGAACATCCTTAATCGCTGTCTGTTTGCCTCCAGAAGGAGTAAGCCCTAAGCCCTCACGTCCGGGAGCCGCTGATTCCGCCTCATATTTCATAGGGTTGCTTTTGGCCTTGAGAGGAAAGTCAAGGCGCTGTCCGAAGAAGTTGACTTTCTGCACGCGAGTATCGGCCGAAAGACGACTTGGGTCAAAGAATCACGTTTGGTGACATCTGATTCCAAAGTAACAACGGCAGTGCCCCTGACTGATGGGACAAACAGGGCCAGCAGGAGGTGATTGTCCGATAATATGGCGAGACGAGAAAAGCAAACTCAATCCCGCCCTACTCGTCGCCGAACCAGGCATTTCTGGCCTGCCAAGCGTGATCAACCCAATCTTCGAACCTAACTATTTTGAGCGGCGATGAGAAGGTTCAGAAATGATGTAAGAATGGTGTATCCAGCGCAATTGCGGTGGGAGAGGGAGTAGGGCGACTGAATCCGGTTGGCTTGCATCTGCCGCCTAGCCAGTTGGGTTCGAGTAGCCAGACGGTGGTGGCTACCCTGAATTCAGGGTCTCTCATGTCAAACATTCTCGGAAGAAGAGGCGGATGAATTCCATATGTCGCGTAGCTTGTGATAGTCTCCGATGGTGCACATACTGTGGTTGTGGTACTGATTGAGGTGGGCTATGAATACTACTGTGCAGTAACGACGACGACGACGACGGTAACGATGGCCCATCAATTAACGTTGTAGTGAGAAGGACCGAGTCGAGCTATTGACTAGCGCGATGTCTCTTGGCTCTTTTGGCTAAACACGCGACACAAAGGCGAAGACGAGGAGACCCCACTTCAGATGCACAGCAGTGGGACGACACCGGAGCTGTGTCGTAGGTGAGGGTGGGAAATGGCTTACTGTGCTGCTGATGGGAAAGTGAGCATGGTGTTTTGAACATGTTCCAGAAGACAAAAGAGTTCGCCCCACCTTGTCCGTCGCTCCTTCCCGAGTCCTCTGCAGTTCCCCAGATAAAGTACCGTGCCTTACAGAGCACTATATTGTAGGTATGTGAAGCACCTTATTCGAGGTAAATGGGCAACGTAAGCCCGGAGATATGTGACTGATGAAGTATGCCCTCCAATACTTTTAATCACGATGCAGTCGCTCCTGCCTTCACTCGCACTTTCCCTCTCTGTATTGTCACTCGTGGAAGGCGCTCTCGTGCACAAGACCGGCAGGTCGAGTTGCCAACTGGACCAAGTGCGGTATCACCAACTCAACTAGGATTGCCAACTTCCTCTTCACAATAGTCTTCCACCAACAACGCCGCCAACTGCACCTTTACCTGCACAACCATCACAATTCATTCCCAACCTCGGCCGTACCTTTTTCTTTGCTTCGTCGACTAGGCCTAGATCCTATATAACAACAAGCATCATGAAGTCGTTCAGCACTCTGACCGCTTACGTCGGCATTGCCACTTGCGCTCTTTCCATCCAGGCTGCCACCGATGTAGTCGACGAGGGTCAACCCGCCTGTCTTATTGGCGCTCTCAAAGCTCAGGGATCATCGGCACCCGAGAACTACTGCAAGAATGTCCAGCATCAAGTCATTGGCAATTTGACGACCCTTTGTCACGGAGATGCCCTCGAGCTGGCTTACAGCAAGTACTTCTCAACGTGCGCTGGGCTTGGTGTGCAAGTCGCTCCTCTGCACACCACCACCGTGACCAGCACATCCTCCGTCACCACAACTGCTGATGCGACCTCGTCTCCGACTGCATCGTACGTTCTCCGCCTCTGCTGTTCCTTGCGCATGTTTGACTGACGTGTCTTGACAGTCCCACCGAGACTAAGCCAGCCAGTGCCGCCGCGGCCATTGCTCCTCATGCACTTCTCTTCACTATTCTTGGCCTTACGACCACTGGCCTGTTTTCCATCGTCTTTCTCTGAACAAGACACGCAATAAGCCACATGTGTGGTCAAGACAGCACACGCATGCATGGGCGACGAATTGCAACGCAAACAACGAAACCTAGAGGACAACAGCACAAGTTGCATGGAATTGGAGTTGGGACCGGAGATCACTTGACTCGAGGCGTCATGGAACAGCATGGGCCTTCAGCATGCCCATCCACAGACAGTGGGAATTGACAATAGGGAGGATGCATACAAAGTAGAATTGAAATTTTACTGAATTGGTATCATCCCCCCTGTTCTATACCTTGCCAGGCATCTATGCATTATCTATTTCAACGTAACCAGCTCCTCGGCACTCGTGGGGTGAATGGCAACGCAGCTGTCAAAGTCCTTCTTGGTGGCGCCCATCTTAACGGCAACACCGAAACCCTGGAGCATCTCGCCGCTGCCGAGACCGGCAATGTGCAGACCGACGACCTTCTCCTCGGGGCCGGCAACGACGAGTTTGTAGGCGGTAGGAGCCTTGTCCTCGGGGTCCATCATGGCGTAGTACATGGCGGTGAAGTTGGTCTTGTAGACCTTGATGTTGTCCTTGCCGTACTTCTCGATGGCCTGCGGCTCCGTCAGGCCGATGCTACCGACCTCGGGGTGAGAGAAGACGACGGAGGGTATATTGGAGTAATCGAGATGGGCCTTGGCGTACTCGGAAGGGCCGAATAGGCGCTCGGCCAAGCGACGACCGGCGGCAATGGCGACGGGGGTCAGCTCAACCTGGCCGGTGACGTCACCGAGGGCGTAAATGTTCTCAATGTTTGTGTTTTGGTATGTGTCGACCGGAATGTGGCCCTTTTCGTTAAGCTCCAGGCCAATCTCTTCCAGCCCAATGTCCTTGGTGGCGGGGGTGCGGCCAATGGCCCAGATGAGGTTGTCGAACCCACCCTCGGAGGTTTCCTTGCCGTCGGCGTCCTTGTAAGTGATGGTGAGCTTGCCATCGGCGTCCTTTTCGACCTTTGTGGGCTGGGAGCGCTTGTGTAGGTTGACGCCGAGGCGCTCGTACTCTTTGGTGACGGTCTCCTGGATCATAGGGTCAAAGTTGCGCAAAAAGGTGTCGTGGCGGATGAAGAGGTGGGTTTCGCTGCCTAGGGCGTTGAACATGCCGGCAAACTCGACGGCAATGTACCCGGCGCCGACGAGGGCCACCTTTTTCGGCTGAACGTCAATGTCGAAGAAACCGTCCGAGTTAGTGCCGTGCTCGGCTCCGGGGATGTTGGGCGGAATGGTGGGGTTGCCGCCGACGGCAATAAGAATCTTCTTGGCCTTGACGAGGGCCTTGGAGCCGTCGTCGAGGGTGACCTCAGCCTCGTTGCGCGAGGTGAGCTTGGCCCAGCCGTGGAGGTACTCGACCTTGTCGTTTTTGAGGTTGCGCTCGTAGATACCGTTGAGGCGCTTGATGTAGGCGTCGCGTTTGCTCTTGAAGGTGGTCCAGTCGAAGGGGGCGGACTGGGAGACGGAGAAGCCATAGTCTTTTGCGTGGTGGATGGTCTCGGCGATGGCGGCGGCGTTGAAGGTGACCTTTTTGGGGACACAGCTTTTTTCGGAACAGTTGTCAATCTCAAAGAATGCTGTGGAAAAAGGAGGGGAGAGAGAAGCAAGAGCCGGCTTACCCGACGTTCACGCAAGTTCCTCCGAGTCTCGAGCCCTCGACGATGAGGGCCTTTGCGCCGAATTGACCGCTGGCTTTGCGGGCGGAAGCAAGACCCCCGCTGCCGCCGCCAATGACGAGATAGTCGGTCTCTTTGGTGATGGGAGCCATGATGCGGGCGGTCGTGGAGAGGTGGCGTTGGATGGATGCTAATCTGGTCGTAGCTGCTGCCGTGGCTGCTGTCGCTGCTGATGCTCTGGGTGCGACGGTGGAAGCGCGGTATAGAGCTAGCATGGAGGGGGATTTTCCAACGCTGGGCGGGGTGGAATGAGGAGGGGAAGGATGCTGCTCTTCTATATATATTGTAGTGGTGGGGCACTTCGGGGTGACGTCTTATACGCTTGCAGATGCGCGACCTGACAAATACGCTGCGGTGCGGCCGGACGGGATGGGAGCTTGAGGAATGCGGGTTTGGCTCCGGGAGAATTGGCAGGGACGAGAAGAAGACACTGGAGGAGGCTAGCAGCACGTAATTATTTTCTTGGGCTGGAACGGGGGTGGAACGGAGGTGGTCGGCAACTGATGTGGATCGGAGTGGGTGGGATGGAATCGGCCGACGGACTGGAGACCTCCATATTAGATGTACGACACGGATACACAGTACTTTGTAATCACATTCAGCTGCACACACACACACACACACACACACATACGCATCGCAAATGCTGACTTGCGATACCTGCGTTGCGATTGGTACTAGAGTAAATGGCGCGGATCCCGTGGTGTTTGCTTCTGCTTCTGCTGCTGCGTATGCAGCCGTCATGTACGGACATGATTCATCGCCACCGAATTAGTAAAAGACTGCCAGACCAAATTTTACACAAATTGATTCATAGTACCCGCTAAAGAATGTCGTGGAAATGGGCATAACTAAGTATCGTCGTGTGCGGCAGCAATATCACTCCAAAAAAAGTTGGCGTGACCAGGTATTGCAAAATCATGACTATCTATATGGATGGGATTTCAAATTGGTTTCTCCACGATCGAAGTCTCGACGATCGAAGCTCGTTTTCAACCTATTGGCGCGGCACGGCACCTAGGGATCTGGAGCCCCGGCATTGCCGGGAGGGGAGGCGTCGGTTGTGATGTAAGATTCCAGAATTCCCTAGCAGGGATCTTGGCTTACTCGTATCTCACCTATTGTAGCTACCTACCGTAACCACTCCTTGCAAGCAACGACCACAAAGGATTCGACATCAACGACCACAGGCCCCCACAGCAGTCGTGATTCCTGCCTTTCTGTCAGTTTGCGTAGTAGTAGGCACGTCTAGGCTTTTTGGCATGCGAAACCCACGTCATCGATCTGACTTCAGAGTGGTAGAACTTCCCTAAGTCCGTCGACGTCTTGGCCCTGTGTTGGCTCCGATTCGACTCGGCCTACCGAAAAGCTTAAGCTAACGCCTGCGTTCGACCTCATTCAACTGGGCAGTAGCAGAGCTCGCGGAACACCATCTTTGACCTTAGTAGAATGCCACCCAGACAACCTTTGCACCTGCGCCGTGATTCCAGATGCCACTATTTACCAGCCTATTCTATTGGGTATCATATCCGGTCTGCGTAGTTCTACGATTTTCTGTCTCCTGTTTGCTGGTAGTCACGCCTTCTCCTGGGTTATTAGTCGTCGTAGTATCCTTCATACTGCCCATACCCAGCCTGCGTGCTGACCCATTCCTCATCTGCTAGACCGCGCATCATCCGCCTCTGTAAGCCCGGTGCATCCTTGTGCCAATCGCAGGCAAAGTCGCACTTTGGTGTCTCGTTCTCACCAAAGTACTTGCAAATCTGTGCATGCCGGCAGCTAGTAGTATCCTCACAGTATAGAGCGAGCTTCTGCAGACTCTTGGCCTGCGCCTCCCAGTTTGATCCGTCACGGTTTCCTTTTTTGATCATGCTTTGCACGCGCTGCAGGTCTTCTCGGCTATAGTAGAGGAAGCAGAAACTCGCGTTCCCGTCCCGGCCTGCGCGGCCCGCCTCCTGGTAGTATCCCTCAAAGGACTTGGGTAGTCGCCAGTGGACGACGAATCTTACATCATTCTTGTCGATGCCCATGCCGAAAGCTGTGGTGGCCACGATGACATCGTACCCGGGCTCGTTGTTCACCCACAGAGCCAGCGTTCGCTCCTTTGTCTCCTTACTGAGCTTGGCGTGGAAGGGTTTCGCTGCCACGCCCTCGTTGCTGAGCTGTGCCGCCAGTGACTCGCACTCGTCGCGAGAAATTGTGTAAATGATGCCAGACACGTTATCAGACCGTTCGCCAGCGGCTTCCAGCTCCGACCTTCGAGGCTCCATGTTCCTTCTGTCGTACACACTACGTATCCACGTAAGGAAGTCAGATAAACGGTTGTCGTCCTGGTCCTTGGTATATCTGATCTCAATGTGGAGGTTGGGGCGGTGAGCTGTCATGACAAAGCTCTTGAGCTTGTTCGGCTCCTGCAAAAGACCCAGAGTTTTCAAGACATCCTCCCGGACCACTGGGTTCGCAGTAGCCGTAAGACACATAATCGGTACGTCGGGGAATGATTCCCGAAACCAGGAGAGACGTTTGAAGTCTTTCCGGAAGTCGTGACCCCATTCCGATATGCAATGGGCCTCGTCAACGGCGATGCGCGCCAGTTCTCGTTGCTCATGAACAAGCTTGATGCGTCTGCGGAACGACTCTCCAGAGCATAACTCAGGGGTGACATAGAGCAGCCTGATGCGCGGGTGGCCACTGGCCAGGTCCTGATTGATGCGATCTCTCTCCGCCGGCAGCGTGTTGCTGTTCAGCGAACTGGCATCGATGCCAGCCGATCGTAAGGTCTCGACTTGATTCATCTGATGAAGCTGTCAGCTGTCGCGCCTGACTAAGGCTGCAAGGGCAATCCCTCACCATAAGACTGAGCAGTGGCGAAACAACGATTGTGACTATGACAGCGAAGCCACGTTAGTTGACGACGACGACGTTTGTGGGTAAGCTCGGAGCAGTTTCGGGCACTCACTGCCATGGTCAATGCATGCAGGGAGCTGGAAGCAGAGACTTTTGCCAAAGGACGTGGCAGCCTGGACGAAGACATCATGGCCGTCCAGGGCAGCAACAATGATTTCGCGTTGCTGAGGCCTACGCAGCGATATGTTAGATCTTGGTCTGCACAATGCAGGAACACGGTGATTTGGAGACACGGTGGTTCGGAAGGTAGCGTTGAGCGGGTTGGCTGTTACCTGAAGGTGAGCTTGTTGAACTGGCGCCTTAGAGTGAAATCTATGTCAACGCATGAGTTTGAGCGCGACAGCGGCGGCATGATGACGGTGCGTGTTTGATGTAAATGAGGATGTCGTGATCACTCCCAGAGTCTCGATCGGTGCTGTTTGGCCGAGCTTCCAAATGACGCGGTCCGGGGTTCAGGAGCATAATGTTACACGACAACGAGAGCAGGCTTCAGCTGCGATCATAATCGTGCTCAGGTCCGGAGGTGGTCCGTCTCGTCTGGGGTTGAGGCTTTGGGGCTTTGGGCAGCCGGTGTAGCCGACTGCCTCAGGAGAAGGAAAGTGACCGGCGGTCAGAAGTAGACGTCTTTTACATTGCCTGGCAGGAAGATCAGGGCGGCGGGAGATCGCGTGGTTTTGACTTGTTCACGATGAAGTCCCATGTTGAAAAGCTAAGATACCTACCTACCTGCAGGCACGTCGAGACAACCAAATTGTTTATCATGGCCATGGATACGTACCAGTTCTTATCTTAGCGTGTTGGGTGGCCTCGATCTGGCACTTAGAGCAATGGTGATACACTTAAGTTAGTGTTAGCGTCCACATACATTGATAGTGGTATCGTGTATCACTTTTTCTGTCGACCGCTTGTCACTGCACCTCTGCCAAGACTCGCTGTGGACGGTGGGATGCACCGAGCTCTCGCATCGCAGCCAGGACCGGTAAACTTGGACCATGTTATCATCCTGCCGGCAGAAGGAGAAGATGGTCTCGCTCAAGAAAACGAGAAGCTGAAGACGAGAGATGCAGGCAAAACTAGAACCGACAGGTCGACGACAGGACTCGAGGGCGACGGCAGGGAAAACATAGCAACAAGAAGAGGGATATGTCTAGAAAAGTTCTAGCGTTGCAAATCTGTATGCGTGGTTGAGTGGAATCCAACGCTGCCGTGGTTTTCTTGTTTCTGTTTCTCGCCTGTGGGCAGGTGGCAGGCAAGCATGGTGACATTTCAAGGCGACTCAGACAGACCATGAACAACAAGAAACTGCAGCCCTAGCCCGGCCTCCTGCCCCGTGCCAAGCCAGGTGTTTGACGGTCTCCCTGAGTCTCTGGTCGGACATGTTCTATATAACCTGAACCAGGTCAGCGAAAGAGGCGTGCTCATGTCTCATGGCGCATCTATTACTTTTAAAGAACACGGACAAGGTTGAGGAGAGGCGAGGAGAGTGCGCGACATCAGCGCAGTAGGGGAGCAGCTACCGGCAATGTTTCTCGTCGTGACATCAATCCGCACCACCTTCGGCGCCAGCACCAACCAAAGGACAGTTCGTCGAGGACCGTGTGTCTCGGACGAGTTGTCTTCCTTGTTGAGGACGATGAGAAACGGGTAGAGGAGGACAAGTACGGTGGTGTGGTGGTGTTGGTGATGGTGTGTGGTCCTTGTGCAGCCATACTCGACGCCTTATCCCAAACGATTGGGTGCCAGTGCCGTCATGATTTCTGCTGTCGTCATGTAACGTGTCGTGCAGGCAGGTGGACACAATTAGAATTTAATCAAACACTGTGTCAGTGTCAGACCCTTGAGGAGGAGGGCCGGCTCGCATGTCGCTAAGTACCTAGGTAGTGGTCAGGTCGTAGATGGTGGATGCCATGTGTCTATTCTGTCTGCTGCACCTTTGACAGCAGCGCAAGTGTATCTTGTGTTGCAAGGTCAAATGCTTCTCTTTCCAACACTGACGAACGCACTGGGAAAAAGGCAGGTCACGCCATGGTGCCTTACCTACCTATAGCAAGGTACCTTATGGTTTGTACTGCGTAGGTAGGTGAGAGGTGCCTTGCATGTTTGCAGCGCGCTAAAGAGGCGTTTTAGCTTCTAGGTATCCGTATACCTGCTGAACCTGCACCTCCTGCCGCGACCCAGGCCCACCCCTCCCACTGCGACAACGCGGTGCCATGCCCCGACTGGAGTCCCTTTCCGACCCTTAACCAGCCCCCAGACCAGCAGCCCGGTCGCGTGCTACAGCATGTTATCCCCGCTGGATCGGAGGCTCTGATTGGATCCCAGTCAGCGAGCAGAGGCCGCTGTAGTCTCCAGTTGTCAACAGTCTGTGCGTCGACTCGGTTTGACCTGGAACCTCCAAAAAAAGACCATAGCATTTCATTGGACCCCCAGCCCAAGTTCCGCGTCACTTGTGCCCGTTGAAGCAGCTGTGCGTAGGGCCCCTTTTAACAGTATTTTCTTCGGCCTCCCTATTCGCGCCTGGCTTAGCGTTGGCCATTGCATTGTGCGGTGGTGGCTTGAGGGAGAACTCCGAGATCCAGCCAGTTAGCTGCCAGATCTACGGCGTGCGGCTCAAGACGTCCCTAGGCGTGTGTGCAGAATCCACTGCAGTACACAGTACTGCTCCGTGCTGCGTTCCGGACGGCCACGACCTGACCACAGTATTCCCCCCATCCCTTCCTCCCAAAAGCCCAACCCATCTCACCACGACAGAGGAGAGGTTCTGGGCTAGGAGATGCCAGTTTCATCGTAGCACAACCTGACAACAACTCCACTCTTTTTTTTCCCCTTCTCCTGTTCCGCTCGGGTCTTGTCCTGCGCTGCCTTCAGGAAACAAACCGTTCAAAAGCAACGGCCAGAGCTTCCGGAGCCGCACCCCTGGAAGAGGAGAGAAGAAACAGCACGGCGCGAGACAAGGACGAGACACCAGGAACGACTACGACGACCACTACACGACAATAACGACGACGAGAAGACGAGGTCGAGGACAATCGACCCCCGTTCAATTGCATCTACATCGAAATTCACACGCAACCTGGGCCTGCCGAGTGCCCTGGGTTGTGAGAATCGGACCAAACAGTCTTCT
Source organism: Colletotrichum spinosum (assembly GCA_004366825.1). Classification (NCBI taxonomy): domain Eukaryota; kingdom Fungi; phylum Ascomycota; class Sordariomycetes; order Glomerellales; family Glomerellaceae; genus Colletotrichum; species Colletotrichum spinosum. The sequence goes on along the minus strand of QAPG01000072.1, from coordinate 100,573 downwards.
TTGCTAAGGGCCATACCTCCTCACTTTACCGTACCTTTATTCCGAGGTAGGCAGCCGCTCGCCTTCCATCCTTCCTTCCACGGAAAACGCAGCAAGTACGGAGAGCACCTTCCTCACCTCACCTACAGCATCACCTCGCCGCGACGCATGACGCATTTCAATCCTCTCGCCTCAATCCTCTCTCCTGCCCTCGGCCAGCGATAGTTTTCTTTTTGCAGCCCACCATCGATGTCGCTCGCCTGCCCGCACCACCACTACCTTCTCCAACGCAGGTCCGATTGATATCCATAATGATCTTGCCCGCATTGCATCTCAGCCTGTCCTGTTTCGAATACCCATTGGCTTAAACTCCCGGCTTTTGTCTATTGCCTGTTTGAGAGCCCCGACCAACCCTCGCCCGCCAATACGCTGACAAGAGGAAACCCTGAAACGCTCTTCTTCGCCCTAGCCTCCGGGCTCGCGACAACAGTCGAATACCGGTTCCTTTCCTCGTCGATTCAAAGACACCGAGTCCATCGACGACCCAGACCATCATGGTTGAGCGAGGCGATCGCTCCGAAAGACCTCCGGGTGCTCTGGGCCCTGCGACCATGCCTATGCCTCGAGGCTTGCCCGAGAATCCCGCCCAAGGGCGTCGCCAGCTTCAAAAAGACGTCGCCCTCGGTAACGTTCCGCCGCCGCCTCCCCTGCCGCCCATGCCTAAAGATCTCCGAAGTCTACCTGGTGCCTCGAGCCTTTCTGCATCTGCCCCGATGACGTCGGCCCAGGTCATCGCGTTGGCCCGCGACGCGATGCAAAGCGCCCTACACGAGAACGAATCACAAGCGGCCGAAGCGAGTGCTGTCAGCAATGAGCTGAAGCCGGGTGTTACAATTGACCTGAGTCGCAAGGGCATCCAGAGGCTGCCCGATGAGGTTGTCGACATCATCAAAAATGAGTTAGAACGGTTCGTACATCTACCACAGCTGTTGCTGTCATTGAAGCTATTTCTGCGATTCTGTTGCTGCTGGTACTGATACTGACATGTTCATGCAGTCTCGCCTTGTCACACAATCAGGTCAATTCCTTCCCAGCACGTTTCTCCGAATGCACTTCTCTTCGATACCTGAACGTGAGAAACAACCAGATCAGAGAATTTCCACTTCCGGTTAGTCATCACATACACCTTGCAAGAACCAGCGGACACTGATTCTTTTTTTTCTGCAGCTCTGTGACCTCAAGTCACTGGAGATTCTGGACTTGAGTAAGAATAAGCTGCGGGCCCTGCCGCCTGACATTGTAAAGCTTGCCTCTTTAAAGGTGTTCTCTGTACAAAAGAACCGCATTGAGGAGCTACCAGTTGCTCTAGCCGATATGGTTTCCTTGCAAGTCCTCAAGTTTGATGGCAACCCCATCACTTTTCCACCTCGAGAGGTGCTCCAGGTACAAGCAACAAGCCCCCCGAATGAGGGTTACCTCAAGGAAAGTGAGGTCACAGAGGTGACTGTCACTGCTCACATCAAGCGCTTCCTGAGACAGCATGCCATGAATGGCCGTGCAGAGTCAGACACTGCTGGCGAGGAATCTAGTGAGGGCGTGGAAACTCCCAGAATGCCCCTCAAGCGTGTTGTCAGTGGTCGTTTTCCTATAAAGGTCAATGGCACTGATGTCCCTGATCTTCGCTCCCCCAACCTGATCCGGCCCCCTCCCATTCCTAACCGATCGCATTACCGAGGGCTGTCTCAGCAAAACACCGCCATCCGTCGACCTGGTGTCATGCCCCTTACCATTGGCAACGTCAACGAGCGACTCCGAAGCAACTCAGAGACTTTACTTCAGGCCAATCGCGGCGACCGACCAGAGTCGCGCAGGCGCATGGGTGTCGTTTCTCAGAAGCCATCCCAGCTTGGAACCTTGGACGAGACCCAGGCCAACAATCGCTTCAGCCATTACCGAGGCTTGAGCCATGGTTCTGCCATGCAGCCGCCGCCCGCGAGCATGACTGTCAAGAGTCCCAACAGCCCGGCCGAGCCCTTTTTGCAGCGTCCCATCTATGTACGACGTCTCTCCGTGCTGCCTGAACGACGACGCGAATCTAAGTATTTCGACACGATCCTTGAGGCGGCTAAGGGCATCCTCTATGCCGTGTTCCAGATCCACCCCATGATTCAGATGCTCATGAGCCTGACGAGCGACGGCTCGTCCAAGAGGTCCAGCCTCGAGATTGTCTTTTATAACACCAATTCACATGTCGAAGAGCTGGAGCAAGAGATTCAGAAGCACGATCCTGCCGTCGTGGGTGAGGAGATGGCAGGCCGCGAGAACGAGAACGTTCACCGCGCTTGTCAGACGCTGGTCAGCGCTTACACTCACGTCTGCACCCTTCTTGCGGGAAACATTGACTCCTTCGTCGACAACGGAGACCCTCGCTACATTCGCACACTGTTGATGCTCATCTACAACAGCATCATGGAGATTCGGTGCACCCTGGCCGCGGTTTCTCCCAGTGCCGGCTATGGCAAGCCTACCGCTCGGCCTCTGGCCATCGGGGACACAATCAAACCTCATTCGCGCGAGAACTCCATCACTCCTACTGCGGAGCGGCTCGGCCTGTCCCAGCGTCCCCGTCCGGGGCCCATTATGCACAACCCCAGCAACCTCAGAGTTGCCACAGACGTTCCATTCCCCTACCTGAACGGGGTCGCGGCCACCCGCACTGCCACACTCACTTCGGCAACCCCTCGCTCAGGAGAGTCTTTTGCGTCCGCCTCATCTGGCGGGCGTGGCATCTCCGACTTCACAGAAGATGACCGATATTTTGAAAAGATATTCTTGTCACTGCAGCGCTCCTCGGAGCTTGTCATGCGAACTCTACCAATGTTTCAGAACCACATGTCCGTCCTGGCCAAGAAGGCTATGAGCCGGCGAGCCCCCGAGGATGAGATGATGTGCTGGAAGGCGCTTATTGGCAAGTGCAGCACCGCGGTGCAGCAAACTGAGATGCTTCGAAGCCGCCTGTCACTCATCAAGCTCAAGGAGCCCGGCATCATGGGTCAGCCCGCGTTCAGGAACCTGATCACTAACTTTATCGACTCCTGGGCCGAGTTCGGCTACAAAATTCGACATGCATTCAACGAAGTCAACCTGCCTCCCGATACCAGGGTCAGACTGCGCCCCATTCAGCAAGCCATGAAGGAAGCAAGAGACACCATCCTCCAGTCACCTTGGAACTATCTGTTGGCTCGACAGTCCTCGGGATCTCACACTTTCAGCCCCAGCAACGGGCCGACCATGGCGCCCATGCAACTGCCGATGACGCCTCAAAGCGCAGCCCTGGGTCCCGCAGTCCAGGCAACGGTTCCTTCGACTCCGCAGAGCGCGTCCTTCGCGGCTGCCTTCAACGGCAACGTCTTTGAGAGAGCCGATGCCCTCATCTCCATGGGAGGTCTTTCAATGTCGCGAAATGGAACGATGACGAGCAGCTCGGCCGCTAGTTACACCATGTCCTCAATGTCATCCATGTCTTCCGACGGAGGAACCATGACCCCTTCGTCGGTAATTAGCCCCAATGGCTTCAACCAGGTGCCTCTCCGCGTCAACGGTAGCAAAGTTGCATTCTAGTCGAAGCGCATAGCTAGCCCTTGGTTTCGTGACGCGATTCTGGGCAGACACAAAGGGTCTAAATAGGACTCAAACGTATCTTTCTTTCTTTTGGGGCGTCCGCCTCCCTGATCCGCATTTTGTTCGATTATCCATCCTGGAACCACGCATAGCAAGGCGTCAAAGGTTTGACTCATTTACGGACGGAACCACACACTCATTACTGAAGAAGCAAACAACTGGCATGGTAGAAATATTCGGAAACGCCGGTAATGTCATATTAGCAAAGCAGAGTTGACGCCATCTCCATGCGTTCTAGGCATGGGGGGCAGGAGTTTCAAGGGATCCTCGCGCCACGGCGAATCGTCAGTGCTGCTTCATTGTACATTAGATAGTGCCATACGGCAGAATGTGACGAAAGGTTCAAAATGCTGCGTGAACTCTTGGTGACTCTTTCTGTTCAAGTTACGATATTGTGTCACATGCAGTATTGCTGCATTCTAACGTGGACAGGTGGCTATGAGAGGCACTGTGATACTCGCGCCTAACTGACATCGATCTCTGGAGGCGGTGGCAAGTCTCAGAGTTTGTGCTTCCAACCAGACGTCATCTGGACCAGAGCATACCGGGTCTCTGTACAGCAAGTGGCGCATGAATTCGAGGAGGTACCGTCATCCATAATCCTATAGTGAAGATATGTCTGACGCGAGACCAGATTGAGGTTGTCATCTTACCCGCAAAGCACTTCCTGCAGGGATCTACCGCTGCCAGTGACTCCCACTTCTTACCCGCTTTTTACCACAATAATCTCTCGTGATGCGTAGTATTAGTCCCTTTCAGGCGGGGGGAGCGTCCGAAGCACCAGCAGGTGTGGGAGTTATGAGCCTGCAAGATTCGGCGCTCAGTCACATGCGACCATACCCACTGGAGAACTCGGGATCCCGTCCGCTCTCCCATCGATAAACCAGTGAGGGCTAGAGTAGTAGTCGGGTCGGAGACGACCGGCGAATGCCTAGTGTTGCATGTATTTTTGTGATTTCTTTCAGGGTGGTGGTACTGGTGATGAGTATGATGGTGGGAGACGAAGACTTCAGGCTCGGACGGGCGCTGCTGTCTCAATCCGAGATAGTTTTTAATTGCGAACAGCGCGACGTAATGAGATAGTTGGTAGCTCTATGCTGACGCCCATCTTCTGTTGGGAAGTATATATGATTCTCTTTGCCACAAAAACATACCGTCGTTGCACGTGTGGTAGCACAGTTGGGACCCGAGGTTGGATTCCGATGCTGAAGGATACACCAGACGTCTGGCATCACGGGCCATTTATCCTGCTCGACACTGCAGGTGTTGAACGTCAACTGCACATTCTAGTTTTAGTAGTTCATGCCAATCGAATTTCATCCGCTTAGGTAGTAAGAACAAGAGCCGGACAGGGTACCCAGAATGTTATCTATGGTGTATGTCTTGACCTTGAACCCATCGAACTTCAGTATTCTTTGCGTGAGAGAAGATCGTCACCTGATCATGCTTTAGATATATACACTCGCTCCGTAGTCTTAGGATTGTACTCAGGTTTCATTCGCGTTTTGTCTTGTCGGCGTGGCATCTTGTTGCTTGCAGCGAAGACCATCTATGTATTGAATTTTACTCCCCGTCAAATAGTTCGGCAACATTAAATGTCATTCAACTTCGTCCGGAATTTCCACATTACGCACTGTAGCTGAGTATCAAGACACATTGAAGAGACTGAAATGCTATTCAAGCGACCTTTCGGCGTTGCTTTTACGATCCGGCTCGGTTTCCTCGTCGTCGCTTCCTTCAACCTACGAGGACGGTTCCTGGACCTTGATAAAGAGGTCCCTCTGCGAGTCCAGATAGTCGAACGCACTCAGCGGCATGCCGAGGTGGCGCAGGATGCAGTAAGCAGACGTGAGGTGAAAGTGGAAGTTGGGGCACGCGTACTGAACAATGTACGAGTACCCATCGAAGCGGAAGTTGCCCATGGCCGACCTGAGGATGACCTCGGCGCCCTCCTTGCCGTCCATGGCGTCGGCGGGGATGGCGCGGAGAACGTCAATGGTGCGGTCGACGCGGGACTGCAGCTGGGGAAAGGTGGTCTCGCTGTCTTCGAAGAAGGTGTCTTCCCTGCCGGCGACGCGGGAGGCGATGAATTTGGCCGTGTTGGAGCAGGACTGGACCTGGTAGTCCAGGCTGCAGGCATCCTGTTAGCAGAATGTGACGGAAACGGGGGAGGTTTTGGGGCCTTACGAGCGCATGTCCGCGATGAGGCGAAATTTGATCATTTCTTCTTGGTTGAGATCCTTGGCGACACAGTGTTGCTCAGCTTTGGTCAGGATTGTCTTGAGGTTGCCGAGATACTTGATCATCATCGGAATCGAGGAGTTGTAGAGGGAAACCATGTTGACTGGTCAAATATAATCTTTCTAGGATGGAGATATGAAGACGTCTGGTGAGAGGAGGGCGAGACAAGAGGCATAAGTCTGGTGAAATGGCTTCTATTTATCTTATTTCATTCACTTCCTGGATTCTTAACTCGGAGGATGCGACTAGTACACAAGTCCCCCAATAAGCATTCTGTTGACGGGTCTCATCTCTGGCATCTGACCTGATGAAGCCACCGATGGAGTCGAAGCCGCATTCCATGAGAGACTTGATCGGTGGCATTTCACGTATAACGGCATCGTCATCTGATCTAAACTGACCAAGTGCTGACGTGAGGAAACGCTCCCAGGCCCACAGACAAGGCAAGGTTCGACATGCCAAAACCTTGAGGGGACCTCAGTTTTGATGAGAATTACAGATACGCTGAGCCAGCGTGGTCGACGAAACGATCCGTTACAGTTGGTACCCTGCAATAGGCCGGGGCCATCCGGGCCTAGCGATCCATCGGCCCCACCCATCCCATAAGCCGTGCACTCATGTGGGGACCTACCTAGCTGTCAGCCGGCGCCGCATGCCCTGATTCGCCGACTCAGCGAATTACCCGATGCAGGCAGTCCTACTGTGTACGAATACCTCAGATCCAAACATCTTCTCCCTCGTCCTACCAGCTCGATTAACCTCTCGCGGACCCGTTCGTTCGCCCAGTCTTTTAGTATCCCGGCTCAAACCTCAAGAGTCCGTCTCAAGAACGATAGAGAGGCCCCCGACATCATGTTCTCCGCCTCGTCGACGCGGAACCCCGCGCCATCTACGTCCGCATCCACATCCACATCTACCGCAACCACATCCCAGCACCTCAGCGTCTCGAGCGCCGCTGCCGCAGGGCGCCCACTGCACTCCCATTCCACAAACACATCCGTCTCGGCGCCGAATCATGCACCGCTTCCGGGTCCGGGGCTCAACGCCCCACAACAGCAACAGCAGCAACAGCAGCAACAGCAGCAGCAGCTCCACCAGACCCTCCCATCCGAAGATCAGCAAAGACACATCGCCGAGGCGCGCGACGCCGTCGTGGCGTCCATCGGGAACATGCTGGACGGCGAGCTGCAGACCCGGGCGCGGATGCTGCATGCCAACGCGGCGGCGCTGGACAAGCAGGAGCGTGACGTCGTCAAGGCGACGGACGCGCTGCGCAAGGAGAACGACAAGCTGGCGAGGCTTGCGGGCGACGCGGCGCGGCGGGTCAAGGAGCTGGGGAACGTGCAGAACTGGGCCGAGGTGCTGGAGCGGGATTTCCTGGTGCTCGAGGAGACGTTCAGGCTGGTCAGGGAAGGAAGTTGCGAGAGCCGTGGGAGCCGGAGTTGGAGTGGGAGCGGCAGTTGGAGCGGCAGCGATGTTGGGGATGGAGATGAGGACGGTGACGTGAGAATGAGGGATGATGGCCAGGGGAAAGGGAAGGAGAAGGAAGTACAAGATGGAGGGAAAACACTCGAGGCGATGGAGTTGGGCGGTAGTCACGAGGACTGTTCGGAGGCGAGCCAAAGTGTGACGGAGACCGGGTCGAGCAACGGCACGGAAGGGCGGGCCAAGGGATCGGAGACGACATCCATTTCGACGTTGTGATTTGCACGGGGACATGGAACCGCTGCAGCTGGGCAGCGATGCGACTTTGACGACTGAACGAGGCATGATATATTATGAATCGAGGATACAAATACAGATGGACACAGCGGGAATGGGGATCTAGCCTGGAATATCATTCCTCATCTTTCTCTAAATATAATATACGTCGTTTGACATATCCTTGATGATTTTACTAGTCACCGTCCATGACAATAGTTGTACGCCCAGTATGTGAACGCCCGAACACATGGTACTGCTAGGACGGACCGAAGCCGCCAACTTAGTAGATACCAGGAAGCAGGACAAATGTCTTCTTCTTGTACGTCTCGGGGAACTCCTTGCGGTAAGCGCGCTCCTTGCCCTTGGCCCACTGAGCCATTTGCGCGGCGCCGATGACAATGAAGACAACCACGGCCCAGCTGCGGCTGGCGATGATGATACCGATCCACGAGATGATCTCGAACATGTAGTTGGGGCAGGTGACGAGGGAGAAGCCGTAGCCGCGGGGAATCTGGCGCTCGGTGCCGCCACGGGAGCGCAGGCTGGCGAGGTTGAGGTGCACAAGGGCGTTGGAGGCCTCGCCGAAGAGGAAGACGATGGTGCCAAGGACGTCGACGGCATCGTTGCGGGCGAGTGCGGTGGCCGATGTCGGCGAGTAGATTTGCCAGGCGCAGAGGAGTCCGGAGAAGGCCCAGTAGAAGAAGGAGTTCTTGAAGATGTTGCGCAGGGGCATCGTGTTGGCGGAGAATTTGTGGACGAAGAGCGTCTCGTACTCGCGCTTGAAGAAATGACCGAGGAACATGGCGAGAACGAGGAGCTGCGTGGGCGAGAGGGGCTTCTTGTCGGCGCCGGCGTAGATGTAGGGTCGCAAGACGACGACGGCGGCGTGGATGAGGATGGGACCGAGGTACTCGATCACAAAGACGGTGCTCCATGCCAGCTGGGGGCCTGCAGGTTTTGCTGTCAGTGACTGCGAAACCTAAGACGGTCTCTCTCCAAAACATCGACGACGTTCGTAGCCGAAAAGACGTGAGGGGGCTCCGAACGCACCGAGATCCTTGACCAGCACCTGCCCGGCCGACATAACGGCCTGTTCGGTGCTGATTTGGGCCCTGCGGTTCTTGAGGGTCTTCTGGGTTGACGGATCGAAGAGGCCGACGCGGTTGAAGTCGCTGATGCCGGCCTGGCGGGCTATGGCCCTTTTGACATCCTCGACGGTGGCCTCTGGAGAGATCTCAATCGAATCGGGCAGCTTCTTGATGGGCTGCTTAGGAGCTACAGACAAGCGCGTGTAAGCGTTTCTGCTACAAACTATCTTCTCGCCCGCGACTACGAGGGTCAACTCGAAATAGCGGTAGCATTAACGTACAGCGATTGCTCAGCTTGAGGGTGAATTTGGTAGCCATTGGAACGACGCTTCGACTCGATCGCGTTGCGGGGTACTGATATTCAAGCGGGAAGTTTTGCGGACAAAGCTTGGAAATATATTCTCGAACTCGACCCAGAAGGGAGATTTCAACCGGTCTGTTGAGAAGCTACTGCACGGGCAGCAGCTGGTGGGTGCTGCGGTTGGACTTCTCCAAGACATGTGGGGTAGCATCGCTCCCTGGACCCCTGTTAGATGAATTGCCTCCTTTACCTTCATAGCTTGTAATTATTTCTTGTAATTCAATTGTTTCGAACATCATTTGTTTCCAAATACCAGAAGCCGTGATTGTGACGCTAGGGTGTACAAGTAAGTCCTCAGGGTGCTTGGTTTTGCTCTCTGTATCAGACACAGCTCTTCATTCCTAGCTCTCAAGGATGATTGGTCCATACCTGGCTTAACACAACGAACAGAGGTAAGATCCCTTCTGAGGCAGCTGCGATGTGGATATTACTTGGACAAAGAAATGTCAAGGGGAGCTGAGCATTTCTGTAGATGCCTGACACGCAACTGCTCAAGATTACTGTATGCTGTGTTGATATAATAGTCATAGTGGTTCTCACAAGACCTTTATGGAGTGGTCAGTGAAGAATCACCTCTATGAATATGAAAATGGATTTTTTTGTCTTTTCCGAGAGGTACTATCATCATTCAAACCATCTAGGTGTCTTCTGGAAGCACAGGAAGAGCAGATTCAATGATCGTTCGAATCAAAGTCGCTGCAACAATCAAAGCGTGTACCTGAGACTCGAAGGTATTATGGTGAGTGGGAGACAAGTCAAGAGCATAATATGTATAATAGGAACCCTGGGTGCTTTCTCCAACTGGTCGCTGGTCAGCTGAAAATCTCTAGTATAGAAATAAAACCCTATGCAAAATTTCTCTGGGGGAAAAGAAAAGAAACACATGCTTACTTTCTACTGGGCGTGATTCCCAGCATTTACAGAAGAACAACCAAAAGCTCCATCACTGAGCTGGTTGCGCGACTCCAACGTTATTCGTGTCCCGTACGTTGCAAAACATCTTTCCCTTGTTGAAATTGCACTTGATCGTCTTTCCATTTCTCCTTGCGTCGATTTCTTGCGCTGAAACCGCAAAGTGCCTCATCAGGCTTCTGACCCCAGTGGCTGTTGCCTTTGAAGTTCACGTCTTCACTTTCCCTCCAACCCTCCTTCCTCAACTTACCAACAGCACATATTCATCACCGACTAACTCACAAATTACACCTTTCGACTCACCTAACATTCTTCACGACTCTAGCATACATCCATACGACCCTAGATCTTTCGAGTTGGTCACAGCGTTTCTTTGCTCAAACCTCCTTTGCTGTCGAGTTTTTCACCCAGTACAATTTTCATACCATCTCCCCTATTAAACATAGCTTTCTTTTAACTGAACCATGGCCGGCCGAAGCGAATCTCCTGGTTGCAAGCGAGCAAGGCGTCTGCGAAAAAAACACCATCCTTCTGTGCCTCCTGCGACGCACCTTTCAATCGCACCAGAGTTCGTACCTGGTCGCCCCTTCCACATTGGCGTCGCAGCAATGTCGCAGAGAGCTCACACGCCATCCTCCTTGAGAACGAGCAAGCCACCTGCAAACATAAATACCAACCAGGGAGACACCGAAAGCGCCAGCTCTCCCTCTCCTGTACCCAACGCGACCAAAGACTCGCTAGCTACGTCACACTCCATCAACGATGATGGAGGCCAAGCAAGCAACGCGGCAACAGGTTTGTCAACAAATCGACTACCACCGGGAGCGCCTACAGCCCCCTCAGCTCACCGTCACCGGCACACGCCGCAGAATAACCCGACAAGTGGAACCGGAATGCCTCCTCCCAACGCCCCAAGCGCACCTGCTGCCCTTAGAAGGGGCCAGGCACAGGCCGGCAAGCAGGTCAACAATGGACCAATGATGGCACCCGCCGCCCAGACGCCGTTTTCCACTTCCAACACCTGGACCAGCAGAGAGAAACGTTTGGAAGAAGATTATCATAGATTGCGGACAAACCTCAAGCATCTCGGGGCTTCGAATTCACCCGCCGTGCCCCAAACACCCCGGGAACATACCTTCCATCGAGAGATCCATTGCGCACGCGGAATAGCGTTTGAGCTGCGCAGGATTCAGATGGCACAAGCAGAACATACCGAGCAACAGATGCAGATGGGAAGGCTGAGTGAATTGGAAGAAGAGATCAGCCGTCGTCGCAGAAACAAAGCCAACGAGCTGTCGTCGTTCGAGCTCTCTCCCGTCTTCCATGCCGACACCTGCTGGAACTCAAAGTACACCGAGGAACATGGGGTACCAGACCGCGAGGGAGTGGAGTGGCCTTCGCTATCTTGTCTTAAGGCGGCACGACGAAAGGACTTTCGAGAGGCGGAGGCTGTGGAGGCCGGCGATCCGCATTGGCTGATGTCGGATTTCTGGAGGGACGGCAAGATAACGGTGGACAATGTCACCAGCCACGTGGAAGTCACACGGCCACGACCTCGGCCCGAGAACGCTCAACCGCTTCCCCGCCCTCGACAGAACACCGGAGAAGCCACGAGTGTGACGCATCAGGCCAACGGTCCTGCTGGCGATCCACAACCTCCCAGAGGGCACATCAAGCAGGACAGGCTTGGAATTATGCCGGTAGACCCTCCCCGTCGCGAAGTCGAATGGTATTACAGGCATGACTCAGAGATAGTGAACTTCTGTCAATGGCAAAACTACCAAGAGGACCGAGACTTGGCCGAAATGAGCGTATACGATCTCCCCGGCTGGACGCAAGACTTCATTAGCAACATGGGTCTAGATAAGGCTGAGGCCATTTGGGGGGAGACGACATTGGAGGACGAAGGCCAGCCGATGGTGTAAGAGATGGAAGCAAGAGAGCCCGAAAAGCAACCATTACAATACCCACCAGATCAGGGGTCTGGTTGAGCAGGAAACAACCCTCGACTGCCAACCTCAAAAATCTGCAGCATGCTTATTCCTGCCCTAGTGCTGTTAGGGAGGGAAGATGCTTCTTGTACATTGGAGCCCTCTTGTATACAAGGGAAGGGACTTTTGGAGTGCCAGGCTGGGCTACTTGAAGGCAGTGGTTATAACTGCAGAACCACTGCAGGTTTTGCTGCTACTGCAGAGGCAAAGAGGCTCTGGATCGAATCTCGACTGCCATAGTCAGTCTTTGGCTTGATTGGAAGATAGGAAAAACACGCACAACTTTCAAGATTACTTACATACAAGGATGGAAAGCATCTGCTGGGATGCAGAATAGCTGAATACCATTCTACATTAACTTTTCGTGTCTTCTGTGTTAATCCCAGCCCTATGCACTCAGAAATGTTGTAGTAGGAAGAAGATATTTCTAAGAAACACAAAGTAGATATGGAACTGGTTGATTGCTAGGTAGCTGTTTGTACGAGTGACAAACAAGGAAAAATCCAAACAAAGGGAGCAGCATAACAAGGCGCTAAGCTGAGAAACCACATATACCACAATATATTTATATATATTATGGTATAGTATAGTAGATATTATTAGTAGATTAGTTACAAATACAGTAAGAAGGGAAAGGACTCTAAGCATATTATTTGTTACTTTAGTGTAGGAACCTGCATTTACATACTCAACTTGTCAGGACGGCTCTTTGTTGTTTTTCCTTTCTGCTAGCTACCTACCTAATACCTTTTGGAGCTCCTTGAAAAGCCTTTCGCACAGAGTCGACGCATCGTGCCTGGGCAGGTATCCATACTGGGCACTAGGTAAGCTCCAAAAGCCGAAGATCAGCCGTGCATGTGCTTTGTACTGCTTCAAGGTAACTCCTGAAGAGGAAGGCTCAACCTGCCAAGCCCACTTCCCTGCACCAGTCCACTGCACTGCGTATGGCCCAATGTGGTGAGGTCAAGTGGGGCATCTCTCAGCCTCTTGATTTCTCTGCCCAGCTGGTCAAACCTTTCGTCTGCGCCCACACACAGTCCACACACACACAAGCTGGCTTCACCTGACTTGCCGCCTTGCCTTGTTCTTCTACCTCTTCCTCTCAACAACTACCTACCCACGTTCATCCCCCGCCAATTTCATCTCTTACTACTGGGCACTCCTCACCGCCCTGTATTTTATCTTTCTCTTGAGCTTGAGCAGCGCGTCACTCGTACATTTGCTTTGGTCTAATTTCCCTTTCATCGTTTTACCGTCGCAAAACTTCACCTTTTGTTGCGTGTTTTACGCGACCCCCCATAGCCGAGATGTCAGAATTCTTAGGGTACGAAGACCTGTCCACACCCCCCAATCTCCACTCTCTTCACGTCTATTAAATACGCCTCGAGGTCAATTTCGCTAACTTTGGAAAACCCAGATCTCGCATTTCGCTCATTTCCAAAAGCGACATTCGGTAAGGACTTGGTGGACGTCCACGTTGCTCCCCAGTCCCCCTTGCTCATCTCATCGCCTCTAGATATGTCGGCGTCCTCCACGAGATCAACTCGGACGAGTCGACCGTCTCGCTCGAGAATGTCCGCTCTTTCGGTACTGAGGGCCGGAGGAGTAGACCCGAGGAAGAGATAGCGCCCTCCGATCAGGTCTACGAATACATCATCTTCCGCGGCAGCGATGTCAAGGACCTGAGGATCGAGGAGCACCCTACTATCAAGGAGAACAAGCCTCCTACCATGCCCGAGGACCCGGCCATTGTTAACGTAAGTTGCCAATCCTACGCCCACCTACTATCCCTCCCCGACAACGCCTATATGATGAAGTATTGCGGATGTAAATCATTATCGTCTTTGTCGGAAAAAGCGCAACTTAACGATGTCGAAATTTCCGTTGCCTTCCTTCTGATTTCAGGCCTCACCTTGTCTTGGATACCATGAATGCGCGTTTCTCGAAATGATACTGATCGTGTCGCATCCGTAGGCCCGACCTCGCCCCGGACAGGGCCCTGCGAACCAACCGCCTCCGGCGCCAGGCTTCGGTCAGCCTCCCTTCCAGAACAACTTCTACCCGCCTCCTGGCCCATGGGGCCCTGCACCTGGTCCAGGACGCGGTGGTCCGGCTGCTGGAATGGGAGGAATGCCCTATCCTCCTCCGCCTGGATGGTTCCCTCCTGGACCACCCGGTCAAGGCTTTCCTCCGGGACCCGACCAGTGGAATAACTACAACAACTATCCTCCCGGCCCCCGAGGTCCTCCTGGCCCTCCTGGCCCTGCCGGTCCTGGCGGTGTACCTGGGCAAGCTCCCGAGACCCGTGGTACCCCCGGCTCTCAGGACCAAAAGCCTTCGCCAATTGGTGCTGCTGGTGATAAGCAGAACCCCGCCACTCCGGCCGCCCAGGGACTCTCGGGCGAGCCCAAGCCTCCTGTACACTCCGGCTTTCAACAAGGTTCCGCCCCGACGCCTCCCGTCGAGTCGAAACCTTCCGCCGCTGAGGTGAAGGCTACCACTGCGTCTCTGAACGCCGCTGGTCCTTCCAAGCCTGTCGAGCTGCCGGTGCCCACAGGCCCTAAGCACCCTGCACGAGTCCAGCCTGTCATCCCTCTCGCTGGCTCTCTGCCCAAGGCCTTTCCTGTCCCCGTCAACGAGAACAGCGCCGCTCAGTCTGCTCCCAAGCAAGCAGCTGCGCCTACTGCGGCGACTGTCCGGGACGCCACGGAGGCTGCGAAGGCCGCTGTCGCCCTTGCCATGGCCAACATGAATGCTGGGGCTGCTGCCGTCTCGGCTCCTCCCCAGGGCAACGGAAATGCTATGGACAACCTGACCAAGAAGGTGAACGAGATGAGAGTCAACGCCGCACGTGCTCCTCAGCCCGGCGGTGGTCGTGGTCGTGGACGTGGCGTTCGACAGAATTCAGGCCAAGGGCAGGCCAAGGTGGAGGTTCCTCAGGCGGACTTTGACTTCGCCCAGGCCAATGCAAAGTTCAACAAGGACGACTTGGTGAAGGAGGCCATTGCTGGTTCGCCGCTCGGGGAGATTCCCACCAACGGCGAGGCGACTGAGGCACCTGTCGTCGAGGCAACCGGCACCAACCCGCCTGTTGCCTACAACAAGACCCGCTCATTCTTCGACAACATCTCCAGCGAAGCCAAGGATCGTGCGGACAACAACGGCCAGAAGCCGGGAGGTCGCGAGTGGCGGGGCGAGGAGCAGCGCAAGAACATGGAGACCTTTGGACAGGGCAGTGTTGACGGCGGCTACAGGGGCTACCGTGGCCGTGGTCGTGGCCGAGGACGTGGATTCGGTGGTCGCGGTGGCCGTGGTTCCTACCGTGGCCGTGGAGGTCAGGGTGCTGCGTCGCCGGCCGCCAACTAAGCATGCCTCCAAGGCGTAACATGGCATGCGAGGCTGCGATTGGTCGGTACTGGAACATTTTCGGCGGACCGACAAAAGTTCATGCTTTCTGCGGACACGCGATTTTGAATTGGTTTCACAAGCGAAACTATTATGACTGTATCACCACTCCTCGGTTTTCGTTTCTTTTCGGATTCCGTTGGCGACAGAGCACTGGCCAGGCATTTCAACGCCGGGCTCGCCAGAGGGGCAGGAATCATAGGACTGCTATTTTGACACGCATGGGACGGACAGGAGTTTGGCCAATGGCAGCCTCAACCAGCTGGAGCTGCGGACTCATGATTGCGCGATGATGAGACAAAGGTTTCTGGCGTGGATGGCAAGCATTGAGCTGTAGTACATTCGGCGAGGCAGGGCAACTGGTTCACGGTGCCATCGCAGTGGCGCCTCGGCTGTCTGGCAGTCAAGGGCAAGATGACGAACAGCTACCAAATGAGATCAGGAAAGGGAAGCCTACTGGTAGCTATTTATCACTGCGACGACGCCCGGTATCGCCGCCAGTGGGAAATATAAATGCATCAACTGCCAGCTGTAGAACATGACCACGTGATTTGGGATAGCTTACGGCGACGCTTTTGATGAAATAGTGGTTTATTGAGTGTGGGACTATGATATAATCAGAGTTCCTGAATGGCGCAGTGGTAGTGGAAGGCTTCGCCGAACCCGGAAGGTTTTCGGCTTTTCTCTCTAGGTCTCTTCATTTTATTCAAGTTGCTGCAATTTCTGCCCCGCAGGACCCCGCCACACGTCATGCTAGTACACTATTTATCCAATGTAAGAAGCAAACAGCTGCAAACCCCTACGGTGACGCATAAGAAAGTTCTTTTTACACTGAGCAACGTCGCCTTTTCCTTTTTCCTCAAACAACTCGGCCACCACCAAACAGAAACCATTCTCGACCCGTTTGAGAAACGTACCACAATGTCCAGTCGCCAGCTACGCAAGCTGCAGAAGCAGAGGGAGCTTGAGCAACTTCAAGAAGTCAACGTTGCCACCGAAGAGGATTCGAGCGAAGATGAGGAGCCGCAGCCTGCGCCCATCAAACCGCGCCAGAGCTTGTTTGCGGCCCTAGGCGGTGACGACGACGGCGACGACGACGACGGAGATGAGGCCGACAAGTCTGACGATGCGCAAGAAGTTGCTGCGCCAGAACCAGAGCCAGACGTCGTGGCCCTGCCGACAAAGAAGAAGAATAAGAAGAAGAAGAAGAAGAAGGGCAAGAAGGCTGTTGCACAGCAGGACCAGGGCGGACATGGCCGGTCCGAAGACGACAAGGATGACGAAATCGACCGCGCGCTTCGAGAGCTGAACCTTGCCCGCAACGCCGACTCGAGTGCATCGGATAATCTCGCGCAACGGAGCCGCGACGTCGACGAGCTCTTGCAAATCAACACGCAGTGTCTCCGTGCAATTAACGAAATGCGCGCTCTCTTTGGGAAGGAGGCGATCCAGACGGCGCAGGAGGAAGAGCGTGCCGAGTTGGAGGCGGCCAGGCGCGTGCAGCGAGGAAACCGCCAAGGTGTCGATCTGGAGACTGCACTCCGAGGAGACCCGCGCCAGAAGCTCCCCGAGATATCGCTGCGAAGGAACGTCTTTGTCCAAGGCAAAGATACCTGGCCTCGTGCTACGGCTGTCGGCCTTGTCATGAAGGAGATCAAGAAGGCCTCGGATGGCCTGACGGAGTTTGCTTTCGTTCACGAGCCGGCCTATGACAACGTCCAAATCATGTTCTTCAGCTGCGTCCAGCTTGGCGACCCGATGCAAATGGTCCAGCTGCTGATGCGATACCCGTATCACATATCGACGCTGCTGCAGGTCAGCAAGGTGGCAATCCAGGACCAGAACCAAGCTCTGGCAGCAGACTTGTGCGAGCGGGCACTATTTACGTTTGGCCGAGCTACGACGTCTGCTTTCCGCCAGAAGCTGGAGCAGGGCAAGGCCCGGTTGGACTTTCGACGCCCGGAGAACCGTGAGCTCTGGCTGGCCGGGTACACGTATCTCAAGAGCTTGATCCGCAAGGGAACCTACAGAACGGCGTTGGAGTGGGCCAAACTCCTCTACAGCCTCAACCCCAATGACCCCTACGGCATGAAGTACTTCATCCACGTCCTGGCCATACGCGCGAGACAGGCGAGGTGGCTCCTTGACTTCCTCAACACGCCGGACTATGTGTCAGTCGAGACGGACGACACTTACATCAAACAGACGCAAGTGCTGGCGAAGCTGCAGCTGGGCGACGCGGACGGGGCGAAGACTGCGGCGGTAGCGGGTATGGAGCGTTTACCGTGGCTATACTGCACTCTCTTCCAAGCTCTGAATCTTGAGGCGCCACCACCGCTGTGGGGTGTCCGACCTGACACGGACGAGCGCGATTTCTGGACCAACTTGTACGTTCACCAAGCCAAGGATATCTGGAACAACTCGCAGGCTATCGACCTGCTCAAGGAGGCGGTCAAGGTTGCGAAGAAGCCCACGGAAACGCTGCCGCAGGACAGGCCGTCGGATACCCGGACGGCCAGATGGGCTTGGTTGGAGGACACGCCGAGCCTGTTGAGCGGCATCCCAAGAGCAGTTTTGCAGCAGGAGCCCAACTACGCGTTCGACCCGCTCCCGCCGGCAAAACACGAGAACATATTCACCAGCCAAGGCACGCAGATGCCCTGGCGCCAGGACGGCCATCAGGGCATGCTGGCCCAGGAGCGGGCACTTATCAACATGCTGCGCCGGCAGCAAGCACGGCAAGCAGCAGTCGGAGGTGCGGCCGGAGCCGGAGCCGCGGGAATTTTGGGTGCCTTCCCCGAGGATGACGAAGATGGTGATGCATTCCCCGACGCGTGGGAAGGCGAATTTGTGGAGGACGATGACGACGACAATAATGGCCTCGCCATTGAGGGTGAAGACGGTCAGCGACCGACCGCCGGCGTGGTGTCGAGAATCGCGGAGCTGCTGGCTTCAGTGATACCCGGGTGGTCGGCTGCTGAGGCCGCAGAAGGTGGCGAGGCCGCAGACGAGGATGGCGATGATGATATGCCTCCTCTTGTCGATGCTGACGATGATATGGATAACCATGGACGCCAGCCGCCTGGTGCCTGGAATTAGATCGCCTGGGCTTGAGAACATTCAAACGTAGCATATTTAGAGTCTAGAAGATTTGCATAGCACAGAGGAACATGTGCCCTCCTTATATTGCACATGATGAATTGCGCCGTGTGATTATATCAAGACGTGATTGATCACGAATATGTGGGTGTACGTAGTATATATGTTCGTCGGCAAACGCCCCCCTGTCCCTGCCGAAGTGACGGGTTCGACCGCACGCGACATCCATGGCGGCAGTTTGCAGCAAGCAGCTAGCTCGAATGAATCGGACGAGGTTCTTTGTATTGCTGCGAGAATACAGAAGCGAAACGGCAATCACGTTACTTTGCTTCCCAATACCTTATGTATCTGACGAACGAAATGAAATGCGCTCACAGTACGGCACGAATGGGTCCTGTTTCAGGGGAGGAAAGACAGCTCGCCCTGGGTGTGGTCTTGAGCAAGTTTCAGAAGCGAGACTCTTGGGGGGGAACGAGTGTGCTGTAATTACCATGTACCTACTCTGTACGCTTAGTTGCGCTGCGCCGGGAGTTGCTCTTGCGCCATCGACGGGAGTAAGGTAGCAGCGCGCAGCTATTATTAATCCTTCCTCTTGGTTCCCGGAGCTTGTGGTCGCGGATGTGCTATATAATCAAACGAACGTCCCGTCTCATCCGTTGCATTTAGCCATCTCTTTTGCTGTATTCTCACATTCACGATACCCTTTATATTTTGCGCGTTGTAATTCCACACCGACAGAAACACTCCCTCCTCCTCTTTTTTTTTTTTTGGCGCTACCTCTCACCTACACCCCATCGCTACCCCGCCAAAAACGCCATTCTCCGGATCTCGGTACCTTTATCCAACTACAACCTACAATCTCGCCCTGATTTTCTCACCGACAAAGAAAAACACCACAAAAGCAGCAATGGCCGAGCACACCTACAAGTTCAACGTCAGCATGAGCTGCGGCGGCTGCTCCGGCGCCGTCGATCGCGTCCTCAAGAAGCTGGATGGTGAGTTTGCTTCTACCACCTCTTCCGCTTCTCCCCGCATGTACCTCGGAGTAGACGATCTGTCAAGTCGACCTTGATGGCGGAGAAGACACCATGAACCACCTCTCCCTTTCTGGCCCAGAAGGGCACAGCACAAAGGCGACGCAATCCATACAAACGGAATATGATACTCCTACTGTTCTGTCTGTGCGCTGACATCCTTTTTCCACCCCAACAACAGGCGTCAAGTCTTACGAAGTCTCCCTCGAGAGCCAGACCGCCACCGTCGTCGCCGAGGACTCCCTCCCTTACGAGAAGGTCCTCCAGACTATCGCCAAGACCGGCAAGAAGGTTAATTCGGGCAGCGCCGACGGTGTCGAGCAGAGCGTCGACGTCAACGACGCATAGAAGCAGGACGTGTTTGATTTCTTCTGGAAACGGGGGTTGATGCCACTGCCAATGCCGACGGAGGATAGTGGACGACAGACGGATAACCCTTGAAACGAGCGGGCTGCGGTGCGGGTGCTGAATGTGCTTGCTGGGTCTTGCGAGGAGTTTTTGAATGCTGGGCGAGGGGGGATTGGTTGATCAAGAAGTATTCCTACACATCGTACACACACAGTTCGATTGAACACATCATTGGGTTCACCGCAGGCCAGTACGTGTTCTCGTTATGATTGTTGCGCGTGCCATTCGTTTGTGAGAGTCTTGCGCGTACTGCATACGTGAGCTCCCCATGTTCCTGGTCTCTCAACCTTTGGCCGAAGAGGACTAGCAACGGTACTCCATTGTTACGGGTTTGTGAGCTCGTGCTTTTCTCGTCATTTGAGAGAGAGACAGATGTCGCGTTCAAAGACGATATTAGAGCCAGTGGATTTGGCCATTTCGGCCTAGCTATGTACTTCTTAATACACTCTACAAACCCCATGGGATATCATGGGCTGTCTGCCCTGGAGGCTAGCAAAACAACCTCGTGGTAAAGTCTCAAACCATCATACCTCAGCCTTCAGACACTGCTCAGCAACGAGGTTGATGTGGCATGCCCATCAACCCTACTGAACCGACTTGATGAGACCAGGAAAGCTGTTCACATCAAGTCTCAAGAACATGCCCCTGTGCTCGATGCCCTCCTCCCACCAAGTGCCCATGCCCTCGTCCACCTGGAATCCGAATTCCTTCCACAGTTCGACAACGCTCTTTTGTGCGTGGACGCACACGAGGCCTCCCCACTTGGGCACCTCCCCGGGCATCTTGGCACCCAGATTCTCGAGCCCTTCCTCCCTGATGCTCGGATTGAAGTACCTGGGGTTCTCCTTGAGCCACTTCATGGCCGTTTGAATGAGCAGCGTGGCGATCCGGTTTCCTCTAAAACCCTTGAGCACCGCCAGCCGTCCCAGCTTGACATATGGCTCCTTGCCGTTGTGGAGATCCGTCGCGCGATCCGGAGGTGTGACAGGCTTCAGGGGTTGCACGCGCGGCTCCTCACCGACATGCTCCGCGGCGCCGACCACGCCGTCCTCCTTCAGCACACTCTTGGCCACCGGCTGCGTGACCTTGCCTCCATTCTCCGACACGAGCTTGCCGTCCCTGTACTCGCCACCATCCTGGGGGTGCGGTTCGTGGGGGAAGGGCACGAGGCGGAGGGTGCCAATGGGGATGCTGCGCGGGCCGCGTTTTCGCCGCTTGACAATATTGCCGGCGGCATCGACAACCTCATCTTCAATGTTCATATTGACCGAGGCGTACGTAATCCAATGGCAGGCGCGGCTGTCGTCGGCGTCGAACTCATTCTCAAGAGGGACGCCCTGCTCTATGACGAAGACCTGCTCGCGAACGTCCATGGCATCGCAGAACTTCTGGGGGATGCCGGGTGCCTGTTCATCGTGCGCTTTACCTCGAACATAGGCGTCCAGCCTAGTCGGCTCGAGTAAGTCTACCATTTTCGTTCCCATGTTCAGTGGTGGGCAGTGCAGGTGACGATGATGCAGTCTGTATTTCGAGTACAAGATAATGGCAGGGTATCGATCTTTAAATACCAACCAAACAGTAAGTAAAGTTGGTAAAAAGAGAAAAACAAGATCAGCGGCTGGCTCTCAGTATCGTCTAGTGTTTGTTTTTAGATAGAAGAGGAAGGTACTTCTTCATGATGCCTACCTCAATCGAGATAGGCACTGCCTGATTATAATAGGAGCAGGCGCATCTAGGACGTGGAAGAAAGGAGCAAACAGAAGGAAAAAACGGGGAAAGCGACCACCCGCCAGCCACTCACCGATAATGACTCATCTCCTGCCTTCCATACCTACCCAGGTTCAGACTGTCGGTGTATTACAATACCTTACGGTCAGGTGCACAATTTCCCCCCAAACAAGGGCAGGCGATAGCACCCATAACAGCCGCTGATGCGCGATGCGAAGGTGCAAAGGGACGAAATGGCGTTGACGCGCACGTCCCCCGGCCCCCCGGGTGGCGCCTACCACTGCCGATCGAGAGCGGGTGTGGACCTTGAGGACCGAGCTCCGCGGGTGGCCATTCGCGACGAGACAGAACTCTACAAACTTGCAGTAGGTATACGAAGTACGTCTATCAAGTATAGCTAACGCGTCTCCAGGGTCCCATTTCGCGTGTCGTCCCATCGCATGCTGCATCGCTTGATTACCATTGGGCAAGGCATCAAGATCAGCGTCAGCAAACCCCAGGGCTCTCGTGTGCTTCAAGAAAGGCGCAACCGGCCAGTGTGGCAACACACCAGATGTTCTTGCCGTACTCTGGGATGCTTTATAGCAGCCAACACTTCATCCCCTGCTTCTTCTCTGCTGCGGTGGACTAAAAGAACAGGCTGCGTTTCAGACAATGAGCATGAACAGCGAGATGGACAAGGACACCAAGAGGCGGAAGACATATCTAGACGTACAGTTCAACAGTCTCCTCGAGTGCAAGTCCCCGAGGGGAAACCTGCCAATTAACTAGCGTTATAATTGGCGAGATACGACTTAGAAGTGGGCCAGATAGCCTCCATGGCAGTTGATCAACTGCATTAAAAGGCAAGATGCATTTCTTCACGGTTGTCCTCCGTACAATGGAGGTGGAGAGCATTCTCAACTGCAGTTCAACGCTTCACAAGATGAGATGTTCTGGTATAGGCCGTTGGCTTCTTTGGGTTATAGGCTGGGGACCGGTAAGGAGCATCATATAGCAGGCAAGGAGACTTGCGGTACTCCGTGTAGAGTCTGAGATCCGACTTGACGTTGAAGTGATGAGTGCGTTGGTTTCAGTTCTTGGTAATGTGGGCCGTAAAATCGACCAACACGGACGAACGTCCTCTCAGCTGGAAATGCCCATGTAAAAACTGGCCCCCCCCATGGTGTGCAGCAAATATGACACATGTAGGACAGTCACTTTACCTATTGCGAAAGGTCATCTAGGTGGTGTTGTAAGATGTCGATTCTATTTGACCAAGCTCATGTCTCGTCAATCACATGCCGGTGCAGGCTAACCCAGTCCTCCACTCCATCCGGGCGCTCGCATCCCAATCACCAGGAACATCGGGAAGCAGGCTTTCTGATCTTTTTGCTCTGACGAGCTTGGCTTTTATTGGAAAACCACCTAGAGCCGTAAGAGACAAGATGCCGTAGCCGCGTTCCCCATACCCGAACGCGCAAATGCAAAGGTCAAGACACTCCTTTTTTCTTGTAGGGTGGGAGAAAAAAAAGATGATTGCCCTGTGTGTAATACCACGCCTCCGTTTGATTTGTCCCCAAAAGCAGTTTTACGACGTTAAAAGGAGTCCCATTTTTCGATGGCCCTCCTAAACAGCCTGAAGTTTCCACAAACCCCAGAACCAATCCAGCAGATAATAGCCTTCGCAGACGACAGCGATAAAACCCTTTACCGGTTGGACTTGGCGACACGCTCAAGCTCGTCCTTCTTCTTGATGGCGTAAGAGTTGCTGCTTCCCTTGGCGGCGTTGATGAGCTCCTCAGCGAGGCACTCGGCAATAGACTTGACGTTGCGGAAGGAGGCCTCGCGGGCACCAGTGGTGAGGAGGGCGATGGCCTGGTTGACGCGGCGGAGGGGGGAGACATCGACGGCCTGGCGACGGACGGTACCGGCGGAACCGATACGGGTAGAGTCTTCGCGGGGACCGCAGTTGACGATGGCGTCAACGGCGATCTGGATGGGGTTCTGGTCGGTCATCAGGTGGATCTGCATGTGCGTGTCAGTGTCTTTGTTTCCCGTTGCGATGGTCGATCGTCGGGTCCTCAGCCGTGCCGATATGCGAAGGCCCGTAGAAATTTTCTGAAGGCCCAAACTAGGGGTATAGGAATTCGGGTGACGTACGATCTCGAAGGCGTGGGCAACGATGCGGACAGCCATGAGCTTCTTTCCGTTGTTGCGGCCGTGCATCATGAGCGAGTTGGTGAGACGCTCAATGATGGGGCAGTTGGCCTTGCGGAAACGCTTGGCGGCATAGCGGCCAGCGGTGTGGGAGACGTAGACGGGGTTGCGGAGGGAAATGTAGTCGCTGCGTGGAAACCCCAATTAGCATTCCTGATTCTTTTCCATATTCCTTCGCGTTCGCTCGTAAAGTCGTCCGTCGTTCGCATGCGCAAGTCCTTCGTATGTGTGCGTTCGCTTCCTGCAGAAGGGGAGAGGGAGAGGCTCACGTCAAAGAGATGTCGCGGACCTCAACATCGTAGTCCCACTTGTTGAAGAGCTTGACGTTGCCGACCTCCTTGACGACGTCCTTGGGAAGGACGTCGTAGGTGCCCACGTTCTCGACCTCGATATCGCCGCCGTCAGACATTTTCGCTGGACCTTTGGTGGTTAGTAGACCTGAAGTGTCGAGGGAAAATTGGCTATGTCGTGGGTTGAAGGTGTCCAAGTGCGAAGGTACGGGTAGAGTGGGTTTCGATTTTCGGCTGCGAGAATCGTGAAGGCAAATGGCCCGTGGCCCCAGTCCACACCAGGGCTTTCCTCTCTGGGCGGCCAATTTTTTGCAGCGCCTGGTCGTGCGAGGCTTGTAAGCCAATCAGAGCGTGTCATTTCAAGGTACGTACCTGTCACCTCACCGAATTCTTAGGGTTCTCCTGCCCTGGGCGAAACTTCGGCTGGAGAGGGGGTCCAAAGTGGGTGGCACCTCTTTCCACCCAAACCTCGAGCCATTGAAATTCCTACTCCCGACGTCCGACCTAGTCGCCTGTATTCCCACGACGACATCACCAGATTAGACAAAATGGTACGGATACACCGCGATTGTCGATTTTACGGTTCGACTTGGCGAGAAGACTTGTACTAACTGTAAGGTAAAGGCGCCCGCTGCAGGAGCTAAGAAGCAAAAGAAGAAGGTTCGTCGCATTTCGCAGTCCCTGTCCCACCGTGAGATGTGCCATTTTCGCTGACACCCGTGACAGTGGTACGTATAACTCTTTTTGTGCGCTCGCGAGATACCGGATGTCGAACATTGCCCGAACGATTCCTGTGCCTCGATTGCTTCGTACCTGTCCATCGTCCATCGACATTCGACTTACCACCCGCATAGGTCCAAGGGAAAGGTCAAGGACAAGGCCCAGCACGCCGTCATCCTCGACAAGCAGACCTCCGACAAGCTCTACAAGGACGTCCAGTCTTACCGTCTGGTGACCGTCGCCGTCCTGGTCGACCGTCTCAAGATCAACGGTTCCCTGGCTCGCAAGTGCCTGGCCGACCTTGAGGAGAAGGGCATCATCAAGCCCGTTGTCCAGCACAGCAAGATGAAGATCTACAGTATGTGACGAAGGCGACAGAGGGAGGATTCTTCCATACTGACATATCCCCAGCCCGTGCCGTCGGTGGCTCTGACTAAACCTCTCAAAGCATGAGTGTGTACGCATGACGAAATAAAAAAAACGCAACGGGAGATCAGGGACGGATTGGTCATATCATCTGCCTGGTCAAGAGGCTTTACAGATGCTCGATGAAGCATTATACCTTGGGCCTTAGGGATCGGATTTGCTTAGCATCGCAAATGGAACGGAGTTGATCGTACATCCGCTGCGTAGTCAGTCAAATATACCATGAACACGTCCAGACCTCCCAATGATGGCGCTCTTGCTGCTACGTGCGTTACACATTGCCGTGACTGGTGCAGTTTGCGAGAGGCGCCTGTTCTGCCCGGGTGTCGTCTTGAATATCAGGGTATGTACGTCATCACCACTGTGCAGCCGAGATGTCCACCGCTCGACTCCGCTCGGATGAGCTGGACCTTTGTGGCACTGGGTCGGGACCGGTGCGAGGCCCGTCGGATCCGCCGCCGTGAACGGATAGTGAACGGATGTGTTGCATGAAGGGCACCGTCCCGGAGCTGGCCCGGCACTGAAGGGGTATGACCTTCCCCATAGCATCCGGATTTGTGCGGAACGAGGCGGCGCGACTGCTCGTCTGAATGTCGTTTGACGTCCCAAGCGTACCTCATGGTCGGGTCGTGCTCGTAGCCTTGAAGATAAAGATAGACTCACTTGATGGTTACGCTCAGGTCAAACTGGCCTCGTCACAGATGACTGTTGCAACTAAACGTCCTACCTCCATTTGCAGCAGCCTTATCCAGAGGGTCGCATTGAACGCTCGATGCAGCACGAACGATGTTATCAAGAGCGCGAACGAAAAGCGTTCCATGCGAACAGACTCGTCCAAAGCTTCGACGGGAACGCTGTGAGCCTCCTTGGGACGCTAATCTACGCCTCGGCTCCCATGAGATGTGTAAGTCATTCCGCATAGGAAAGCCCCCGTGAGGTTTTCCTTGTGCACGCGCAGTCGACTCTGCGATGTGGCATTGAAGAGATGTTTCCAGCGGGTTTGGGACGACGACGCGGTTTTTCGCGCGTCCGGTCACGTAATAATTATAATTTTTTGTGCAGCCCAAGTGGATGCATGTCTTTTATCTGTCACTCGCTTGGGGAATTACTCGCGTTGGCTTGGCCCCGGAAAATCGGCAGACGTGGAACCTCGACGGAAATATGGGTTTGCGTCATTGTCGCTCCTCGGTCCGCATCACCAAGCACCGCACGAGCGAGCGGCCCTGCGGCTCCCGTGCAGAAGCGACCAAGATTGCGAAATGCAGAGCTTGCTTGGATCATAAGACCGCTGACGGGGCCAACAACATGGCGGGGTATAAAGGACGGAGAAGATGGTCTCGGAGCTAAAGACGGCGCCAGAAACTGCCCAGAGGCGGTTCGCGGTGAAGCCATGTCGTTGTCAAGTCGGCGAGATTAGTGAAGTCGAGAGAATGGAAAATCACGGTTTGGCGTCTGGGCGCTAGGGCGGGCCCTCACAGGCGCTATGGACCATGTTTGGGGGTGGTTTGACCAGGAAGTCAAATTGATTAGGGCAGACCGAAATTTGATGTCAGGTCAATTTGCTATGTCTGCAGACATTGCCCCTTTTTTCCCCCTCCTCTGGCGCGTTGGAGGGGTTGACGAGAGATGAGATCTGATGGAGGGTGTGAGTTGCATATTGAGCCTCGGGGAATTGTGCACATTGATGAGCTTGTTGAATATCTTGTTCATGGTCGGAGTACAGGTACGTAGTGCGGTTAACGTTGCAGATTATCAGCTCTGGGGCAGCAAGTTGCAGGGTTGCTGCTCCAGGACAAAAGAGGGCACATGATGCGGCTACGAGCTAGAAGAAAACATCATGTGGTGGCTGGCGGATGATGCTCATGGGATAAATGGTCTACCTACGTAGCAACTGGCGCTGTTGTCAACAGCGAGATGTACACACTGTGGGAAGCACTGCTGACCGATCATGATGGAATGTCCAAGGAGCTGCTGGAGAAGGAAGGGAACTTATCGGGACGGGTCGTTTGATTCCCAGGTCGTTTCGCGTGGCTGCACGTTTGAATGAGAGTTAATCTGCCGGCATGACGAAGACGACGATGGACGGGGAACAAGGTATGCTTAAGGCATGGTGTCGTGGAGGCGTCCTTTGGTGTTGATCGTGAGGAGCCCATCTTTCTGCCATGCCATGTGGAAGGTGTCGGTGGTGATGGTTGGGAACCCAGGTACATACTCCATTACCTTGCCAAGTATCCGTACAGCAGCTGTGCAGTCGGTGACAGGCATACTGCAGGGCGGACGGGCGGCAGGATGGATTTCCAGGGTCTCGAGTGCGAATGGAAATGCACATGGCAGAGCGTAACCTACGGACGGACCCAGTACTACCTTGGTAAGATCCCCTAGGGAGGTCTACTAGCGGCTCCTACAATTGGCGCTACGCATCGAGGTTCCTACCTTATTCTCCGCAAGTGCAGATGGATACTTGTACACGTGCGAGTGACAAGGCCTCTCTCTCCCTCCTTCACCAACCCAAGTTGCTATTTTGCCCGACCAAGGTAGCCGCCTGGGGGCCTTCCGGTATGTGTTCAGAATGCCTTGCCCTACTTGTACCTCTGCTAGACGCGTTTAACCTTGAAGATCATTGTCGACTTGGATATCCTACCTTTACCGATGTGCGGTGAGCCAACATGTTTCGTCGTCGTCGTTGCCTTCCTCAATCAATGTCCACGGTCGTGTCACACATGTGGAAAGAGTCAACGATGGCTGGCTGACATGATGGTCTCAGACTCAAACGAAACCCCCCTCCCCCTCCACGACGACACTTCATGCTTTTTCGAATGCGCGCCACGGTACAAAAACCAAGACGTGTAGGCGCCAGCACCGGCTTGTGGCCCCAGCTGGACGTTCTGGAAGACTACCACGGGCCCCAGGTGTGTGAGAAGGTTCCAGTACGGATACAGCGTAGGTATACCAACTTGGTAATGTAGGTAGGTGATGGATGTACGGAGCACCTACTGGTACACAGGGACGTTGTCCTGACATGTCGTGTTGGGCTGTCACTGGTCAGGAGGCTAATTTATGCGCTTCCTCGTCTCCGCCATTGCCAGGTCGTGATTTTAGATTTGGATCGCCTGTCCCGGTCAGGTCGCATGAACACTCCCACTTGCGCCCAGTTGACTGGGTCTCAGTCTCGAGCTCGAGACCGTTCCCATTGCAGCTGATTGCAGATGGTAACCTGGTAATTGCATCTCCACTAGCGGATCCAAGCACAAAGCACCATCTCATGCACCACCTCTTGCCCCAACCAAGCACAACTGTCACCTCCAGGTAGCTAGCTGCCTGTGACCGCGAGAGAGAGGACGCGCCTGGCCTGACCAAAGAGCCATGCCGCCATCATCACTCCTACTCCCGTTCTCGCTCCCGCTCCCTCGATCGGGCACACCGTCTGCCTCTTCACTGTGTGCGCGCATGTGGTCTTAGCTGTGCTTGTGCGACTCTGCCTGTCCTTGTCCTGACCTGTGCCTGGCCCTCTGCCCTTTCCGAACTTGCCATCTACGCCATCCGCCGGTTGATTCTGATGTCAGGCACCTCACCACTTGACTTGCACTGTCCAACGTCTGCCTCCGTGATTACCTACCAGGCTATTTTCTCTGCCCAGCTGTTCCCTTCCTTCGTCTTACAAAGTCCACCTCATCCCGCTTCTAAACCTCCTTCCGTCCTTCTCCCGCACATCTCGCTTTCTATTTCCCCCGGGATCCCTTCTGACCTACAAAGTACCTTACTTGCCTTGGCTTTTCCTAGCCTCACCTCTACAGCCTCTCCCACCTCAGATCTCCCCTTTTCCCTGCCGCTCGCAGACGAAACAGCTACCAGACCGCCTTGATCCTCGTCCAATAAAGATACCCCTCCTTCGACCATTGTACACTTCGACCCTTTCTGTGCGACAAAACATTCTTCTCCGCCGGCTTCTTTCTTCTTGTCGCCTTATTGTCCACCTCGATCCTCAACCGTCTTCTTAATACACAGGTCCCCGCCTCTGGCGCCTTTTGTGTGACGAACTCCCTGTCGATATTATCAGCCGCCCACTAGCTGCTGATCACCCTCCCTTTTCGTCGTCCGCGAAACCCAACCATCTCCGGTCCTTGGCTCCTCGTTCCTCGCCCTCCTGTTGTATTCTTGTCTATACAACTTCCCTCAGAAGACAAACAAATGAGATCCGACGACATGGCTCACAACTTCACCGACGCTGAGCTCGACCGCGATTGGGTCCCCAACGGGCGTCGTCCGCAATCGTTCGTAGCCCGCCTCGCAGTGTTGCTTCCATGTGAGAGACCGATGTGCTGACTGTAGCTATGCAGCACCATTGCGCGCTCCTTCTCGGCAGAATTGATGGACATCTTCCGCATCGACAACAGCGTTGCCGACCTCGACGAGAAGCTTCACCAACAGTACGTTTTGAATTCTTGGAACAATGGCCCACGCCGCACAATGGCTTTCATTGTTCTTTCAAGCCCGCAGATTAGACGCTAACGGTCGCCTGCAGAAAGCAGAATGTCCAGAGCCAGACAGACGAACTCGAGGCATTGGAGCGCCGCCTGCGGGAGATGGAGGAGCGCTTGAAGCGCAACGGCACCGGTACCAGCGTCGAGAAGCAGGCCGATCGTCAAGGCGTTGCCGACGCGTCTGCCGCGCTCAAGGAAGCCCAGGAGAAGGCCAGGTCACGACCAGGTACGGCGCGTCAGAACCAACCTCATGCCCCGTCTTCGGCGAACATGCCGCCCACGCCAACAGCCAGCGAAGGTGAATACGAATTTGTCGGCAAGGATGAACTTGACGATAGCCCTCCCCGCCGCTGAACACAATCAACCTAGTTGCACACAACACCATCACCCTCCGCCCGAGTCCCTTCCTCCTCCCAGAAACACATCCCTTCAACGAACAAGCAATGGCGGCCGATTGTGCCTGGAGATCATGAAATGCTGACTTGCATGCTTGCTTCACCAGACGGCGATCGTTACCAGTCGTGAGGCGGGACATCATTTTTAAACTGCGACACCGGACTCATTTACATCAACGCCCGAGCGCTATACCGCATATACCCGCATTCTGCCATTTCCACCACATGAAGCCGACGTTGGACTATTCCACGGGACCCTTTCGGATGTCCACTTATTTGGCTTAGGCGCTTGCCAGCCATCTCATTGTGTCGCTCGCTACACCTCTCATAGGCATGCTACTTTGGCGTTTGGAGGCATGGCTTTCTCGGTTTCGCCACGCCGCCCTCTGCCGTTGGCTTGTCGTGCCACCCTCGGATGGTTGTGCACTTTGTTTTCGCCTGTTCAGGAGTTATTACCACACATGAGTGGACGTGTGAATGGCGTTGCCCTCTGGCTACCAGCAGTACAGAAAAAGGCTGTTTGTATGTACCAGGGAAAGAGGTGGAATTCCTATCCGATCTTGCAAGTACTGGAAGTGAGCGTTCGTGCTCTTGTTTTGAGTACCATGGCGATGAGGTTGTGAGATTTGAGCTATCCTGTAGGTGTCAGTTTGGGGTATAGGCTTTGTGTGAGTTGGACAAAAAGTGACGAATCTGGTCGGGTAGTGCGCGAATAGATGAAGGCCAATCCAACACAAAGGACCAGCAACAAAAGGCACGTTCCAGTTACGGAACTAATGACAGGAATTCAGTGTCTCGAATTCATCTTGTCTCGAATTCATCTAGAATGCACAATCGACAATGCTAGCGCGGCCAGTTCGTGCCCATCCACACTAGCGCCCAATTAATCCGTTCTATGGGCACATCCAGTCCGGACCCTACTGCTATTACCATTTTCATTCTGATTCTAATTAATGGCCAGAGACACACTCATCCTCGCTTGGTCCATCATACGCGCCTTCACCTGGTCCATCGTACGCACTCTCAAACGGCTCACAGTCATCGTAAGCGGTAGGCACACAATCATTTTCGCCAGGCCCATCGTACGCACTTGCAGGCGGCTCACAGTCATCGTAAGCGCTGGGCACACACTCATCTTCGCCAGGCCCATCGTAGGCGCCTGAGCCAGTGTCAAACCCATATGCACCCCCAGTCGAATCACCATCCTAACATGATTCCGTCAGGGAGCACGCCTCGATCGACTTGGGCCCCAAGCTAACCCACCCTCGACCGTTGTCGGCGTAGTTGAACTGCACGTACAACGTCTTGAGCACCGTCCCGCCGAATACGGCCTGCGCGGTGCGGCTACTTTGTATCGCGCCGAAGCATTTCCCGTCGTCTCCCGGGATGGGGCCGAAGTTGAGATACTCCTTGGGCACGGTCGCCTCGTACCCAGACGATGTGGCGAAGCTCCAGTCGGGGATGCCCGAGGCCAGGTCGCAGGGGAAGAGGTAGGCTTCCAGCATGGGATCGAAGACGGACCCGGGGATCTCGGCGTAGTATGCCGCGGTGAAGTTGCCCGGGAGGAGGAGCAGGCTGGTGCCCGTGTCGGCGGTGGCGATGAAGGGGGCGGGTTGGTTCCACCACACGTCCGGGGGCATGGAGTTCATGCGGAAGCGGGAGATAAGGAAGTCCCAGTGTGCGGAATCCGGGACGGGGGGTTCGTGGGAGAGGGCGAGGGGTCCGTTGCCGGTGCCGAAGTCCCAGAAGCCCGAAGAGGAGTTGTGGCGGAGGTCGACGGCGATGTAGGCGTGTTTGAGAGATGTCATGAGGTGCTCGACGGTGGTGGGGGTGGAGGGCTGTACGGAGGAGGGCTGGAACTTTGCGAGGCCGAGGACGCCGGAGAGGTTGGGGTCGATTGCGAGGCGCCGGGAGACGGAGGTGGCGGACTGGATGATGGTGTCGGAGAGGGAGAGTGAGAAGGTGGTGGTGCTTGGGTTGCCGAGGCGGAGGTCATCGGTGTAGACTTTGCCCGAGGCTGTACTGCCGTCGGCTGGGGAGGAGTCAGCTGGAAAGAGAAGAGAAAAGGGGGCTTAAGGGGGTGTGACGAACAGTATTTGACGTCCCAGGTCGATCCCTTGATAAGAGTGCTGGTAGGGGACTTTGAAGGGTCATAGAGCTTGGGAATGCCGTTTTTGGCATTGTTCTGGAAGTCGGTGTCGGTTGAAACGACCCAACTGCGGATTTGTGCGTTAGATCACGTCAAGTGGAGATTGGAGGGAAAGAATTACAAGTCTGAGGAGCCGGTATCGATTATCACGGGTAGTGTCTGGGCGTCTGGACCGCCGACGTAGATTTCGGTTGTCCAGTAGCTGTCGGCGTCCACGCTGATGGTCTCCGCTACTCCAGCTGACGTGGTTCAAGGTCAGCTCTGGTCACATTTGGGGAGCGTCTCGATGTGTGGAAAAGGGATCAGCGCACAGGAATCACCGCGCTTGACGAGCGTCTGGTCTAGCAGACCCTGCGGTACGGGGATTTGCCATTTGGCATACGCTGCTGCGAGTGCGGCTGGGCCGTTCGGTACGTAATGCTGGTTCACGATGATGGGAAGCGGTGCCGAGATGGGGGGATACATTGGCGAGTCGTCATCCCTCACGGGAGGGATCGCGATGGCCACCGTGAGGCAGGCAAGGTGGATGATGGGAATGAGCAAAAGACGCATTTTGTAGCTGAATGAAGATGGCAAAGTGTGAATGGCAAGATAATGCTTGATCCAGATGCTCAGGGTGTGAAAGATATTGATCTTATACATCACCGCCAAAGCCCCTATTCCAGTCAATGAAATGACAGTGTCTGGGACTTTACGAGGAATGTTTGTTTCGTATGGACCACACAGTCACGGTGATGCCACATTGCTTTGCGTGGCCTTTTGTCATCCTGTATCACCGTCCCGGATCGCGGTTCCGCTGCGAATACCCGCTCTTCACCGGCCGGGGGAGGCCTTCCGAGAGGTTGAATGTAGACGAAGACTCGGCCGTGTAGGGGCGCGATGGAGCGACGAGTCATTTCCCGCAATGTCACGAGGTGTCATGGGGGTTGCACTGCGGTTGCTGTCAGGGGAGGGCAAACGAAAGTTCCCTGGCGTGTGATGAGGTCGGTGAGGTTGTCTGTGATGAGGATGTTACCTCGATGACAAGACGCCTGGCCATAATTCAAGCGTGCTGAGCTCAGCAGGTATGGGCTGGAATATATCTGCGATGAAAACGTGGCCATGTGACGTGAAACTGCTCCGAGCTTAACGACACGAGATTTCTACGGCGTGTGGACGGGAGATCTGTTGATTAGGACTCACATAAACTGTGTGCAGTATACTATACGCGGCTTGAACGGCCAGCGAAATGCATAACAGGGGATACCAAGAACCGCTGATGGCTCACAGAGTTTCCGTTCCAGTCAAAGCCAGAATCGACTTGAGTCTTGCGGCAAGGAGTCAACACCTGTCATCTGTTTGCATGTGTTACGGAAGGCTGGACGCATCAGTCAGTATGGTTGCGCCAGTGTTGGTCGTAATTAATGTCTAGGGCCAGCTGAGAAGTTATGATGGATGAGGACGCAGCCAGAGACAGATTACCTCGCTCAACTGCAAAGTCACCATAGACTCGCCAAGTCCAGACGACGCCGCTTAGGTCCCAGGAGGCAACAAACGAAGCCACATTGCACGAAACAAATAGAAACAATAGACGCAGATGGGAAGAGGAAGCAAATCTCTGGTGAGATTGCTCATAAATGGTATTATTATCATCTCTACACAAGACCAGCCGGCTACCTCTGCCTCCTGGCCTCACTGGCCTCCTGCCCAAGCTTCTCCAGCGCCTCCTCGTACTTTTGCACTCTCTCGTCTCCGAAGCCGCCACTGTCAGGGTCTCCGATGCGCAGACGGTCCACCTTGGCCGCGCGACGGATCCCGCTGCTCGGCTTGGCGATCTTGCCCCAGAACCAACCGCTCTCGCCATCTTCGACGAGGGTCCAGGCGGCACCAGCGCGGCCGGCACGGGCGGTACGACCCACGCGGTGGATATAACCGGCGGCGCTGGCGGGCAGGTCATAGTTGACGACGTTGTCCAGTTGCGGCAGATCGACACCGCGGGCGACGAGGTCGGATGCGACGAGGAGGCGGATGCGGCGCGCTGCGAAGGCGCGCAGGGCGCGCCGGCGGTCCGAGGTTTTCTGGGTTGAAGTGAGGGTGGCGATGTAGGGTGCCAGCGAGGGCCGGAGCAGGGAGATGAGACGGGAGAGGCGCAAGGCGGATTCGTTGGATTTGGCGAAGATGAGGGCTGTTGTGGTAAACGACTCGGGCGCTGCAGATGTCTTGGTCGGCCCAGAAGCTTCTGAAGTGGTGTCCGAGTCGAAGTCGGAGTCTGAGTCTGAACTTGAGTCAGAATCCGAGCTGGTATCGGAGCCCGCGTCGGAGCTGGTATCCGATGATGTGGCTGACGATCCATCTGAGGATGTGTCGTCGTCGTCCTCGGCAGCCGGGACAGACTTTGCCTTTGAGGCAGTTTCGGAGAGAAGGTGACCATCCAGTAGCAGATCGATGAGGTAGAGTGGCTTGAGGTTGGCATCGTGAACTCTGATGGCGGACTCCTTGAGAAGCGTCGGCAGGGTGTGCTCGGCGATGGGCGCAGTGCCATTAGCCTGGCTACCTTCCAAAACGATAAGCTGAGGTCGGCGGAGCTGAAGACCGCTCAACAAGCTGAGGTCTCGCGTAAGAGTTGCACTGAGAACAACCTTGCGAACCCCAGTCAGGTTGGAGTCAGGAAAGTCGCGGGCGCTGAACCTGTTTGTGCGCAGTTTGGGCATAACCACGTCCAGCCAGCCCTGGAAACTCTGGGCCAGAAGCTTGTCGGCCTCGTCGACGACCAGCCAGCGCACGTAGTCCAGAGAGAAACCGGAGGTGAGGTTAATGTGCTCGACTAGCCTACCGGGGGTGCAGATGAGAACATCGACCTTGGAAGCGTAGTCCACCACATGGTCTGGCAGAAAGCCCGCTTCTGTTTTCGCGGCTGTCTCCCCAGACTCGATGCCGGCCTCTTCGACATCTTTCCATGCTTCCAATTCCCGCTGGTGGGCGATTTGGTACGCCTCTGGGTCGTACTTCTCCCCCCTTTCGATCAAACTTGCCTGCTCATACGAGAGCTTTTGACTACCAATTGCAACACCGATGCGCACTCGCTTCTGGTCGCGGCCGTCGAATGCCGCAGCACAAAGCTCAAACACCTCCTGCGCCTGCTTTACAAGTTCACGAGTCGGCAGCACCACGAGGGCTCGAAGCCTCGTCACGGTTCCTTGGCTGATGTCTCGCACAATAGGCAGAGCATAGGCCAGCGTCTTTCCGGATCCGGTTGCAGCTGCGACGAGAAGATCACCTTGCCTGTGTTTGCATGACGGCAGGAGCAGCGGTACAGCGGCGGTCTGCACCGCAAAGGCGTCCTTGAAGCCCTTGGATTCGAGGATCTCGGCGGCTTTCGGGTTGATCCCAATCTCAGAGAAGGGGGTTCGCGTGTCGGGTGCTACCCGAATAGGAGCTGCGAGCCAAGATGGCAGAGTCTCGTATGAAGGTTTCGAGTTGTTTAGGGTGACTGGCTCGGGCTGAGGCAGAGGCTCAAGGCCGTGTTCCTCCACCTCTTCAACTTCTTCGTCCAAATCCATCATGTCGGTCTCTTCTTGCGCCGTTTCCGCCGCCTGCTTCAGGTACTTGGTAGCCTTGGCAAGTACAGCTCGATGCCGTGTCGCAACTCCGCTGTCCGTGTCGACCGTCTGCTCCTCCTCGACTTTTCTCTCCTTCTTTTCTTTCTTCACTTTTGTACTCGAAACACTCTCGTCCTCTTCTATCCGGTTGACTTCAGACACGTCGGACGATCGCTTTTTCTTCTTTTTCTTCTCATTCGGTTCCGCATCCTGTCCCCGAGCACCCCCATCTTCGCGAGTATCCATGGCGTTCACGTCATTGTCGCCGTAGTCGTCGGTCACCTCGCTCTTCTTCGATTTCTTGTCCCTTTTTGATTTCTTGGGAGTCTCGACCTCATATTTATCTGAATGCGCACCATCTTGAGACTTTCTTGACTTCTTCTTCTTTGCAGGGGTTTCTTCCTCGGCTTCGACCTCGACGTCAAGTTTGCGCTTCGTGGCTGGGGAGAGTACCTCGGTGTCTTCTTGTACTACAGGGGGAAGCGACGTCCGAGGCTTAGACTTCTTTGCAGGGATATATCGCGCATACGGAATGGCGTCCGATGCTGGGATAGCGACAGCGACAGCGACGTCGTCTACTTGCGCCGGTGCAGGAGGCTCTGGAGCAGGACGTAGAGGCGGCGGTGGCGAGCGTTCGACAGGCCTTGGTGGCTCCTTGTTCTTTTTCGGTGGAACGTAACGGTTGTACATCTTGTCGATTGAGCGTTCGCGACCGTAATAGAGGGTTTTCTGGCTTTGCGCAGACTTCTCTGCGTGCTCGCAAGGCTTGTCTCGTCCTCAGAGGGGCAGTTTAACGTAGTCCCCGAAAAAAAGTTGGGAGACATTGCTTATCGTAATTCTGCCGTGTCTGACCGCTTACTAAGTCCATGCGCATATCGCTTATCGCGTCGCAACACGCGCTTCTGCGATGCACTGCGATGCAGGGGAAGCTGTGATCGCAAAGGCGACATCTATACCCATCTGCCGCAGGTGTCAGAGGGCGTCGTCTGCCCTCAACCTCGCCTTTCATCCTTGTCTTGCTCTTATGACATCAATTCACCAATGATTCAGAATGGCAAGAACTTATAATATTGCCATGGTCAGCGACTTCTTCTTTCCGCAGCCAGGAGGAGTCGAAAGTCACATATACCAGCTATCGACCAAGCTAATCGACCGTGGCCACAAGGTCATCATCATCACCCACGCTTATGAGGGTCGCAGTGGCGTACGCAATCTGACAAACGGACTGAGAGTCTACCATGTTCCATTCCTAGTCATCTTTCGATCCGCGACCTTCCCGACCGTCTTTTCTGCCTTCCCCATCCTCCGAAACATCCTCATCCGAGAACAAATCGAAATCGTCCACGGTCATGCGAGTTTAAGCAGTCTGACCCACGAGGCGATCCTCCACGCCAGGACCATGGGACTACGTACCGTCTTTACCGATCACTCGCTGTTTGGATTTGCCGACGCAACAAGCATTTTGACGAACAAGATCCTCAAGTTCTCATTGAGCGACGTTGACCATGTCATCTGTGTGAGCCACACATGGTATGATCGCGCCGGCTCCTACTGTCCGGGTTTCAATGCTGATGTCTTATGGTAGCAAAGAGAACACCGTCCTACGAGCATCCCTTGATCCTCTGATGGTCTCCGTCATCCCAAATGCTGTTGTCGCAGAGAACTTTCGCCCCCTCAACTATCCGACCCCTGAGACCGGCCAAGCCTTCGGACAGAACCCCCCACCCCCAGCTCATCATCTGGGACCGAACGACATGATCACCATCGTCGTCATCTCGAGGCTGTTCTACAATAAGGGGACGGATTTGTTGACCGCTGCCATCCCTCGGATTTTGGAAAATCACCCTAATACACGGTTCATCATCGCCGGCTCAGGCCCGAAAGCCATCGACCTGGAACAGATGATTGAGCAGAACGTTTTGCAGGATAGAGTGGAGATGCTTGGTCCGATCCGTCACGAGGAAGTGCGGGATGTCATGGTGCGAGGTCACATCTATCTCCACCCTAGTCTGACAGAGGCATTTGGCACAGTCATTGTGGAAGCAGCAAGCTGTGGTCTGTACGTCGTTTGTACACAAGTCGGCGGCATTCCAGAGGTGCTTCCTTCGCACATGACCGTCTTCGCAAAGCCCGAGGAAGACGACCTCGTGGTTGCGACCGGGAAAGCCATCGCCGCGCTCAGAGCCAATAAGGTCCGGACCGAGCGATTCCACGAGCAGGTCCAGAAGATGTACTCGTGGACGAACGTGGCTCTGCGAACAGAGCGTGTCTATCACGGCATATCAGGCGAACTCAGCGAGGCCGAATTCTACGGTTATGATGCCGCCAACGGTGCTAGCAGAGTTCGCTCGTTTGCCCTCATAGACCGACTGAAGCGATACTACGGATGCGGCATTTGGGCTGGCAAGCTCTTTTGTCTGGTATGTATCATCGACTACTTGCTGTTCTTGTTTCTGGAGCTGTGTTTCCCACGAGATCAGATCGACATCTGCCCCGAATGGCCTCGAAAGGCTATTAGCGCGACAGAAGACATCAAAGAGGACTGAAGCGTCGGAGGTCGCTTACGAACAACATGACGCTATGGAGAGTTGAACTGCCACGGTACCAGCCTTACTTCAGGCCCCCGCTGAGCAAGATGCTTTGGCCTGTCAGATATCCCGTCTTGCACAGCATGATGACTACATTGGCGCATTCCTGCGGTGTCCCCAGCCTGCCGATGGGAATGTTCTTGACGTCTCCCGGTGTGCCCTCAACACGCTTTTCGTCAGGGATCATGCCCGTGTCGCCAATCATGGCAGGCGCGACGTCATTGAGCGTAACACCGTCTTTAGCATGCTTCGAGGCCAAGTTTTTCATCAAACCGGTCAAGCCAGCTTTGCTAGCAGCATAGTGACATCCGTTGATGCCGCCTCCGATTGCTGAGATGGAAGAGACGAAGACGATACGACCCCAGTGCTGGGCAGTCATGTGAGGCATGGCGAGCTTGCACAACAAAAAGGAAGCGCGGAGATTGATTGAAAGTGTGAAGTCAAACTCCTCGAGAGAGATATTCTCCAGGTAGGGGTTGGCTTTGTTGCTGAAGCCAGCTGTACCGGCATTGGAGACGAGGACATCGGGGGTTTGACCGTGCTCAGCGTTGATCTGGGCGAAAAGCTCCTCGATGCCCTTGACAGATGACATATCTACCACGTGGCAGGATATTCTTGCGTTGCCGGCTGAAGCGAGCTCCTGTGCGAGATCTGAAATTTTGGGCAGTGTACGTTCGGACGAGCACGTCAAGGCCAGCCGAGCGCCATTGGCATAGAGCTCTTTGGCGCAGGCACCGCCGATGCTGAAGACACCTTGTGAGCTTCATATACCCTACTAGTACACTCAATGATCTCACCCGCCAGAAGCACCTGTTATCAGAGCTAGCCTTCCCTTGATCTCATTATCGACCGGCGCCATGGCGGGTGCTGAACAGATATTTGGGAATACTGAATGTCTGTTGGTCGAACGGTGTAGATGTGCGGTGAAAGGACTTCCTAATTGCTTTATAACCAAAACAAATGTTCCCGAAGACGTAAGATAGCAAACGATCTGAAGCCAGTCACGTCGGATCGAATGAAGCTTTCAGATGAGTTGCTTGAAAATGAGAGTCTGAGCCATCGGGTTTCCTACCCCGCCGCCAGCTGCCCCACACTAGCTTTGCTACCCCGCGATCTCCAAAAGACGGGAGGGAGCTGACGGAAAGGCCTATCGCCTCGGTCAGGGACAGCGAGACGCTCAGAGAATGCTGGTTGTGTTGTCAGGCGGCCAAACGACACGCCTTCGGTTGCGTCTTGAAATCGCATCAAATGGTACGTAAACCTGTCCACAAGTAGTTGGCGGACTCTGGTGCCTGGTGGCGGTAGTCCACGTTGTTTGAATTCTTGGCTCCCAGGCCTTGAATTTGCAGCCGCCAAACTGTTCCGGGTAAAAGAGTTCGACCCATGCCAAGTCAGGCCTTCCTTGTTGCTAGCCATCGCGAAGCTTCCATGTGGCTCTTCGGTCCGCTGTATTGCTACGGCACTTTCGCTAAGTATTTACGAGTCGGGGGCAGCCACTGATCCGACCCAGTGCCTGCTGCTCACTAGGTATTTTATATGTTGCTATGTACTGCGTAATTGCATCTTGTCTGCTGTAACTGACCGCTCGCAACGGTGTCATTCTTCACGTAACCTTTATGTAATGCGTAGTTTGCGAGGACGTCTTCTTTGCAAGAGAATCTGAGGT
The DNA here is from genome assembly GCA_004366825.1 of Colletotrichum spinosum. NCBI lineage: Eukaryota > Fungi > Ascomycota > Sordariomycetes > Glomerellales > Glomerellaceae > Colletotrichum > Colletotrichum spinosum. The sequence goes on along the minus strand of QAPG01000072.1, from coordinate 60,450 downwards.
GGAAGCTCGGCGGCGACCCCTGAATTGTGGCTTGAACTCGCCTAGATTGTATTACTTGTACACAGGAAGCGTCCCTCCGCTTCCAGAATACCTCCTAGTAAAATCACTGCAAGCCCCGGGACTAAGCTTATCGAGCCAATCGGTAGCTTATCGCACAGTCAGCCTTGCAGTTCTGCTGGAGTTAGCGCCACAACTTTTTTTTCTGAGGTACGTGTACAAGGCACCTGTCCAGTGCGCTCCGTACAGCTGTCCTCTTCGCCTGGACAGGTAGCCTTTAGTGTAGTACCCCTGCCAAATGACCTGGGACTCAGTCTGGGGGGATGGCACCAAGGCCAGTAAAGGCCACATTCACGTCTCGTCTCGTTTTAAGGATGCTCCGCTGTCCATAATCGTCAAAAGATATTTCTGGGCCATATCTACCTTGAGGCCTCCCCTTCTTTCCCGTCTTGCCTTCGTTCTAAACTCACATCTTGCACCTACGGCCGAAGGCAGCTTCCCGGGTCTGAAACTGGGAGTTTTGAATCAGTCCTCGTCAAGCTCAATACAATCTTCACGCACCTTGCTCGAGATACCCTCGCCGGCGCCATTGGGCGCAGACTAATCACCATGGCGCAACGTACATTTTCGCCATTGACCATCCTTCTTGGCTGCGTCTTCTTCTTTTCGGCTCACGTCTTCGCCGCCTCCTCTGCCGTCTTGGGTGTTGACCTGGGAACCGAGTACATCAAGGCCGCCCTTGTCAAGCCTGGCAAGCCTCTCGACATTGTCCTCACCAAGGACTCGCGTCGCAAAGAGATCTCCGCTGTCACCTTCAAGCCCCTGAACAGCGGCCCCAAGACTGGATCCTACCCCGAGAGGCTGTACGGCTCCGATGCCGTCGCTCTCTCTGCCAGATTCCCCCACGATGTCTACCCCAACCTGAAGACCATCCTCGGCCTGTCCGTCGACGACCCGATCGTCCAAGAATACGCTGCCCGACACCCCGCCTTACAGCTCGAGAAGGATAACCTGCGAGGCACGGCTGCCTTCAAGAGCAAGGCTTTTACCAAAGAGGTTGAGGCATGGCTCGTCGAGGAATTGCTGGCCATGGAGCTGCAGGCGATCCAAAAGAACGCTGAAGTAGCCGCTGGTTCAGACGGCTCCATCCGCTCCCTCGTCCTCACTATTCCTCCCTACTTCACCATTGAGGAGAAGCGCGCCCTTCAAACTGCCGCCGACCTCGCCGGACTCAACGTTCTGAGCCTCATTAGCGACGGTCTGGCCGTTGGTCTCAACTATGCCACTTCGCGCCAGTTCCCCAACATCAATGAGGGTGGAAAGGCCGAGTACCACCTTGTATTCGATATGGGTGCTGGCTCCACCAAGGCCACGGTGATGAAGTTCCAGAGCCGCACAGTCAAGGACGTTGGCAAGTACAACAAGACTGTTCAGGAGGTCGCCGTCCTCGGCTCTGGCTGGGACAGGACTCTGGGTGGTGATGCTCTCAACGGGCTCATCGTTGACGACATGGTCGCCCAGTTCACCGAGTCCAAGGGAGCTCAGAAGATCTCCGCTCAGGCTGACAAGGTCAAGGCCCACGGGCGCGCCATTGCAAAGCTGACCAAGGAAGCGGAGCGCATTCGTCACGTACTCAGCGCCAACATGAACACCGGGGCCAGCTTTGAAGGGCTCTACGAGGATGTCGACTTCAAGTACAAACTCAGCCGCGCCGATTTCGAGGCCAAGGCCGAGGGCCACGTCGGTCGTGTCGGCACTGTCATCCAAGACGCTCTCAAGGCCGCTGGTCTTGAGCTTGCTGACTTGACTTCCGTCATTCTCCACGGCGGAGCCTCTCGTACTCCTTTCGTTCAGAAGCAGTTGGAGACGTTGGTCGGTTCTGCCGATAAACTCCGCAGCAATGTTAACTCCGACGAAGCCGCCGTCTTCGGTGCTGCTTTCCGCGCTGCCGAGTTGAGCCCCAGCTTTCGTGTCAAGGAGATTCGCATCTCTGAGGGCGCCAACTACGCCTCCGGCATGAAGTGGAACAACAACAAGGGCAAGCTTCAGCACCAGCGCCTGTGGTCTTCCATTTCTCCCCAGGGTGGCGTCGCAAAGGAGGTCAACTTCAACAACCACGAGGACTTTTCCGTCACCTTCTACCAGCAGCTCGACCCCGTCGAGCAGGACACCAAGATCCTCACCACCAAGAACCTCACTGCCAGCGTCACGCAACTAAAGGAGAAGTACGCTTGTGTCGACAGCGATATCCACTTCAAGGTCGGCGTCAGGCTGAACGGCGAGGATGGTGAGGTCGAGGTCACCAAGGCGACGGTCGAGTGCGAGGCTGAGGCTCCCGAGAAGGAGGGCTTCGTCGATGGCGTTAAGAACCTCTTCGGTTTCGGTAAGAAGGATCAGAAGCCCTTGGAGGGCGAGGAAGAGGTTGAGTCTTCCTCGTCTACCGACGAGTCCTCCTCGTCCACCACTGCCTCTACCGATACACAGACGGCCTCGGCCTCGGAGTCTCCCTCCCCAAGCGAATCTGCCGCCGATGATAAGGACGCTCCCAAGAAGAAGGAGCTCGTTGTCATCTCGGTCGATTTCACACTCGAGAAGACTGGCCGCCCCGAGCTCACCCGCGAGGAACTCCTGAAGTTGAAAGACCGTCTTAAGGCTTTCGACGGCTCTGACAAGGCGCGTCGCCTGAGAGAGGAGGCCCTCAACCAGCTCGAGGGCTTCACCTACAAGGTCCGCGACCTTCTTGAGAGCGAGGATTTCATCTCTCACTCTACGGCCGAGGAGCGTGCTACCTTGGAGAAGAAGAGCAGCGAAGCCAGCGACTGGCTTTACGAGGAAGGTGCCGATGCCTCCCGCGAAGAGCTCAAGAAGAGGTTCAAGGAGCTCAACGATCCCGTTACCAAGATCCAGAAGAGAGCCGAGGAGGCCGAGAAGCGCCCCGGTTTGATCAAGGATCTCAAGGACGCCTTGAACTCCACTCAGTCTTTCGTTGCCAGCATCAAGAAGCAAATTAACGAGTACGACGAGTGGCACGCCTCAGCTTCTGCTTCCAGCAGCCAGTCTTCCTCTACCGAGGCTCCTGCAGCAACACCCTCCGATGACTTTGACGGCCTCGAGGATGACGATGCTACCGCTGACAAGCAGCGCACAATGGATGACGTCGTTAAGGAGCGTGGCCCTGTCCCGCCTCTTTACAAGCTCGAGGATCTCACCAGCATCGAGGAGCTGTACGAGTCCACGTCCAAGTGGCTCAAGGAGCAAGAGGCGAAGCAAGAAGGTCTCGAGGCGACGGCCGACCCCGTGCTGCTCGTCAAGGACCTGCAGGCTAAGCGATCCAAGCTCGACAACGCAGGTCTGGAACTCGCCATGAAGAGCGTCAGGGAACACGAGAAGAAGGCCAAGAAGAGCAAGAGCGCCGGTGCCAAGTCCAAGAAGACCAAGTCCTCGTCCTCGTCTTCGACGGCATCCCCTTCGGCCTCCTCGGCCAAGAAGGCCACTGGCACTGAGCCGGAGCCCGCCGGCCGCACAGTCGAGATTCCCGGTGGCGGCAGCTATGTCCAGTTCGGTAACGACGGCGAGGGACCCAGTGAGGAGGAGTTGGAGGAGATTCTCAAGAAGTTTGAGCAGCAACAGGCTCCTCCTGCCCAAGAGAAGGCTCCTGGGCACGATGAGCTGTAAGTGGATGGATTGAGCGACAAGATGATTTTGCTTTTGATGCATGAAGCACACATACCTAGGCGTTAGATGGGTCGAATTGAAGAATCAAGACATTACGATAGAGATGCTGCTGGCGAAAAGGTGGCGTGACCACTATAACGTGCTAGGAGGCGGTGCGGATTGAATATCAACTTCTGACTTTCGATGTCTGACTCTCTGACCTTTCTCACATTGGTCCATCGTCCCACAGCGTTTACATGAAGCGACCATAAGCCTTCGCCAGAGGTCACTGACAGATTTGTCAACACCCGGTTCGTCAGCCGTGACAAGCAAAACATTCCCGATTGTAAAGTCTGTCGTGTTGACGCCAATATTCTTGTATACAACCACTTATTCCTGCGTCCACCGTGTGATGATGCCCTGATGGTTTTGCTCTCGTAGTCTCTCAATTTTGCCCGCCTCCCGGCGCCGAAAACGACGTTCTTGGAAGAGTGCCGCCGCCGTACTCACGGCGTCAAGGTGGCCAGCGAGGTGTGGTAGCCTAGGAGCTTCTCAGCGTTGATGATGCCCTTGGGCAAACCGTCCTTGTCGCAGAGTGTGGCGACGCCGTGTGGCGACGCCGGTCGATAAGGAAGGAGGGGTAGGGTAGAGATGATAGGATTATGGAAAGAAGAAGCAGGATTTCGTGTTTGTTAAGGTCGATGAGGATGGTGTGGACGGTGGAGTCGCTGAGGATTTTGAGGTTGAGCGTCGTGGAAATGTTCACCGGAGTGGATCCCGGTTGCATGTCGAATCTCCGGGTGGACTTCCGGGCCTGCCAGCATCACGACTCGGAACAGTCCCGTCCGACGACACATTCAGGTTCCTGAATGACCACCGGAGAAGAGCGTACTCCGTCGGATTAGTGCCTGCCGTCAGTTGCCGGTTTCTTCAACGGACTCTCAGCTATGGAGGCAGCCAGGCGCCGTAGACCCCTGCTTGCTCTAAACTACACAGCCCAAGCCTTTGGCTGTACACAACCGAGGTTCATACATCGCGATGCTTTGTATTTTAGGTTTTGTTTTCTGAAGCCGAGTTTGCCAGACGCTAGTCTACTTCAGCCTGCATTCCACAACGGATTAGAAATCCACATTGTCACAGATGATTGGGTTGTTCCAGATCGTTGGAATCAACGCGCAAAGTCGCAGGCAGAGCTTCAGTAAGCTAAATCAGGCTCTGAATCATCCGTTTCAGACTGAAATTTGGCGAGGCTTGCAGGCTGTAGCACGCGAACTTCACAGCAGACGAACTACCAAGTCTTCGCAAGCTGTGAGAAGCAGGCTAGCTTGGCACTCGACAACTGTAATGGTGTGCCGCGCCCACTACCGTCGAAGCTGAAGAGCAGAAGAGTAACAATGCTGTGAGGCTTGTGTACAACGCCTTGCTTTATCTAGGTACGTACGCAAGGCTTCCGGACGACTGCTTCGTTTGGGCAGACTAGATGACGTCTATCACAGCATTGGTCGCCTGAGATATGCCAGCTATATCGGGCTCCGAGGCTCTCAAGCAAATCCCAAATGAAAAAGATAGTGCCCTCAGGCATTTTTTTATCTTTCACTTCATGTTTACTCACCTGCAGTCAGTGTACTTGAGCGAAGCCAGATCAAAAATATGCACAATCTCAGTCTCTTGGGTCAACATTCAACCAACTCAAATACATCTTGGGAGAATAGGGGAAAGCATGTTCAAGGCACTGTTCAACATGAGTTAGGAAGCTGTAAGCTAATTTGAGTGCCCGAGAAGGCTATCACGGAATTTCCACTGAGGTCGCCCTGGGGACGGCCCAAGGACCAGAACTCCCAGAGCAGGAATGAAGAGCCGGTGTGTAGCAATTCAGCGCAAGATTTCAATGATTCGAGAAATTTGAGAGGCCTTTCTAGTCAAGAAGATGAGGTCAGTCACAAGAAGATGATTCTGAAATACAAAGAGTGGTACTCTAACATACCATACGAAGATACCCATCGTCGACCTTCGGGCATGGTTCATTCGGAACTGTGTCACGACATCCAAAGAATGGGAAGACCTACCTGCTGGCTTGCTACTCACAGGTAGTGTTGACGAGGGCGAGAACACAGATGCCAAACCCAGACGCCAGCCGGTGTCTACAGCACAGACGGACACTGAGATGCATCAAATGAGCGATGCTCTGTTTCAACAGCTCGAGGGCCTTATCCGCACGAGGCTTCCACAGACAAGCCCTCATACATATAGGGAAGACATGAGCACTGGCGAAATCTGGTTCACCAAAGACAGTATACATCTGGAGTCACCGGTAGATGGTACGTCCGGATTTGGGACAAGCGCTAAACTCATGAGATCTGTTGTGCGACACTTTTCCAAGACGTTCAGCCTGGATCTCATCACGCTAACAGCTGATGATCTGGACGATCTGGCGACGCACTTCTCTGTTGCCATCCCGGAGACCTCTCGCAAAACACCCGAGGTCTTCGGCAAGAGCAGCCATCTGAACATCCTTGTCCGGCAGCAGAAGATGAAAAAAGCTCCCCTGAGCGTAAAGCGAGATCTTCAAACGATGAGCACTATCCTGTTGTTACCTGACAGTTCAAATGAAAGCGCTGGAGACGTGATTTATCCCGTGGTAGGTCATTTGCATTTTCCCATCCCAGAGGGTCGCTCTAGTGCTAATTAAGTCATTGATCCAGACACCATCTGCCATTTGCTCGATTCTTGCCGGTCCACGCATGAAAAGAACGAGTTCATGCTCTTCCTCCACTCTGGTTGTGCACTTGGCTATCGATCGAAAAGACCTGTTCGACGATTAGAGGGTAGAGGCTCTACGGCGTGCTATCCTCGATGACTCTGATCCACATCGTACACTGGTCATCCTTAACTCAGAGAGGATGTCCGGAAGACGTCCTGAATGTCATCCTTTCGGTCCCAATGAAACCGAAGTTTATCAACAACTTCAAAGACCCTGGACGCTTATAAGCGTTGCAGCAACCAAGTCAGCATTCACGGAAGCTCTATTCCAAAAGGACCACGCCAATGAGCTATGCTGCCGTAATATCAGAGCACTCCAAAGAGCCATTTCTAGCAAGATTTCGGGGAGATTCAACGGTCGCCTACTCATCCCGCACGAAGAATGGGAATTTCTGGACCAGTCACAGGCTGCTCAGTCGATTCGAGCTAATAAATTGACCAAGTCCGACATCAACATTTTCCTTCGAATGGCCGAGGAAGTTTCCGATGACTATCAGTTCATGAAAGCCGTCCTGGGATATCTTGACCTCCTCGCATGGAAAGTCGACAAGGAAGAGAGCTTGTATGCGGCTGACGGCGTGGATGCTTTTGACACCACCTCGGAGACCCAAAGCGGCCGATGGGCGAACTTTCTCCCCAACGTGCAACGAGCGATTCAAGAGATAACTAAACGTGGCTCTAGAAACCGATATGAAGACAGAAACTACTGGGAACAAAGGCTTCTGTTCCTCATCCCCGACCCCAGGAGCTCGGAGGAAGATTGGTCACACAATGCACTCGACCCATAGATCGAGAAGACGGTCAAGCAGATTACAAGTCAGCACCGAAGAACTGGAGACTTTTCATCATCCTATGGTGCTCTGAAAAGTAATTACAACAAAGGTGCATTGGTTTATGGCCCATCGGGGTCAAGAAAGAGTCTCTTGGCAAGAGTTCTTGCTCGCGAATTTGGGTCAACTTTAATATCAGCCACCGCCGCAGACCTCGAGTCCAAATGGATCGGAGAGACCGAGAAGGGAATTCAAGCTCTCTTCAGTCTCGGAAAGATCTTGACACCAAGTATCATCTTCATCGACGAAGGAGACTCTATATTTTGCGCAAGATTGGCCGAACAGCCCTACTGGCATAGGTCTCAGGTTAATCAGTTCCTGACCGAGATGGATGGTTTGCATGCGTCGAAGAATCCTCCCTTCGTTTTGATCGCCACAAAGTTTCCTGTGGACATCGATCCAGCTGTTCTCCGCCGTATCCCGAACTGCCTGTATCTCGGGCTACCAGGGCCATCCTTGAGAGAGGATACATTTCGCATTGCACTCAGGGAGGCACTTGGGTACTTGGCCAGCATTACATAACAGTTCTCAGGCTCCGATATCCGACATCTATGCGTAAAAGCGGCCTCGATGTGCGATCGTTTCGTTGAAGAAGGCCTCTAGGGGCAACTTCAGAGACGTCTTGGACAGAGCCAGTCGTCCGACAGACTTACCAAAGCACGCAAGAGCTCCCGTGCACTTACAGCTTTTCAATCGACAACCGTCTCCTTTTTTTCCAAGGGGCATTCATTAACACGGTTGGTGTATTGTGGTCAAAAAGATTTCAAAACAATCGACGGCCGAACAAAAGTATCAGAGACCGAAAGCTGTCATTGGCAAGAACTTTAGTCCACGACAACGAGTACGAGTTCGAGAATGGGCCCTAGTTTCTGGACATACCTTGGGTGGCTAGTCAGGAATTGGATGATATCCCCGCCCGCGACACTGCCTTGGTAATCACTTCTCCAGTCATATCTCGTGAAGGAATGGCTCGGTTGGAAGATTGTCTCTAGCTTCCAGAATGGCAGCGTATTTTTACAGAGATTCTTCGTCACTTCGAGGAATTTGAGATTAAGGGCGTACCGCTGAGAAAGTACTTTGATTCTGTCGACGAGACGTTCGATTGGAATGCCTGGACCTCGATCAAGCGCCAGACCCTGACGACACTGGAGATACATCAACTCTTCACGACTTCTCAAGGCTTTATAGGATCGCTTCCGAAGTCAGCCCGCAGGGGTGATATGATCGCTATCGTTTACGGCTGCGATATGCCGTTGGTTCTGAGGCCAGTAGGCGATAGCTACCGGGTTATGGAGGGCTGTTTTGTTGACGGCTACATGAACGGGGAGGCCGTGCTGGACATCATGAGCGGGAAAGTGCCAACAGAAACCATTTCTCTTGGTTAACGTGCCGACTGGCTTGGCTGAGAAGTCCTGATTGCGGGGCTCATGTTTCCCCGGTTCTCTTATTGTCAACTTTTCCTTCATTCCATTTTCGTTGGTTCGAACAGCTCAGAGACTTTCAGATCTTCCAGCTGACTAGCAACAACGAGCTCTACACATCTATAACATTGTTATAATCGCATATTACAAGCTCTAAATACTCAGATAATATGGATTTTATTTAGTATGGAGAAACTGAAATCGCGTTGCTGTACCTCACTTCCTGTGTGATGTCACTCATTGTGCCAGCTCCCAACAACTTCCGCGTGGATGAACATGCTGATGATAATAGGTTGTAGAGAATATAACAGCAGCTTGGGTCTGCGCAAGTTACCTATTTCATTAAGTAATTAAAGCATGATCGTCAACTTAACGAGAGAAGAAATTTATCAATGCCCCTGCGTGGGATTGGTTGGCAGCTCACGTACGGCATGATTATTATATAGGCTGGCTAAGCAACGTCTTTTGTGGACACGAAATAAATAGAATCCCTAGCATCTTGGACAATGTCGCAAAACTACGACAGAACATTGTACACGGTGTTTTTGGCTACCCGAGCCAGTGCCAGATAATTGCGCCTGTGCAAACGAGTAGTCGGTTGTTCCAGAAGGCCGACGTGGGCCGATATAGTGGACCCCGGCGATCGGGGTTTATGGAGAAAACGACGGAGAGGCTGGAACGGGATCGGCAAAAATACACGGGCCGCCGGAAGAGAGCGAGAGAGGAAGCGACACGAGGGAGGGGAGAGATAGAAAACCTAGGCCATTCTCGCAAGTGCCGGCAAAATTACCAGGCGGAAGGGAGAGCATTCCAGATTTGCGGTCTTTGTGTGCGCTGGCAGTGTTTGCTTGGGAATTGGGCACAGCAGCGGTCTGGCTTCGCTTGGCGCGGGCGAGCAGCAGAGTTTTGGTCTCGTCGACCGTCAGTTCTTGGCTTGTGAGGCTGGGTTGGCTGGCCAGGTCAGACCGACACAAGCCACTTTGTCCCCCCATCAGCATCGAGGCCCGACCAGCAAAAAATGAGATGGTCGAGAAGAACCAAAAATGGTGAATCACGCTGGAAAAATCAGCCTGAAAGTCAGCCTGACGTCAGAGGGGGATTACCCCTGCAAGGAAAGCGCGGGTTTTCTCTCCTCTGGCGGATGTTTTGACGGGTAAGTTAGGCTATCAAACAGCTTCATTTGGGGCCGTTTCTTGGCGGAAATTTTTCGAGGCAGCGAACGGCTGGGCGATTGGAGGGCCACATGTTTGGAGGTATGCCACATGTCGCCGGGGAAAGGGGTGGCCTGCCAAGAGATTGTATTCGTTGGAATCTATTATTCCACCCTCTGAAAGCCTTGTTTCTTTTTGGTGAGCTGTTGCTGTGCGCACCGTAGCGCAAGCTGCGTTGCTACATACACAGTAGCACAAGGGCATGTTCTTTTCTTCCTGATGATGTCAGTTGGGCTTGGCACTCTGGCGAATGGAGTGTTACGTGCCACGGGAAGAGAAGGCGAAAAAGGGAACGAACGAAATGTGGGAGACAAATCGGGGAAGGAGGAAGAATTGGTGAGACGGACCCAAGGGTGGCAGTGCAACTCCCCCTCTCTGTCGGCCCTCACCTCACCTCACCTCATCGACGACGATGAACAATGATGGTGAGTAGAGCATCCCAAGCCCGGTAGTTCTCGCCATGAACATCATGGACAGACGGACCCACCACATCCACAGAGGGTCGACTTCCCGAGCTTCCCACCGCAGTAGTGTCCCTTGTGGATGGAACTCTCCGTGGGAAACATACCGGGGTCGATGGTCCGGGAGGGTGTTGATACTCGGCGAAGGTGATGCCAAGATGCGGTCATTCGCGGGAGGAGGAGTTCAATAATCACTCAACCATTTCGTGAACCGGGTCAGGCAATTACAGCTGGGAGAAAGTGTCGCTGGCGATCAATGCAGTTTTGTACAACAAGGGGGCGCCAAGACACGTCTTTGACATTTGAGTGGGATTCCTAGATTAACAGGGAATTCGAACAGGCCGCTCACCAACAGCATCAACGCCAAGCCCAGCGGACCAGTCTCACCCTGGGCGCCAGATTGCTTTATCTTGTTTCCCGTCTCGTCGAGACTCGTCAAGAAAGGGACAGTCACATTGGCATGGAATTGCAGGAGGGCAAAATGAAAATGCCACTCTAAATGCTTAGATAAGGGGAGGCGAGCTCTCTTCGGGCGCTGGAATACGCACCCTGCATTTCGCGCAAGTGGGCGACGTCGAGGCCAAAGAGGTCACAGGCCCCATTGTTCAGCTCACCGGGAAGGAGCTTGGGGCGCTGGACTGATACTCCGTACAATTACGGAGTACTCTTACTGAGTAAGCTCACTGAGCTGAGTGGAGTGACGAGCGAATGAGTGCAGTGCCGGATGAGAGAGATGAGAGGAACACGACGCCGAGACAATGACAAAAGAGAAGAGGCCGCCGACGGCCATGAGCCACAGTCCGGCGTGCTTGGCAGAATTAGCTTCTGTCATGACTAGAATTCTGCAGGTACCTGAGAGCAAAAAAAAAAAAAAAGAGGACAAACAAACCGGAAAGGATCAGGGGCTTCCGACGGGCGATTCAGTTCAGAACGAGAGGGAGGGCAACAGTCGAAATCTTCATTCTTACTCGGAATAATAGTCACCGGTGCCAACATGAAGCGATGAGGGATCAGCGTGCCGTCCCCACGTTGCAGCCATGCAGTGATGAGATGGCGAAAGTTCGAAGAAGCTCACACAACGCGTGAATAAGGCCACAGGTACCTGAGCTTAGGTGAGGCGTTCGGCAGTGAGCGAGGTATCGTGCTCGCCTGCGTGGCGCTAGTGAAGCTCTCACTCTGCCATCCGAACATCGTCCCAGGATCTGGCCTAATGTGGCCAGACGTTCTTTCTTGCCTCGTCTTTTTCTTTTTGAAGTCTGACACTGCATATGTAGTGGCTACAAAGAAGAAGGATAATACCTCAGGGTATGTGTGCGGTAGGGTTTTCAAACGGTAGCGATGCCGTCTACTTGACAGCGATTCTACTATGTAGGTGCTCAGGTAGTCATGGCATCCAAGTAGCCATAGGTAACCACACGGCCGGCCGTCTGCAGGTTTACGTACAGGGCGTGATGGAGTCTTGGCGACTTGTGAATTCTTGGCCAGGCCAAGACGCTCTGGTCTGGCTAATGCCTCCTGGCTGGCTGCCATCGTGGCTGTGCCCTGTGCCCGGTGCCCTGTGTCCTGTAATTACCAGCCAGCGCTTGAGGAAAGATCAAGAGAGCTGTTGCCCGTTGAGTAACACGCGTGAATCCAGGTCACGGATCACATTACATCACGTTACTTCACCACCATCGTGACTCTTGCGCTGCCTCCTCGAGTGGGCTGTTCTCGCCATCACCACGTTTAACTTTCACTTCACCTTCAAGTATCTGTACCGATACCGCGTCGGCGCTTTCTTAGCTTCATTCAACCATCATCCCGGTATCTATCTACCTTGTCATTTCAAGGTTTGTCGCCGCAGGATTACAGCCCCCTTGAACCTCATTTGGACGACCCGTCAGGCGGGTCTCTCCCCAGATCTCGAGCTGTCGAAGAAGGCAACATCGCTGGATATATCCGCCACTTAACCGACAGACACCAAATTCCCACCGACGAGAGACATTTTACGCAGTATTACCCCCAGCGTTCATTCATTGTCGTCCAAGTCTCCCTCTTTCTCGTGCGGCCACCCTTCCATACACCGTTCTCGCCAAAGCATGGATGGTTCGAGCCCGGAATACCCTCTTCACCTCTGCCACGGCATCAGCTGTTTCCACATCTCCATCTGAACAGCAAACCGACACTTTGCTTTCACCGGTCGTACATCACATCACATCGCAGCCCAATTTTTGTTTGCGCCCTACATATCCTACCCAAACGACCGTTTGACCCTGCAGCTACCCATTCACCATAATCCTGGGAACCTTTCGCCAATCACCGTCGCGCCCAACCCCAAAGAGGCGCGCACCTTATTTTCCCACTTGGTTTTTCTACTTTACCTTGGCCTAGGCTCCCTCGTGAGACTCAGCAAGGCAGACTACGAACATCCACAACCTGTAGCAGCACTAGAAGCAGCATCTTCATCATGGCGAGAGGCCCCTCGCCGCTGAGGCGGCCTAGAGCGCCTACCATCACGCTTGATACTTCAGCTGTTAGCGACCAAGGTATGACGCCACATCCATTCCTCTCACTAACTCTGTTGCCCTGTATCGCTCTCTCGCCGAATAAGACCGAACAGACTGAAAGAGAGAAACAAAAAACATCGCTCGCTCCTTGGGCGTTCTGACTAACAATGGGGTTGGCCCGCAGACAACGATCACCAAACATCTTCCTCGCCGTCCTCGGACAATGGTGATGAGGTAAACAATACGTTATCAGTACCGACGAGAAAGTCGCGTTCGGGATCCTGGGACTCGAATAACACGACGCTGGCCAAGTCCAAAACGAACGATGGCACTGACAAGGGCTCGCCCACCGCCAACACCACCGGCTCGCCCAAGACTTTCGGGGATAACTCCGACCCTTTGGCCCCGAATCCCGGCGAGGAGCAGTCTTTTAGCATCCAGAATAATCCCTTCGCCTTCTCCCCTGGCCAGGTTTCCAAGCTCATCAACCCCAAGAGTCTAGACGCCTTCGTCGCCGTCGGAGGTCTAACTGGTCTGGAAAAGGGTTTACGGACGGACAGACGCGCCGGTCTCAGCCTCGATGAATCGCGCCTGGACGGAAATGTCAGTTTTGAGGAGGCCGTAGCCGCTGGAAATAAACTGCAGTCGCCCACGGAGAGGTTATCGACGGACGCGTTACAGCAGGACCCAGTGCAACATGGAGATGGTGCCGGCAAGGGCTTCGACGACCGGAAGAGGGTGTTTGGAAGGAATATCCTGCCCGAGACCAAGTCGAAAACGCTGTTGCAACTCGCCTGGATCGCCATGAAGGACAAGGTTTTGATTCTGCTGAGTGTGGCCGCTGTGGTGTCCCTCGCGTTGGGACTATACCAGACATTCGGCGCGACACATCACGGCGACGACACGGCCAAGCTGGAGTGGGTTGAGGGTGTGGCCATCATCGTCGCCATTCTCATCGTCGTCGTCGTGGGATCTCTCAACGACTGGCAGAAGGAGCGTCAATTTCGAAAGTTGAACCAGAAGAAGGAGGACCGCACCGTCAAAGTCATCCGCTCAGGTAACCCTGCCAGGATTTCCGTTCACGACATTCTGGTCGGCGATGTTATGCTTCTGGAGCAAGGAGATATCCTGCCGGTGGACGGTGTCTTCATCGGCGGCCACAACGTCAGCTGCGACGAGTCCTCGGCAACGGGCGAGTCGGATCTGATCAAGAAGATTCCCGCTGACGACGTCATGAAGGCTCTGCACGAAGAGGATGCGAATCCCAAGAAGCTTGACCCGTTCATCATTTCCGGAGCCAGAGTCCTTGATGGCGTGGGAACATTCCTGGTCACTGCGGTTGGCGAGAACTCGAGTCACGGCAAAACCATGATGTCTCTTCGCGAAGACCCTGGCCTGACTCCCCTGCAGCTCAAGCTGAACATCCTCGCCGGTAAGTGAAAGCCTTCACGCCACGGATATTCGTACTGACTGTGTACAGGCTATATTGCGAAACTTGGCAGCGGAGCAGGTTTGCTGCTTCTCGGCGTCCTCACAATTGAGTTCCTGGCCCATCTCCCGCAGAACAGCGACACGCCTGAGCAAAAGGGGCAGCGGTTCCTCCAGATTCTCATCACTTCCATTACCATCATCGTCGTCGCCGTTCCTGAGGGTCTTCCGTTGGCCGTGACACTGGCTCTCGCCTACGCCACGAAGCGGATGACGAAAGAGAACAACCTCGTCCGCCACCTGCAGTCATGCGAGACCATGGGCAATGCGACAGTCATTTGCTCCGACAAGACCGGAACCTTGACGGAGAATGTCATGACGGTGGTGGCTGGTACGCTGGGCACGGGGAACTTGACGTTTGGAGACGGAGACGAGCAATTTGAGCATGCCGAGCAACAAGAGCCAGCAGAGCAGGCAGAACATGTGCAAGTGACAACAAACGACAAGAAGCCCGCGAGCGCGTCTCCGACTCAGGTAACCATGTCCAACCTCTCGTCCTCGCTCAACGGCGACTTCAAGGAGCTGGTGAAGCAGTCCGTGGCCATGAACACGACGGCCTTCGAGTCGGAGGAGAATGGAAAGCACGAGTTCGTTGGCACCAAAACCGAAACCGCCTTGCTCGACTGGGCCCGCCGATGCTTCGCCCTCGAAAAGCTCGCCATCGAGCGCGATAACCACCCCGTCCAGCAACTCTTCCCTTTCAACTCGAAACGTAAGTGTATGGGCGCCGTCGTTCGCCTGCCGGACAACAAGTATCGCATGTTCATCAAGGGCGCCCCTGAGATCCTCCTCGGTCAGTGTACACAGGCCATCGCCGATCCCACCAAGGCTCCGACCACAACCGCCCTGGAAGCTCAGCAGCAAGAAGCCATTAGACGCACCATTTCCGAGTACGCTTCTCGATCGCTCCGCACTCTCGCCATGGCATACCGCGATTTCGATCAATGGCCGCCCAAGGACGCTCGCAAGGAGGAGGACTCACAGAACATCGAGTTCTCCAGCGTCTTCAAGAACCTCACTTGGTTAGGCGTCGTAGGTATTCAGGACCCCGTCCGAGCTGGCGTGCCCAAGGCCGTGAGCGACTGTGGCAGGGCATCCGTATCCGTTAAGATGGTGACTGGCGACAACGTTGAGACTGCGAAAGCAATTGCCCGCGACTGCGGCATTCTAACTGAAAAGGGCAAGGTGATGGAGGGCGTCGAATTTCGTCGCATGGGCGAACGCGAGCGGACGGCCATCGTCAGGGATCTCTGCGTATTGGCACGCTCGAGTCCCGAAGACAAGCGTGTCCTCGTCAAGGCCTTGCGAAACCTCGGCGAGGTCGTTGCCGTAACAGGTGACGGAACAAACGACGCACCCGCCCTCAAGTCCGCCGACGTGGGTTTCTCGATGGGTATCACGGGAACCGAAGTCGCCAAGGAGGCATCCGACATTATCCTTATGGACGATAACTTCTCGTCCATCGTCAAGGCTCTGGCATGGGGCCGCGCCATCAACGACGCTGTCAAGAAGTTCCTGCAGTTCCAAATCACCGTCAACATCACGGCCGTCGTACTCACATTCGTCACAGCCGTGGGCGACGCGAACCAGGAACCCGTGCTCAACGCTGTCCAGCTGCTCTGGGTCAATCTCATCATGGATACGTTTGCGGCGCTCGCCCTGGCCACCGACCCGCCCACGGAGAGCATGCTACACCGTAAGCCTGAAGCCAAGACGGCCGCCCTGATCAACGCGCCCATGTGGAAGATGATTATCGGGCAGTCCATCTTCCAGCTGATCGTCACGCTCATCCTGCACTTTGTCGGTCCGAGTTTCCTTAACTACCCGCGTGAGCAACAAAAGACGCTCGTGTTCAACGTGTTTGTATTCATGCAAATCTTCAAGCTCATCAACAGCAGACGCATCGACAACGAGCTCAACATCTTCGAGGGCATCACCAAGAATAAGCTCTTCGCGCTGATGATGGCCATCATGGCCGCCGGTCAGGTCCTAATCGTCTTTGTCGGTTCCGACGCCTTCAAGGTCACGCGGTTGAACGGTCCACAGTGGGGAATCTCTCTCGTGCTGGGTTTCCTGTCGATACCCGTCGGCGTGCTCATCCGTCTCGTGCCGGACTCGTGGTGCGTGGCCCTCGTACGGCCCATCGGCAAGGTGTGGGCCAAGGTGCCCAAGTGGAAGCGCAAGAAGAAGTCGGAAGAGGAGGAAGATGCGGAGCATCTCGGTGGTGTTGCTGGCGGCGTTAAGGAGGCGCTGATGGAAATCCGCGAAGACCTCGCATTCCTGAAGCGCATCAAGGGGGGGCGTATTAACCAAATCAGCGAGGTTATAATGAAACCCCGCGAGTACCGCGAGCGCACGCGGAGTCGAAGCGGGTCACGATCGTCGAGCAGGCATAACGGATCGCCGATGAAGGCCGCCCTCGGCATGCCTGGTATCGTCGCCGCGAGCATTGGAGGACTGTCTCCTGTTGAGAGGCCAGTTTCGAGCGAGCGGCGGCCGGAGGCAGGAAGTAACGACGAGGAGGGTCGAGCGAAGTGAACACTTCCAGCCAGATGGCATTCACAACCACCATGCTGTCGAGTTGGGCATTGCGAAGCTCACACTCACAGACTATCTACGAGCGATTTTCGTTTTGTGTCTTTCATACATTACGCGCGGCATGAGCGCGGCATGAACCCCCGGACCGATCAATCAACTTGTATCTTTTCCGCACCCCTATTTTCCTTGGACCGATCGAGATACGACATAACACTCACCCTCTCTGTACGATAACCCCAGAAACAAAGCAGCGATAGACAGTCACAGTGCGTTGTGAGGCCAATATCAAAAACTAATTAATAAAATGATACCGAACTCTGAATTTGCTGCTTCCGTTGCTGATGTGTGATGTGAGGATGCGATTGCTGCCAACTGAATCTCTTGAAAGATCGACCACTGACCTCCATCAACGACATGGAGATCGAACTCGATCGAAACAACAATGAAGGTTACGAGACAACCTTCAGACTGGCAGCACAACCTCACCACGGCACCTCCCGCCCATCATACAAGTAAAACTTGCCAGTATCCTCCATCCTCAACCCATCCAGCATCCCCAACACCCCCTTGACACAACCCTCAACCTCTAACGTCGCCCCGGGCCCCCCGGAAGGCGTCTTGACATGCCCCGGGTCGACAGCAACAACAACCACACCCCTGGACTCGAGGTGCTTCGCCTGGTGCACGGTGAGCATGTTCAGCGCCGCCTTGCTGATGGCGTACCCCGTCAGCGCGCTCGGCACGACACCGTTTCTCACCCAGGTTTTGCTCCCCGCGCCGGAAGTGATGTTGGCCACCACCGTTCTCCTTCTCGGTCGTGTCTCCTCATCGATCCCTTTGAGCGGCTGTGGAAATGGGGTAGCAGAACCTGTAGCGTCCGCGCGGGCCCGAGGACGTTGGCTGTCATGTTGTCCACCAGTCCGGATTCCGTCAGCGTGAGTGATGTTTCGGCCGGGTGGCTGAGGACGGCGGCGTTGTTAATGAGTACGTCGATTTTGAACTCGTCTCCGAGGAGGGTGCCGAGTCGAGACGGCAGGGCGAGGATGGAGGGTTCGGAGGATACGTCGCACTCTACAATGTGTATCCTGGCCTCCGAGGACGCCTGGAGCGTGCGCAAGTCGGAGAGGGGCCCGTCGAGGGAGCGGACGAGGGCGAGGACGGTGTTGGACGGCGAGCTGGAGAGGTGCGCGACGTAACCGTATCCGATCCCGGAACGCGCGCCGGTGATGGCGTAGGTTGGCATACTTTGTAAAAAGAAAATTTCTCTTTTGGTAGGACGTCGAGTCAAGTTTTGCCCTGGACGCTTTTGGAAACTCTGGTGAGCGGTTGGTGTGGCTGGCTTTTGAACAGGACTGGAAGAAGCTTCAGGACAATGAAGACCATACCCACCCAGGTCTCTCCTCCGAGTCCTATACGCTGGGATTTGTATTCCGTGGGAAGCACACACGCTCCTGCGTAATACGTATCGTCGGACTTGGATTTGTCAGGGCGCTAGACTCCGTCAACGATGCTACATTCAGGCTGTGTAGATCTGACATCAGAACCCAAAACCAAAAGACGCCTGATCGTCGTTGAGACCCTTTCCGAAGATGAAGACGCTGAAATGGTCTCCTGGCTCTGGTCGTAAGCCATTTCCCTAGTCCAAAGCCGATAAATTACCGCAAATCTGCGAGAGAAACAATGGCGTCAAGTAGCTGCGAGACACGATGATTTCTTAGTTACCAATTCAGTGACCAATTCCGTGGTTGAGGTGGTATGAATCTATCTGGCAATTGGTATTATTCGTAGCCAGCAAAGTTCGATCATCTCCTGACGACGCACTACATCAACTGGTTTGTACGTCCACGTAGTAGTTAATCAATGTTACAGCGTCAAGCCTGCTCTGACAAAACTATCAGCGTTCACAACTACGCCGGTTCACATCGCACATCCAGTCCCAACTCAAAAAAGTTGTTGAATGCTCTATCGTACGCCGGTAATCTGCTGTGGTATCCCGCATCTGCCATCAGTTGAAAGCAAAAAAAAATCAGCCCATCTCAATAACCGCATGCCCTATTTTTCTTATGTCAAAAAGACTGCACCCTTTCTGGGGGCAGTCAGTTCCTCGTCCCCACTCGTCTTCTGCGTGTAGTTGAAGTCATGTCCACGTCCCCTGCCAGTTCATCCATGTCATCCTCCGCCATCGGTGTGTCTTCGCCGGTAGCAACGCTGGCAGGCCTTGTGTTACTTGTCGAAGTCGCTTGGCCAGTTCGGTTGATCTCCACATTGCGGAGGTCGCGGATGATCTTTTCAACCTCGCCTGCCATTCTTGTAGTTGAACGAACCACGGCATCTTCATCCACCTCGTATCCGACCACTTCGCTTTCAGAAGTACCATCCTTCTTCATAAAAGTTGGACCCGGTCCGCGACAGGGATTCAAGTTGTACATTATAGCGTTTGAAAACATGTGAACCAGCTCGCGCTCCAGTTGCGCGCTGTTAATGATACTCTTGGGCGGCACCAGGTCCTCACTGATTGGAAGCAGCACAGAGCCGGTACCCGGGTCTCCATCTGGCAGCGCCTTGGCAGCCTCTGTAGCAGCTCTGTTTCCGTGGGTAATTGCCGCGCGGATTGACTTGATGTCCTGCGGCTGCAGGATCAGCGTCTTGTAGCCTGGAGCGTCGCGGTCTCTGATAGGGTTGGCAAATTGGTTTGCAAACCTGTGCGCCCCGATTTGGTCCAACGCAGCGGCACTGACGCGCCCGAACTGACGCGTCCAGAGCACGTGAGTCGGAGGAACAGGCGGTGCTTCGATAGGCGTCTCCTGGCGCTTGCGCTTGTGCGCGAGCCGAGAAGATACGCTACTCGGAGTGACCATGGTCCTCCGACTGGGCACGCTTTCGTCCGCGGTAGTATCGCCAGTCTCGTCTTGCGGTTTTGGTGTCGCCCTCGGCGTCGCCCTAGGAGTGGCATTCTCGTCCTTAACTCTCGGTGCCAGATCATTGTGATCAATGGACAGCTCGTCCGTCTGCGAGACTACCGACTGGCTCCTCGGCGCCAGACCGACCGCAGACGTCGGCGTGCTCTCAGCTCGCACCTTGTTGGCATTGCGAGGAGGTCTTCCACGACCTCTTGGCGTCTTGATCTCCGGCTTAGGTGTTGGCTTGGGACTGGGTTTTCTGGCTGCCTGCGAGGGCGTTGAAGTCGGCAAGGGAATCGGTTGCTGAACTGGACTTATCGGCTCAAACGCCGGGCTCTGCACTTCCTTGGAAGATGTAGTCAGGTGAGGGGTGGATGGCGTGGGCTGCAGCTTCCACTTAGTTCCAGTGCCTGTGAGTATGCAGGTGGGGGGTTTGGTGACTGGCGTCTGTGGAGGAGGTATGGGTGTGTTTGACAGCCTCTGTGCCGGCGAGGGTGGCGCAGGTCCGGGTGGAACAAGGCGAGGTGGGATCGCAGGGTGCGGCGTCTGCTGCTTCACGACAGGAGAACTAACGCGTCTCTGGCTATCAGACGGTTTGGCAGGCAGCTGTCCTGGGGCCGGAACCGGTACTGGTGACGGGCTAAACTGCGACTGGGCGTAAGGTGGTTGCTGGGCATGAGGCCATCTTGGTGGAGCCACAGCAGTTTGGGTAGGAGTAGGTGTGGCAGAAGGAGGTGTCGGTGATGCCGCTGCAATGGGCCGTGGAGTAGGGTGTTGGTATGCCGGAGGTTGCGGTGGCTGTGAGGGCTGAACAGATGCTTGCTGATTCACTTGGTGATGCTGAGGAAGCTGAGGTCGTGGGGGCGGCGCGATAGGTGTCGTTGATTTCCGGCGTGCCTGAGGCTGAGGAGGTTGAATGGCGGAACCCTCCGGAGGCCCTTTGACAGGAGCCGAGTGCATTGGGGCGACCAACTGTCCCTTCGGCTGAGGTTGCGGTTGCGGTTGCGGTGGCTGAACCTGTTGCTGAGCCTGTTGCTGAGCCTGTTGCTGAGCCTGCTGCTGAGCCTGCTGCTGAGCCTGCTGCTGAGCCTGCTGCTGAGCCTGCTGCACTTGTTGCGGTGGAGGCTGGAATTGAGGTTGCAATTGGGCTTGAGCTTGGGCCTTGAGGTGAGCTTGAGCCTGGGCTTGAACCTGAGCATGAGCCTGAGCCTTCGCTTGGGCTTGCGCATGAGCTTGAGCCGCGGTTTGCCCTTGAGGCTGTCCTTGAGGCTGTCCTTGAGGCTGAGGTGGAACAAGGACAGGTTGTGTCTGCTGGGGATGCCTTTGAGACTGGTTGGCCTGTATGGGAACATGAGGTGGATGAGGCGGACCGTGGTACTGGCTTCCAGGCTGCGGGTACCATTGCGCGGGATGCTGCGCTTGATTTGGGGTAGACGGCGCCGACGTAGTAGGTATTTGCGGTGGTATAGGACGGCCTTGGGACTGAGGTGGCGGGACGGCGGGTTGATACGGCTTTTCCCACTTCAAGGTGCCAGGAGTTGAGGGTAGGGCCTGTGTTGGCGGACCAGGAGTGCGAGGCTTCGTGGCGTCTGGCCTAGGAGATATGGCCGGCAACGGAACAGGTGATGCTGACTGACCAGGCCGTACAAGTTGCTGACCAGCGCCGACCGGTAGCTGCAGAACCTGGCCGGCGCCTTGCGGTGGCTTGGGGGGTAGCTGGTTCTTGATGGCAGGCGCAATAGCTGGCGTTGCAGGAGAAACTCCCAAGATAGAACTTGGCTGCGTAGGGGGTGCGGGCGACGGCTGGAATGTGCCTTTGGGAGGAGCAACATCTCTTCGCGCTTGTACGGCATGTGGTACTGGCGGCGGAGTCGGCGCTTGGGCTGCAGGCTGCTTGTTTTGAGCCTGTGGCGGTCGAGGTGCGGGAGTCGGGACGGGAACTGGAGTTTGTGTAGGAGTGGTGCTCTGCGCAGGAGCAGAAGCAGGAACAGGAGCAGGTCTGATCTGTCTCGGAGTCTCGACTGGTTGTGGTTGTGGTTGTGGTGCCGGTGCCGGTGGTGGTACTGCTACCGCTGCCGCGATGGGTGCCGGTACACGTGCCGGCGTCGGCGTCGGCGTGGGTGGCTTGATCGGGGTTTGCGGTTGCGCGATTTGCGCCGGTATAGGCATTGGAGAAGGGACGGGAACTGGAGTCGGAGTCGCCTTTTGTCCGGAAGCAACGGCAGGAGCGATGGCTCGGCGCTTTACGGCAGCCTCCTCTTCGGCGGCGATATGGTCGGCTGTAGCTATTGCCTTGGCCTTTTCTTCCATGTCCAGTCTGTCCAGTTCCTTGACCTCCTTCACCAGAACTCCAAGTCGATCCTCATCCTCCCTAATGCGCTTCACCTGCCAATCTTTATAGCTGGCGTAGAGTCCATCGATGAAGGCAGGTAACTTATCCAACTGTTCTTTGGCCTCTTTCAGAGTGGGCAACGGTGGGCGACTGAGCTTCCGCTTCTTGGACACGGGTGACGAGGAGCCATCAGGTCTATCACCGACGGCGTGTCTACCCAGTTCCTGAGTCCACAAGTGCAGAAAGAGGTTTCGAAGAGCATCAGGACTCAAGCGCGCGGCGTCGTAGGTTTGGTCATCCTTGATCAGTTTGTTATTGATCAACTCGGTAGAAACAGCAGCAAAGGCGGCGGCATCGAGACCATGGCGACAGAGGGCTCGGAAGAGGAAGAGCGACTCGAGAGGAGTGTAAACTGCCGGATCGTTCATGCCCCCAATGAAGCCTCGGCAGCGATCGAGGGGATCGTCTTGACTATGAAAGCAGTGGATTGGCGCCGATGTCTGCTCTGCAGAGGAGGTTAGACAAGCTTTCTCGCTATTGCGCCAGAGCATTCGATGGTAGAAGACTTGTGCCATCTCCCACCGAGCGTCGTACGACTAAAAGTCGAGTAGCAACACGTACTGGCAGCCTCTAGGAGGAGCTCTGGGTATGCGAAAGCATCTAATGGGCGTTTGAGCGCGTTCGGTGGGGAGTGAGGGCGGCAACGTCAGCCACTTGTCGTCGCCCGTCGTGAGCGTGTCGAGTGGGAGATGTTTTCTGGCGGTGCCGATTGAATGTGATCACGTGATGACAAATGGTGGGAACTTGTGATTCCCTGCTGATAGCCGGGTAAAATGAAAATTTCGTCCCGATCGTACCTACTAGTATGTTGTGGTAGGTATTCATCAGGTACAGAGACGCAAGTGGCTGGATTGATAACCAAAGGGTGCCCTGGAAATCTGAAGCTGGGCTGCTGGGCTGCTGGACGCGCACCTAGTGACGCTGCTTCATACCAAGTCGCTGTGACGCACAGGCACGCACGATAATTAGTGGTCTGGGAGGTGCATGGTCACGTGGCAATTTTCCACGGAAAACTGACAGCAGCAAACAGGTAGCATTCAGGTATCATCTGTCCACCTACCTACCTAAGTATGTAAGCTTCTAGGTACGTAGACTCCGTACGTAGTGACATCTCGCCCAGTCGAATCATGCACATGTTTTACAAGTAATTTTATTGGGTGTTGATATTTACGTTGGCGATGACCACATCACAGACCTATGTACGTATGTCGATGCTGTTTGTTAGCTTTGTGTGCTGAAAGACCTGCGAAAGCAGCAAGGTCTTCGGGTAAGAGGCACTGCTTGCGGCCCGCCCGCGCTTCTCTTAGCCAGAAAACGGAAACGCCAGTTTCCAAACGAGGTGTAGAGTAGACTTTGACCCCTGCGACGTCGTCACCTTAGTCAGACCGATCGGTCTTGGTTGCCACGGCGCGGGTCTCCCCTGTATTGAAAGGAGAGAGTGATGTGGCAGTTGCGGTGTCCATTTCGGAGTCCACCCTCGATAGACCAGCCAAGCTGGAGCAATGGAAGCCGCCCAATGACAGTCAAAGGTTGCAATTATCAATCGACCTGACCCACGAGCACGTTATTAGTTTAGTATAGGTCCCTCTTCCCGGTCTCCCGGCCTCCCGCTCTTGGGTCGGGGCCTGAACTTTTTCTTCGGCTTTACATTCCAGCCTGGCCAGGTGAAAGGTTCGTCTTTGGCCGGACGACGAAGTGAACTCTGGAGCACAACAAAACTTGCCGTGCGCTGATTCGGCCGCCGTGGGCACCCGTGCATCTGCCGACTTCAAGGACACGTCTTTACCAACGGTCGACGTCGCCATGGACCGGCCTCGCCGCCTGACCGGTATCAAGGCTCTGTCGTGTGCGCGTGCGAGTAAGGAAGCCGTGACGTGACGTTGTTGGAAAATCGTGCTCGTGCTTGTTACAAATGACAAAGTCTGCGTCCGTACACAGCATTCGGGAAGGGTTGCAGTAGACCGTAGGTCCAGAATCATTTACCTCGCTCTCTGTTACAACTCGCGGCTAGTGGCTAGTCTTCATCATGTTCTCCCGCAACGTGGCTGCAGCAGAGCAGGCGAAAACCAAGCCTCCTTATCAAGGATGGCGAAATTTTTATATTGGACGGCCGTGGACCGTCTCCATTGATCTGCTCCATCATTTCCACACGATGGCTCTGAATGTCCCCCACGAATCAATTCGATGTACTTGTAAACAAAGCCCCCGTCAAAGACTGCGAGCCAAGAGCTGAGGCAAGACGGCTATTCGGGTGAAATCAAGTCTCCCAGGTGGGTAGTCTAAGGCATCTGCCACACAAGGTGAAGATCAGACCCGGTCTATCGAAGCAACCGTCCTTGCATCCATAATCAAGAAGCTCGACACACCCATCGACGAACAGGTCAAATCGCAGGCATGTGAGCGTCGATGGCCACGAAACAATATGGAGCCGTACTGCTATTTCCGCTGCCCATTCTCATATTGACCCGAGGCGAGTGAGGGGTGGACTTGACTCGGCCTCCGGGCCTTAGGTGCATGGGAAACGGCAAGGGGAGGATAATGGAGTCCACCAACACACGACAGAAACCCCTGACTTATGAAGCCTCTGTTTAGCTTTTCCATTTGTAAGGATACAGCTCGGCTGTCTGGTCTGGACGGCGGATGGCAAATGCATGTCAATTGGCGGAATGCGAATCTGCGACCGCGGCTCAAGGGATTGGGCGCCAGGCGCTTGCTGTTCTGTTTTGCGGGTTGGCCGACTGACCCCAGAATTACCACGCAGTAGTGTATCCGTAACTAGAGCTGCACCGAAACAGAAGGAAAATAGTCGCCCATGTCCCCTTGTTCGCATCTCAGCCAGGCAAGCCGGGCCAGCTTGGCACCGGAACATGGGAGAGATAATCGGGAAGAAGGGACGCTGAGCACGACAGGCCAAGGACACTATATCGAGATGTTGTGTAGTCGTCGGCAACATAACAAATTCTGGAAGCCTGGCCAATGTTCATCTGTTAGGAGAAGGTGGAAAACAGGAATAATTGTAAGATGATGTTTCTGTCGACTGTTATGTAATCTTCAGCATTCCATTATAAAGTCCGGATAAGATGCATACGGATAGTGCTCGACGCACACATTAAGGTCTCGCAACATATGGACAAAAATGACAATGGACAACAAAAGAGAAGCAAAACAAGCCCCAGTCAACTTCGTTACGTCGATAAAAGGCACAGCTTGGAATGAATCTCGTTGACTAGGGGTCTCGCCATCCAATTCTTTCTGGCGAATTCGTTTGATACACTCCAGATAGCCGAAATACCTAGGCACCTTGAAGCCGTAATCTGGACCGGGATGGATCTATGGTCATCTATGGCCACTCGCACTGCTCTCGGTCTTGGAGCGTAGAGCATCACTGTGTAACTACGCTATTGTCTGCTTTAGCGCCCAATTGCGACAGAATGTGCAGGCTGTTCGACGCTGAAGCACAATAATATGGCAGGTTCAAAAACGTTTCTGATTTGGCCAGCATCTTTGAACGCGAGCAGAGCAAAGCAGCGGAGTCCCCGTGCAAATCTCGGGGTGAACCGGTATCTCACTTCCATGGCAAACTAGCGCCTCGGCCTGAGGCAGCACCCCCCACGGTACTAGAGGGTAGGTGTCGACCTCGTCAGCGGCCGGCGGTCACTGCAGTGAGTTCTAGGTAAGGTATGGTACCTACTGCCCGCGTAAGTGCCTTCCCGTATGTTGCCCTGCCAGAAAAACTTCTTCTTCCGGGGCCGCAGCTGCACCTTCCCATTGAAATTGGGGGTTGGAAGGGGGCCGACCCACCAGTACTTGCCTCAAAGTCTGGGTCTGGATACTTCATCAGGCTGGACGTGGAGGCAGGGCCGCGATGGCGTACTGTTGGTGGACAGGAGCAGCGTTGATGAGGATAATTCAGGTGTTGGTACGGATACTTGTTTAGGTAGGTAGGTACTCTATCAACTGGAAGGGCTCAGGGTGAGAGGTGGTCCACCTCTTTCCCACCCTGAGCCTGTCTCAAGCTGGTCGGTGCTCCTTTTTCTTAGCGCGCCCGGAAAGATTCGCTCAAAAGCTGTTCCTTCTTCGGCTACCCTGCAGGAATTTTTTTCCCTCCCTCAAGCCTGCTACGGACGGAGCACTTAAATTCACTGGACTCGCCCTTCCATCTCTGGATTTTCCTCCTTTTCCCTTCCGTCCATCTCCGCTCATTCTTTTCTCAAGGTTGATCTTTCGAGAAATCCACAGCCAAGATGTCTTCCAAGGAAGAGATTCGCGTCCTCGGCATGCCGGTAAGCTCTCTCAACCCCTTCCCCTTCGCCCGAATTTGCGCGAAAGAAAAATCCCTCGTTGTCGCTGTTCTTTCCATCAATGGCCATCAAATATCTTCATCACCGGCGTTGGCATCGACGGGAAGGTGACAGTCGTTGCATTGGTGATGGACTTGATGCGACAACGTGCCTTGATGATCTTATCATCGGAGGCAGTGGGTTGGACATCGCGCCGACCGTTGGCATTTTCAGCCGCTCATTCTTTCGTCGCTTGAGGAACCCGAAGCTAATTCTTGACGTAGCCATTCGTGGCTGACTTCCTCAGTACGTTTCACCATCGACATCGAATTACTTGACGCCCTGCTTTAACCGGCTGCCAAGTATCGGCGAGCTGGTTGAGCTACGTTGATAACGTATATGAAAGGATATGGCTAACCCCGTCCTATAGTGGGAGGTGTCTCCGCTGCCGTCTCCAAGACTGCCGCTGCTCCCATCGAGCGTATCAAGCTCCTCGTCCAGAACCAGGTTAGTGAGAGCTTTTTCCCGGTGATGACAGCTGGCCAGCCATTACCCACCCGGGCTACCCCGGTCAAAGTCAATTCCATTTGACACGTGACCCTGGCCCATGTCATTACCGACCAATGTCACCGTCGATCAGTTTTAACAACCTTGCAGGATGAGATGCTCAAGCAGGGTCGCCTTGACCGCAAGTACGACGGTATTGTCGACTGCTTCAAGCGCACTGCCGCTGACGAGGGTGTCATGGCCCTGTGGCGTGGCAACACCGCCAACGTCATCCGTTACTTCCCTACCCAGGCCCTGAACTTCGCTTTCCGTGACAAGTTCAAGCAGCTCTTCGGCTTCAAGAAGGACCGTGACGGATACGCCTGGTGGATGGCTGGTAACCTGGCCTCCGGTGGTGCCGCTGGTGCCACCTCCCTCCTCTTCGTCTACTCCCTCGACTACGCCCGTACCCGTCTTGCCAACGACGCCAAGTCCGCCAAGAAGGGTGGTGAGCGCCAGTTCAACGGTCTCGTTGACGTATACCGCAAGACCCTCGCCTCCGACGGTATTGCCGGTCTCTACCGTGGTTTCATGCCCTCCGTCGCCGGTATCGTCGTTTACCGTGGTCTGTACTTCGGCATGTACGACTCCATCAAGCCCGTCCTCCTCACCGGTACCCTCCAGAACAACTTCCTCGCCTCTTTCGCTCTTGGTTGGTTGGTTACCACCGGTGCCGGTATCGCCTCTTACCCCCTTGACACCATTCGTCGTCGCATGATGATGACCTCTGGTGAGGCCGTCAAGTACAAGTCCTCCCTCGACGCTGGTCGCCAGATCATCGCCAAGGAGGGTGTCAAGTCTCTCTTCAAGGGTGCCGGTGCCAACATCCTCCGTGGTGTCGCCGGTGCTGGTGTTCTGTCCATCTACGACCAGCTCCAGGTCCTCCTCTTCGGCAAGGCCTTCAAGGGTGGCTCTGGCTAAACGCCATGACACCTTGTGTATAAACACTACTTCATCTGGTGGCGGGTTGGCAGTGGGCGAATACCCGGGCTGTGGGGATTCGTGGCTAGTTGAGATTAGATGAGGATCGGTTGACAAAAGGGGTGGGATGGAAGTTGCGGAAGGATATCTTGATGCAGACACCACAAGATTCCTTCGTGGCTTAGACTGGCATCTGGCAAGGCGTTCTCTTTACCCATGACCTGAAGAGCTTTGCTTGCTACCTAATCCACTGTAATTTGTACACTAAAGCAATTTCTCGATTGCGAGCCTTTCACGCAACCCCTTCTCCGCTGGACTCGACCGGTCATGTCTATCCTCGGGCGGAATTTCCTTAGTATTGCATGACACTCGATAGATACTTCTCGTCGAATCGAAAGATTTCCTTGTTCTCACACTCGTTCATCCAAACGCCGCGTTGTTGACCAAACCATTTCATGACGGCATCGTCAATTTCGCGAAGATGTGACGTCGCCAGAAATCCGGAGCTTTGACGCTGATGGAAGCTGATTGGTCAATTGCTCTGGCGCGCAAACCCACGCTCGTTCTTTTGGGACGCGTCTCGCTTCCGACTTGCCTGATCGTTCCCCCACAACGACATGCTCTCCCCGCCTTGACCGCCTGATTGTACCCAGATCTGATCTCGGACCTCGCAAGCATCTGCACCTTTGACACCTGTCGTCAGACTGTTTTACTCTGTAAATCCGTTCCGAGGAACCGCTGTCTGCTGTTCTTTCCTTCCGCGGCCCATTACTGCCCTCAATAACGCGACTTGAACGACCACAGAGACTCTCGGATTACGCTACGAACAACATACGTCTTCTTCTCTTCCGCGACCAACACACGTGACGATGCCGATGGAAGCTTCACAAGCCGTCAAACGCGGCCGCCCAGCCAAGTCACAATCCTCGACGGCTGCGACCAAGCGCAAGGCACCGCAGCAGGCAGGGAAAAAGAAAACGGGGCCCGCCCCCACCGCCGGTGACTCCGACAATGACGCCCCTGGCCGGCGTGCTGCAGACGATGACGTCGATGTACAAGACAGAGAGGACGACGAAGATGAAGAGGAGGGCCCGGAGCACACGATACCGCCGGAACTGCTGACGAGGCTGCTCCACGAGTTCTTTGAAAAGGACGACACGCGGCTGAGCAAGGACGCCAACGCGGCGGCGGGCAAGTACATGGACGTGTTTGTGAGGGAGGCGATTGCGCGGTGCGTACAGGAACGGCCCGGCGGCTTCCTCGAGGTGAGTTAAAGTTCCTGATGTGGGAAAAGTGTTGAGAGAGGGGCGGTGGCTGACTGCGGTTGGGTTGGTTTAGGTTGAGGATCTGGAGAAGATTGCGCCGCAGTTGCTCATGGACTTTTGAGAGATGAGAGAGAGAGAGGAGGATTATGATTTTATGAACGATACCCCTTTGTGACTTGCTTGTGTGAGATGGTGTTGGTGCTTGCGGTTGTTCTGGAGATGAACCCGCCGGAGGCCAAAGCCTGGGGGAGTAGACTGCTGTATGAAAACATTGTTTGCCGCTCTAACGAATCTCCACGACCGCCGCCGCCGTCGTAGTAGTGTTTCTGCATGCCAACGACGTACGATATGGCCCTTTGGCAGTCCGGTGTGATGTGTTCATTGGTATCAAGGTAGGCATCGTCACGGCAAATGCACTGACCGTCTTAAAAGACCATCTCGCACCCGACTTCGAGTCAGATGGTGGAGGTCGGCTTCCATTCATTAGTGAGGTTGGTTTAGGGACTTTTCCCCTGATAAATGCTGTAGCAGAACCCCCATTGTCGCGCTTGTCTTCGGCAAGACTTGTGCCCAGCTTCACTCGGAATCTGTGTGCGTGAGCCAGAGATAATGGATCTGACAGAAGTCGGGTTTATGAAGAAAAGAACGACCAAGAAGTGGGAGCACCAGAGCCTGCCTGGATCGTCCGTCTTTGTGAGAAGGGGGGACCGAGCACTGTTGGATTTGTATGATTCTCGCTCATCCACGGAGCGGTTCCAATGACACAGAGAAAAACCAGTTTCGACCGTGTAGGGTTCTGCGTCATGGGTATCAAGAGGGACTATTCGACAGAGACAAGAGACGGCGAGAAGACGATCAAGCTGCTGGTAAAGAATCTCGGAAGATGCGTTCCGGAAGAGATGTATAGGCAAAACACTGCTCGTTCGGACCCCTTCACTTCTCCGCTCCCGATGCTTTCTGCGACCGGGACATTCGTCGACCTTTATTGCGATGTGCAGCGTCGGAGGAAGAACAAGGACCAAGGGGTTACCGCTCCATCAACGAAGTGTTCACTATCGGCAGCATCCAACTGAACAAACGAGTCGTTGACATCTTCAGTTGGAGGCTAGCTTGGTGTAGATGGCAACTGCTGTGGCTGGAGACCGACGATCTGCCAAGCCTCCTACATTATCAAAATTGGAATGGCTGGGAGTTGAGCATTCCAGCTGCTGCTTTCCGTTTCAGAGCTGGCATCTGACAATGTAGGCAGTCCACGTCTGCTCCTAACTACTCCAGAGAATAGCGACTCTGGCTCTCATGATAATAGATCACAATCTTTCCCGTCGAATTAATCACAATCGTCGGTCCGCATAATTACTTACGTTTTACCGTTCTGAGAACCGGCTGATCATGGCCACGGGGACCATCTGCTTTCCACGACCCCACCGCAGCGAGACCACGAGGAAAAAACATGCGCAGCTTATGCTGGGCTATTAGACATTCTTGGATTTGAAAATCCTCAATAGCTACAAGCAAACGCTTTTACTCGTGTGATGTTGCACTCCAGCAACGGTCAGGAACCCGACCAAAATGATGTGGTAGCTCTGACATAGTTGTGAAAAGGCCGTATCCAGAGTGATTATGTCTGATAGTAGAGAGATGAGAGACGCAAGTATTTTGTTGTCAGTTATTCAGTCAAAGCCAATGACCAATGACGACCCATCACGGCAACGTCGTCTCGCAACTGTCAAAACTCCTACTCCGGATCCCACGGTGCCGACATAAGCACTGAACAAACCCCTGCGCCAAACTGTCACTTCAAACTCATCCGTAAGAAACCATCAGATCATCCAAAGAGTCGAGACTTGTCACAATCAATCAGCTAGTTCAAATCCCATCACTCTACAACATGTGATAAAGCCAGCCTCTAACACTAATAACATGCCAGAAACAAAAGGTGTTTTGCGTTTCGTCCCATCTCCCCCACGGACGTTGCGGGTGTCAGTTGTCTTCGCTTGGTGGTCCTGTCGTTTCGACTGAACTGTGAGCGGTGGGTTGGGGGTTTTGGGTCTGTTGTATTCAAGTCTGGAAGTCAAGGTCTGCAGTGCGAGGCCTTGGTATCGGTTAGAATTGCCTGAGCTGTTGATTATGGAATAGAGGGGGTGGGTGCAACGTGATGAACCGATTTACAAGGCACATTGATATTGAAAGTAGACTTGGTGGGTTGTAGTCACGATTTGGAAGCCAGGTGGCTGTGGTCACAGACACTTTGACTACCAAATAATTATCGCCTCGGCAGGCATAGCGGAGAGATTGCAATACGTTCAGGATGGACGCGGTGGCGGAAAAGAACTGTTGCGTAAAGGCGATGACAAAGACGAAGCAAAATTTGGTCAAGTTTGCCGTCGACTTGAGGGTTGGATGCGCTACCAAGCCTCCCCGTGGCGCTCGGCAACCTCTCCAAAGAACTGCCAGGCAATTTCTGCTAGGAAGGCCCGAGGAGAGAAGAGGTGGGTTTGTTCTTGGAAAGTTGGCCAGCCGTCGTATTGACGCGCCGCTTTCGATGCCGACGAGACATCCTGAAGAGACACCGTCTCCAGGCGAGACCAGGAGCCTACCCAAGAAAAAGCGCTGCCCACGAGCGCCAATGTACAGCTGCCGCAAATAGAAGCACATGATGGGTGCTTGGCTGGGCTATTCTAGGAATGTGCACTGATCGCAGGCGCTGGGATATTGGGCGTTGATATGTAAGTGACAAGAAGTCTAAAGGCAGGTTAGCTGAAAGTGTGAACTGTAGATGACACTTTCCAGAAGCTCTCATAGTCAGTAGACTGGCACGTCTCCATTAGATAGACGTGAATATAGCGATACTTAATAATTGCTGTTGTAACCCGCCAAGACCAAGTGCAGCCATTGGCCAGTGTCGTGCAGAGAGAGACACTCGAATCAAACCGTCGCACACTTCTTAGCTGGTGCGGCTTGGCTTGGCCTGGCCTGGCCTGGGTGGTGTGTCATGCCCCCGAGTCAAGAAAGCCTACTATGTACGGCTTCCGTCTGAAGTAGGATCAGACTTATTTCTTCACTCGAAGTTAGTCCTCGGAGACCTTGGGTGTCAGAGTGAGTTCGGAGGAAGCACGACTCGACGAAGTGTTCTCTCCTGTGCCATCCCGTCAGCCTTGGCAAGGCTGTTTGCCGACTCAGGATCGCCCTGTATCGGTGTTGCTCATTCTTCAAGACCACACATGCCAAGAAGGTGTGCAGGTTGGTGGCTCGACCGGGTCGGCCTCCGAGTCCCAAAGTTGACTCGTACGGCTGCGTTGTCTGCAAGAGTGCGACGGTATCGTATTTCGTGACTGAGGAGAAGAGACGGCAGGCCAGACAACGTGTGTACAAGTTTCGCTTTGAGTCTCTTTGCTGGCATTTGGGACCTGGCATTTGGCGAGTCTCTTGGAAGAAAGGGTAGTAGATTGCGAAAAGATTGGACAGGCAGAAGCCAGTATGAAGTGCGGAAGTGGCGACCATCGCTGAGAGGTGATAGGTGAATAGCAACGACGACAAATAAGTGACACGCGAGACAGACCATTGGGTTTGATGGCGATGAGAGGTCTGAGAGCTTTGAGCTGGAACATCTCTCTTTAGCTGTCGTCCGGTAACACCATCGTCAAGCGGAGCTTTGCTCTCTTTCACTGCGGAGATCTATCGAGACTTAAACACGAAACTCGAGGATCGAGCGAGTGCATGTCGCAAACCCTTTAACAACCGAGAACGACTCCAGTGCAAAGCGGTTGCTCGATCTACGTTTCTCGGGAAGTGTCTTGTGGTGAAGCAGATTGGAGTGAAGGTGAGGACTGCAAAGTTTCGTTTCTCTCGAGCGGCTTCGAATTCAGCCGATTCATGTGGGAGACCCAGAGGACGAAACATGCAAGTCGGGTAGACGGCGGGTTAAAGAGGGTCTAATTAATATCAGTAGGGCGGTTCCGGCAGAGGACTTCTCCTGTAAGTGGGACTACCTACCTCCTCTCTTCAGTGCAAGACTGCAAGGCTTGCGGGATCTCCGCGGAAGAAGGACAACTGGTGGTTGGTCTTTTTCTTTCTTTCATTAGTTGGGCCGGCAAAGTGTTTTGTGATCCACGGATTCCCTGCATGTACCAGGCCAAGCGTAGCCATGGGCCGCGGAGATCAGGCATAGAAGGGTCACAAGCCATGGAGGATTAAAAAACGCGGAGAGTGTCCGCTTGGCACTGGAGAAGAAGAGTAGGCGTCTCCTCTCAGCAGGCGACCAGACATAGCTGGACCTGTATTTGCGCCTGGTTCTTCGGGCAAGTTGATCCTATGTCCGACTGACAGCGTTTGCTCGACGAGGTAATACGACATTCAACGGTTCCGGCTGGTCTGTGTCGTAAAACGGGGGAGAAACTCCGTGCGTCCGAATGGGGGCGGTCGTTGATGGAGCGAAGGCAAGAAACCGACGACATCAGACGCCAATGACTCCATTCGATGTCCTGCGACAACCGAGGAAGATGGCCACGGTAGCGGACGAGATGCAAGAACGCCTGGTTGCAGAGGAGAAGCGAGTCGGCAAGCAGAGGACTGAATAGGGAGTCCCGGCTTGTGTGGCTGGGATCCTAACGAGAAGACGTCACAGATTACACCATATACTTGTAGACTGGATCAACCACTGGCGGCGGCCATCAATCCGGGGCTAACAACGACCAGGATCTGACACGCTGGATCTTGGGGATATCTCAAGGCGTAGTCGGGCAATTCTGCAGAGCCCAGGACGGAGATGCTGGGGTGGACATCCAATGACAGGACGCTAGATGACGGACGACAAGCCGACGACAGGGAAAGGCGTTCCAGACTGGTCCGGTTAGCGTTGGGTAGGCTAAAAGATTGACAGACGGAGCAGACAGACTGGACAGACTTGGGCCAGCTGAATCAAGGAAAAACGTGGATTGGAGACGGAGAAGAGAATGGGAAGACGCTGGAGGAAGGCGCCGTAAGAAGAGGCGACTCTGGGGGCTGAAACAGGGCTCGTCGCGGAAGTGTCAGAGGGCTCGACGGAAGGTGAAGCACTGTAACAGGGCGTCCAAGCGCCAGCGTCTTTCCAAGCGACTGATGGCCAATGACAGCATTTTAATAAGTGGAGACTAGATATCAGATAACGGCTCTTGGTTCACCGGGTTGCCATTGCGGAGGCCAACCTTATTTCGGCTTCGACGTCGTCTCGACTTGGAAGGCGGCCACTGGGCTGGCAGTGACATCTACTATGGTAGCTTTCCAAACACTGATTTTTGGATTGAGTAGGAGGTATAGACTCGATGCTCTTTCCTAGCTTAATTGTTGAGTGATGACGAGGATTTTCGCGGTATTCGATGCTTCCTAGTGAACCTCATGGTCGACTGCAAACCAGAACAGAGGCAGGAATTGTCGCGTGTGGTGTCCGACTCGCCTTCATCCACCTCGACTCACGTTATCCCCGTCGCAGCAGCTTCCGCCTGGCGTCCTTGGCTCTCCGGTGATCAGCCAACCACACCGTTGCTTCACAGGGTCGTCCGTCGTCCGTGGTTCAGCAAGTCATTTACAACCTGATGATGTGGCACGTCGCGAAAAGGTTTGCATTTTTGTCGTGCCAAACCACCGCTGCTGCCGGCTGCATTGGACTGGATCGGACTGATCTCATGAGATGACTTTTGCTGTCTATTTCACCGCGGACGAACCACCGTTACACCCATCTGGAACGCTAATTTCCATCCCATCGTTCAGTTGCCTTGGGTGTGGTTTGACTGGTGTCTTTGACGACTCCCGAAACTCTCAAGCCAGGCCAAAATGCGATCCGCCAGAGTTATTCTGAGCTGTCTTTTCTTAGCCGGGCCATCTGTCCAGTCGGCCTGAGGTGGTCTCAAGTCCACGACACGGCCTGACAGTGCACATGCAGGATTAGGTGCAGGATCCCATCCTGTGGCCCTGTCTGTCGCCGGTCACCCCAATAGCCGGCCCGTCATCATCAGTTGACGTTGGCTTGCCGCCGCAATGGCGTCCAAGCTCACTGCTCGCTCGCTTTCGAACTCGCCCCATCTGCTGCCCACCCACCACACAATTCCTGTCTACAGCACCCGCCTGGGAACCTCCTCGGAACAAGCTATCCAGATCCCTCATTTCTTACCCCAATCGGATGGCAGTCGGATACCACGGCTTAGCCCCTGGCCATTCTCTTTCTTTTAGCGTCTCTTGCTTGTGCCTATCTTGCCTGGGCTTGGCTCGTGTGTGCGTATCCGCTTCCCCCAACTTACAGGTACCCAACAGGCATTAGGATTAGGACCAAGGGCTTCCTTTCCGGCTGATTGCGAAGCAGGGAATGGGAAAGGGAAAAAAACATGGCATTAGCTAATGTAGAGTTGCTTGAATGGTCCGCAGCGCCCGTCAGAAAAGGAAAACCACCGACGTCTACAGCAAGCACAAGCACAAGCAGGCAAAGGCAACCCAAGGCTCGACGAGATCAGATCCTAAACTGTCTCCCAAAGCTCCTCTCTCGCGGGGAGCAGAGTAATGCGACCAACATTCTGGCTCGAGTCCACCGCGTTGGAAGGAATCCTGGGCTACATTACGGATGCACTACTGCTCATTTGGGCCGCTTGCGAGTGCCACACGAAGCGCAGCATCCATGGCCCGGCTGCCATGGTCAAAACGTGTTTCAACCACGCACCATCAGCCTCCTCCCTTCACCCATGGTCTACTCCAGGGTGCCACCCCCGTCGTGTCGTATCGACTCGACGCCTCAACCACCGTGACCGCGGCCCACGTTCATTTCTGATGTCGACGCCTTTGCCCTTCTTCAGATGCAACGACGACGACGCCGCCCGGACAGGGGTCTGAGGCTTTCTGGCATATCCCGCGACAAGTTTTGGGACGATCCCGAAGACTGCTTAAATGTCTGCCCTTCCCTCTCGACCCTCCTCTCTCCTCTTCTTCGAGAATCAACAAATACCATTCGTAGTCTTCGCTCCAACAGGTTGCGGGTTTTCTTTTTCTTTCTTATCTCTTAATTACCACATCTTTCAGAGGCTAGTCCTGTCAAGCGCGAGTCGCTTTTTTTTTCCATACGCCGACTTTTGTACTCTCTCTTCGACAGCTCTCTACGACTCTTTTTTCTCAAAGCCCCTTCTCTTCCAAGACGAACTCGGTTAGAATGCACATCTCAGCTGTGGTTGTGTCGGCTTTGGCCGCTGTTGCTCAGGGTAGGTCATATTCAACGACAAAAGAAGGTCACGACAGCAGCGACTAATACGAGAGACAGCCGTCGATGTTCAGGTCGTCTCCGTCGCCTCGACCAACAACACTCTCAAGTTCTTCCCCGACAAGATCAACGCCCCAGTTGGCTCCATGGTCCAGTTCCAGTTCCGTGGTGGCAACCACTCGGTCGTTCAGTCCACCTTCGACAACCCGTGCATTCCCATCTCCAATGTCAACACCTCCGCCAAGGGCATCTACTCCGGATACCAGCCGGTCCAGGCTTCAAGTTCCAAGGGCCAGATTCCCGTTTTCACCATTCAGGTCAACAGCAGCACTCCCATGTGGCTGTACTGCTCCCAGGGCAAGCACTGCCAGAACGGCATGGTCATGGTCATCAACGAAAAGTGAGTTAGCTGTCTTTTGCACTGCAGCCTGTCAGGCGAAGTCTGTCCACCACCATCACTAGTCCCAAAAGCACGGTGTCACGTTCTCGGGTTGTGACGTGGGTGCCGCGTTTCAGCCTTCGGATGATGAGACGTGTGAACGGTCCGGACCGGGGG
This sequence comes from Colletotrichum spinosum, assembly GCA_004366825.1. Taxonomy (NCBI): domain Eukaryota; kingdom Fungi; phylum Ascomycota; class Sordariomycetes; order Glomerellales; family Glomerellaceae; genus Colletotrichum; species Colletotrichum spinosum. Next base: position 23,528 of record QAPG01000072.1, on the reverse strand, counting down.
TCAAGCGACGCATGAAGTCGAACACGGAACACTACCGCCACCTGACATGTAATGACGACGCATGCTGACGATTGCAACAGCTCCAAGGCAAACGCCAGCCGCACTCTTGAGAATTACGCCAAGGGCGCAAAGGCTGTCCCTGCCGCCCAGATTCCCGGCGGTGGTGCTGCCGGGGGATCCCCTGGCGGTGCCTCTCCTACTGGCGGTGCCGGCGGTGGTTCCAACAACGGCGGTGGTGGTGCCGGCAACGGCGGCGGCAGCAACCCTGGTGGTGGAGCTGGTACCAACCCTTCCTCGCCCCCGACCGCCGGCGCCGTCTCCCTCACCGCACCTGGCACCCTTCTCCTCGCTCTCGGTGCCGCCTTCATGCTCATGTAAGGTGTATACGAGTAGGCGATGGCGGCTTGTCGTGTCATCACACGGCAGAGGTCGCTTTGATATAGGGCGGTGGTGGTGGCCAGGCGCTGGTCTAGCGTCGGTGTCAACTTTGCGATGATGACTTAATACCATTTACCTTTTTCTTTTCTTCTATTTGAGTGGCATATTCTATCCCCAAATTTTGCGTGGGATGGGGTTGACAGTTCTGGAGGCGGACAAGAGAAATTCAAAATTAGAGGGGGCATTTCCAGTGTATATGGTTCTACGCCGGAAACGGTGTGTCTCTGCATGTTTGACGTTGCAATGAATCGAGCTTTCTGATCTGGTAACCATTGTTCTCATGAAATAGGTGTGCACGATGGAATCGTTTGCCCGGAGTAGTTATCGCACGGCAATAGACCGAATTTGTTACTCGATGTCGTTTACACGGCTTCCAGCCGGTATCATCTCTGGCGTGGCCTTTTCACTTTTGCATTCCATTATTTCAGTCTCTTGATCGGAGATGATCCTTATGAGTTTTATGTGCAAGAAAATGAACAACTATGTAACAATGAAAGATAACAGCTCCTGGGCAGCCAAACAGCATCTAATTCTTCTTCTCCTCCCCGGGAACCTTCCTCTTGACCCTCCCCTCCTGCGCGCGCTGACACAGTTTGGGCTGCTTGGTCTTCTCGAGCCACCCGTCCTCGCGCTTGACGCGGCCGACCTCGAGGTACTTGTCGCTCTTTCTGAAGAAGTCGACCCAGTGCTTGAGGCCGTCGTGGACCTTTTGCCGGGCGACCTCGAGCTCCTCCTGCTGCAGGGCGCGCATCTCGTCAAAGGTCCAGTGGCGGTCGACCTCGGGGTCGTCGAGGGGGAGGAACATTTCCTCGACGCCGCGCATGTCCGGGGTGCGGTCGTCGAGGAAGCAGCCCGTGACGAAGCCGCGCGAGGCGTCGTGGCCGGCGAAGACGTTGTAGGAGCCGCCGGGGCCGTAGATGCGCGGGTTGGCCGAGACGTCAAAGATTGTGTGGTTGATGGCGAGGTAGATGGGCTTCTCGGGGTCGGAGCCGTCGTACTGGAGGAGTTGTTCGGGGGTTAAGACGAGGGGGCCGTTCTGGGATTGTTCACGTTAGTTTTGCTTCTTTTTGGACCATGTTTCGAGGTATGGCCCAGGAGGAGGGAGCCGTGAGCGTGGAGGGTGGTGCAACGTACAAACTTGGCCTTCCAGTAGTCGACCTTGAGATACCACGGTTTGTCCTGGAAGCCCCAGAAGAAGCTCTCGCCGTTGCTGATGAGGTAGCTCAGGGCGCACGAGGCGAGGGCCAGGAAGCTCAGCACGCGCAGGATGTCGACCCACGGGCTGTATTCGTCCGAGTAGTCGTCGTCCTTGGACCTCTTTGACTTTTTGGACTTCTTCTTGGTGGGTTGCGCGACGGCGCCCCTGGAGTGCTCGGCCGGGGTTCCGGCGAAGAGGTTGTCCTCGTCCTCGGAGGTGTCCTTCTTGGACTTGCGCTGTCGAACGGTATCATCTGCCATGCTTGCTGTTTCCAATGGCGGTCCCCAATGGATGGTGGTATAACAGAGTGTACAATGCAGAGGTGACGTGGAGGTAGGTGATAATGGGGCTTTACTTGGCGAAGGTGCGCGTACAAGCTTCACGAGGAGTTGCGTCACCCGGGTCGATCCGTCGAATTGTCAATGTGGCCTAACAGATGGGCAGCTACAGACACGAATTCCGGGCAATTAATTAATTAAGAAAAATTGCGGTGTTAAACGGGTGAGCTGGCCGTGGCAGTAGGTATGTACAGCAGCAGACTGGTGGACACGACAACAGGCGAACGAGAGAGAGTGGAGAACGGAGCCAAAAAGTTACAATTTAGTGACTTTTAGAATGCACGTCATTGGTCGCGACGGACCCAAGCAGGCCGAATGGATCAAGTACCGTTACCTCAAGCTCGCCTCGTAAAGGGACTTGGGGTCCTGCAGGAGAGTACAGTGGTGCATTTGTAGTCGGGAGTTACAGGTAGAGCATACCTACTTGACACAGTAAGGTCCGCAGTGAGGTGGAGGTACCTACCTTGGCTCTGGCCGGGAGCTGCGGCTGCTCAGATGCCGTAAGCTTCCAGAAGCTTGGGCCCTGGCGCGCAATGCGAATCCACTTGATGGATACAGCGGGAATTGAGACTCTTCAGATGCAACAAGCGAAGGAAAGGTGCGAGACAAGGGCTGTGCTGAGTGAGGTCCGTCAGCGGTCGCTCTTTTGCGCCTGGCCTGCCAGAGTTCATTCTCTCTCTGAACTCTCAGTATCTCGTCCATCTCCCAGAGCGACTTCAAGTTCGTGATTCACACCAGTCTATCCAACGTATGGAGCTGTCAGCTTGAGCTCCATCTTGATATCGTACTGTACGAGGTACTTGTACTATAGGAGCCGTGAGGTCGGTGCAATTGGCTGCGAGGCCTCGTCTCACAGCGGCACCTTTTCTTTGGGTCAACGGCTTTTTTCCCAAGGTGGGGCTGATTAAGTCATCCACCTGCGCCCAATCCCAATCGAGGCATCGCCATTTCGCTACTGGCCAGTCCTCCACCCAGTATCCATACGGATATACCTACGCAGTAAGGCACCTAGGGCATCCGCCGCGTCACCCAGTCAACCCATCTGCAGCGCCGAGCTGTAAACACCCGCACGCTTCCCACCTGCTCCCACCATCAATTCTGGGGTCGAGAGATAGATTATCAAACGTTGCCTTACCTCGCCTATTCTACATGATACCACTCTTGCTACCGGTACCTTTCAAGCTGAGGCCACAAGAATAAGGGGTTTCCAACTCAACGCCTTCGTCACTACGCCATCGCGACTCGTGTGACCTGCTTTCACTACTGGAGCAGCAGACCGTCACTGGTATTTCCCACATTCTACTCGGAAGGCGACTATCTACTCTTCGTACATCACGGCAGCGCCATTCCACCATCCACATCATGGCCGACAGCGCCGAAACGCCAGCTTCGCCCACGCCGAGCGGCCCGCTCAACCCAATAACCCCGGACCGTGCCAACCAGAAGCGCGATGCCCGCAACCTGTTCCCCTCGCCACGCGGCAGCGAGGGCCGCGAAAGCTCTGTTCACGAAAAGATCTCCCAGTTTAACACTTTAGCAATGCAGTCCAAGTCACTGGAGCGCAAGACTGCCGACGCCGCTTTGAAGCGTGCCATGCTTGGTCGCGAGGAGGCCGAAGGGGAGGCTCGTCGCTACCGTGACGAGACCAAGGTGCTCCGAGTGCAGCTGGAAAAGGGAAAGGAGAGAGAACAGCGCGTCAGTGAACGTCTAGAGACAGTCATGGTAAGATTTTTTGGCGCCTGTCTACGCTGATGATGACTCTGACACCCGACCAGGAGCAGTACGGACGCGCAAAGGAGACATACGCACACACGAAGGCCGCCTGGGAAAAGGAGATCAAACTGGCTCGCAAGAAGACATTCAAGAACGAATCTACAATCATCAAACTTCAGGAGGAGCTCAAGGCTGCCCGCGATGGCTGGCGGGCGTCCTCCGACAACCTCGACGCCGAGAAGCTGCGTTCCAAGGCGAGAGAAGAAGAAGCCTTCCAGGCCCGCTATCAGATGGTCAGTATGGAAGAGCAGCTGACACAAGCTCTCGAACGCATCAAGCTGCTTGAGCAGGAGCGAGACGCCTTCAAGACCCTGGCCAAGGAGGAGGAAGTCGCCCGCATCGCCGCCGAGGGCCGCATCCCGCTGCCAAAGAACGATTCCGCCCCGGACGACGAGTTCGCGTCACCAAAGAAGAAGCCGCGCTTCTCCATTTCCACCGTTGACATCGTATCGTCTGCCGCCAGTGAGGAGGAGATCGAGGAGCTGTCACTCCAGGTCTCGTGGGAACGGCAACGTGCCGACCGCGCCTACCAGCTGGTTGACTTCATGCAGGCCGAGTGCGAGCTGAGCTGCTGCCCCTACGCCAAGTCTCACAAGAGGCGAAGCCTGCTCTCCCCAAGACAGAGTCTTGCCTCGAACAGGCCGAGCATTCTTTCGCCCCGACGCCGGCTTATGCCACCAGCCGAGATCGCAGACGCCAGCGATTTGGTCATCCTCCGTGACGAGAAAGAATCATCGCGGGGCCGACCGTCCTTGATGGCTTCCCAGGAGCCTCCCGTAGAAGACGATGTATACAAGAAACTTGCGCCAGTACCTCACAGAAGATCCAAGGACGAGCGCCGCAGTACCATCTTCTGTCCTCGGGAGGGAATCTTCCGAACGGTGTCGCAGCAAGAGGCCGACGAGATCGAAGCGCAGAGAGAAATGGAGCGACAGCAACAGGAAGAGAGCGAGGCATCGCCTAACGAGCCCCCTACTCCAGTTGACGCCCCTCCGAGGTTCTCTCGCACGCCCTCTCTGGAGCCTCCCGACTTTGCCGTTCTCGCCCAGGAGCGTATGTCGCTCGCGTCTCTTTTGAACGCCCCCCACAACGGAGCAGATGGCGAGGCCCACTCAGCTCCTCTGCCTTCCATCCCTACGATGCCCGATGTTCCAGCACGTCCGGAGTCTCCCTCCTCCAGGAGCCCGAGCCCGAGTCACGGAGATACCGTTCGCCCCCACACCGCTGCTGCCTTTTACACCAAGACAACGACGACCACCGTTCCCATCCGGGATGACAAGCCACGTCCTGCACCCAGATGGGAGCGCGGCCGCACCCCTTCCGGCGAGTCGCAGATGTCGTTCGACATCAACAACCCAGCCATGACGCCCACAATGTCCCGCGAAGAGGCTCTCGCGCGTATCCGCGAACGCCGGGGACGTGCCAAGTCCATCGCACAGGGCACCGCCACTCCGCGACGCAAGATGATCGAGGGCGCCGGAGAGCGGCGAGATGTTAGCGCCCCCGCCGGTCAGGCGGTCCCCAAGCCGAAGGCATAGAGTCCCTCCGCGCCGAGGACGGAGCCGCGCAGGATTAACGAGCAGGAATACCGAGTGCGCATAGTCGCAGCATCGCCCGGAACGGAAGAAAAGGTTGTCGCCAGCTTTCAAAGGGCGACGGAGATATGCGACACGGCGAGGAACCGCCTTTGGAGACTGGCACAGGACTCGCTGAGCTGGTCTCCCCGCCCACCAAAGGCAATGAGATGATGATGAAAGGCGTTTCGGAAAACCATACCCCGGGATAGGACAGTTTTTCGGAGTTTGGTCTGGGTCTGAGAGGTCGTCCTTTTCTCCTTCTCACGGCTGGTCTGTCTTGCATTATCGGGGCGTTTTTTTGGGCGTCTTCCGCTTCTATCATGTTTTTGGCAAGAAAAAGAATCGGATATGAGGAGTGGTGTTTGATTGTGTGTTTTGATGATAACCTTTGGGCCTGGTATTCCGCCACTGCCCCCTTTTGCACGACTGCAGTATTGTTACATACGGACCTAGTCTTGTGTTGTTTGGATTGGTGGTCCTGTCAGAGGAAGAGGTCGACCTTCTCGACGCGTAATTAACTTGCTTTTTACATGTTGTCAATACCCTTCCTACTTTGTGCTTCTGTATACTAAAAGTTGTCATTGCTGCCTCGCCGCTTTTTAGGGACGCACCAGTTGACGAAATGTCGAAAAAGAAGTCATCAATTGCGTGCGGTAATGCACATACATGTCGTCCTCTGCTGTGTTAGAGCCATTCTTAGGTAGGTGGTCCGTCTATGTGCAATTCTCAAAGGTTGAAATTATCCAGGGCCATGTGCCCGCTTAATGGTATGGTATGTATCCGTACAACGTCTCATCGTAACGTCGTGCAAAACGCATGTCGCTTCCCGTCCTGTTTGCCAGGTTTACCAAACAACTGGAAACTAATAGTTATATAACGAGAGCGCGAGAATGGCAGACGGTTCTCACACCCTCGCCCTCTCGCTCTCTTTGTGTGTGTTCTTGCCTCACCCGGTCAGGAACCCCCTGGTGGCGTTCCGCGCGTTCTCGGAACTGTAGGCGTCGAGCTTAACAGCAACGAGTATGCACTCGACAGCGCTCTTGCCGCTGCGCGAGCCCTGGATCTTGAGGCGCCACTGCCCCGTCCTGACGACCCATTCCTCAGCCGCCAGGGCGGCGTGGTTGTGGCCGTGTCTGTCTGCAGCGGCGGAATGGCCGATGGAGTCTACGCGCCTGCGTTTGCGGGAGTTGGGGAGGAAAGTGGACGAAGAAGAGACGCCTGCTGCTGCTGCTGCTGCTCCGGCTGCGGGTGACTCCACGCCGCCGCCTTGGCCGGTGCTAGAGGTTGCAGAAACGGGATTGGCGAGGTCTTCCGCCGCATCGTGGAGCGGGTAGGGCTTGCCGTCGACGGTGACGGAGGTGTCCGCGTCGAGGACGACGCGGACGAGGTCGTCGCTCAGCGGGGTGTGGCCGGGTGTCGGGGGTTGGCTGGAGGCGCCGCCGGAGGCCATGAGCAGGCCTAGGGGCTTGGTGGTGGGTGGGAGGTTGAGTTTGGTGGCGACGACCTCGAAGAAGCGCGCGACGCGGGCGCGGGTGTCGCGGAAGAACTCGGCACGGACGAAGGAGGACGAGGGTTGGAAGTGCAGGCGGGTGCTCTCGCCGCCGATCTCGAGGACGAGTTCGGCGGGGCGGTCGTCGACGTAGGGGCGGGCGTAGTTGACCCAGCCGGCGAAGAGGTCGGTGGGAGAGGAGGCGGAGGCGGCGGCGGAGATGTCGGCGGCGACGCTGATGCCGCTCTTGAGTATGTCATCGAGACGGATGACAATCTCGTCGCGGCGTCTGGTCTGGTTGTAGCTGACGTGGTGGGGGATGAGTTTCTGCTCGAGACCCTTGAAGTTGAAGTAGCGGCAGTCGCGCAGGAGCTCAGCGCGGTGGGTTTCGTTGCGGATGGTGACGGGGTAGCCGCGGAGGAGGTGCAGTATCTCGGCGAAGGTCTCGGCGGAGCGGTTGGGCACAGAGGGCGGAAGGATGGAGGGCGGGCGGAGGAGGCCTTCGCGGTCGAGGCCCGGGAAGAGGTCTTCCGGGTTCGAGAAGAAGACGCCGAAGCCGAGGGAAAAGAAGTTTGGGGAGTTCCCCGGGTCGGTGAAGATGTCGCGGGGGATCTGGAACTCGCGGTGGCCGATGGATATGAATATGGATTCTTCGTAGAGCTGGGATATTAACTTGGGCACTGCCGCGCAAAGGGAGGTCAGCAGAGCTAGCGAGGGAGAGACAGTATGGGGATCGGATGCGACGAACAGCTGTAGAACTGTGCATCGGCGAAGAGGCGCACAAAGTGTGTTCCGTCTCGCGGCTTGACATGGTAGCCTTGGAGGTGGAGGGAGATGTCGGCAAAGGTCTTGGGATCGCGGTCGATGTACAGGGTGCGGATCGCGCTTGAGAGGTCTTCGCCTGTTTCGTGTGCCTTCTTTATTTGGCAGTAAAAATACTGGGAGAAGTAGGATGGCGCTGATGTGAAGCAAGGTTAGCATGGTGACGATGCTTCGCGTAGAGGACGTGCGACCAGCGGTTGGTCGCAACAGCGGGTCAGTTGAACGCACCGTCAGAGGAGATGGAGGCTCCCGACAGCTTAAACAGTTCGGAACCAATCTGTATCGGAAAGACGCGCTCGTGGGGGAGAATCTGTGGGATCTTGGACACGCTTTCCTCGTCGCGTGGCGGCGCTGGACTCTTTGAAGGTCGTTTCGACTTTGCATTGCTCGCGTTTCCGGCGGTGGACATGTCGACTGCACTGCCAGCGGCACCGGGACCGGCGGGGGCGGGGGTCTGAAGCTGTTGCTGATCGGAGCGCGATCCTGCTTGCGACGGCGGCGGCTGTTGCTGCTGCTGCTGCTGCTGTTGATGTTGCTGCTGATGTTGACGTTGCTGTACCATGGTCTGCTGCTGGCGCTGTTGGGTTTGCGACGGCGGCGGAGGACGAGGTGGAGGCGGCGGCGGCGGCGGCGGCGGCTGGAATTGGTGTTGAACGAGTCGCGATGGGTCGTCGTCTTCCGGCTTGACAGGCCCTGCACGCAGCAAGATCAAACAGCTTGAGAACTACTGTTGTATACTATTCAGAAGCAAAGCTGACAAGGAGCCTGCTCACCCTGCATGGTGTTGTCGAACCACAGATCAAAAACATCAGCATCCGACATGGCGGAGGTGCCCGCGAGAGAAGTCTCGGACAGATGACGAGGGTTTCCTCTCACTTGGACTTAATTCAAAGGAAGCGATGCCGAGGAGCGTCGAGATGTGGTATCGGCAATCTACGCAAGGGATACAAACGAATCGTAGAGCTCGTAAGTCGTTCCAGTGGCCAGGATACGTCCAGTCCCTTTACCAAGTCAGGATCGAGCCGTAGCTGGAACTCTGCATGTGAAATCTAGGCAATTAGTTGGCCCAGCAAGTGGATGTTATCTCGCAATTTGACTTGGGCTTGGTGATGCATTGAGAATAGCTTCTTGACTTGGGTGAGAACTCTCCACCACCGCGGGTCGCATAGGCGCCGCCAGAACCGCGCGCGCGCGCAGCAGCGTCTACCTACCTAGTGCCTTTGGTACCCAAGGTACCTTAGGTAAGGTCGGATACCTTACCTGAGTTACCTCAGCCCGTACGCTGTTGCGGGTGCCTAGGTGCCTTGGGCCGTGGCTAGGTTTCCAGGTTCTACCTAGGTACCTTCTTGGGCTAGGTAATGAGTCCACGAACCAGTTGGCTGATTTAGTCAATCATCTACACAGAGCAATTTTCAAGCAGCACTCATATAAGAAGAGGACTTAAGAATATCTTGGAATGTATTTAGACAGGCAGGTAGGTATGGTTGGTTGGTGAAGTGCAACACAGAGCGTCACCGTAGACAACAGAGCGACCCGAAATTGGAAATCCTTACGGAGAGGTCCGTACCTACTTCTAGGAGGTATAGGAGGGCTATTTACGTGTAGGTAGCTTCCACACCGCAGTATCCGTTCGGAGCACTCAACCCAGTTACCACCTCGCTTCTCCTCCAATCAAGGAGCGAGTCGGCGCCGTTAGGACCTGTTCCCGACGGATGCGCTAAGCCTCTGTGGCCAAAGGCTACCAAGCACGAATATAGCCATGCGTTCGGGGCTCCCGGCTTCTTGCGGCTGCTCTTACCAAACGCCGTAGCTATGGGTAAGCGAGAGGCCGTTCTTCTCTAAATGCGGTTACATTAGGTATGTTGCCTACCTGTAGGTAAGCTTAGGAGCCACTACCTTCCTAGAGGTCTTCGGATCCCTTCTGTCAGTGCCTTGCAAGGCTATGACCACCTACACCTACCTTGCTGTACCTACTGAGCACAGTAAGGTGCCTACCTAGGTAGGAACCAATTTATGGTACGTCTTGGGTATAGGTCTCCCTGCCTTGACCTCGATTGCTCCTGCAGCTGCAGTTTTTAAGCGGTTCGACATTGCGTAATTGAGGAAGGTATCCGTACTCCGTATCTCATTTACCCAAGGTAGGTAGTACCTACCGCTTCTTCTCTTAGCTTCTTAGGCAAGTTCACCTACCCGGATAACCTAGATAGCATGATACCTGAGGCAGGTATCGAGTACGGACTTGCCTTCTTTGAGGCGTGGCAAGTTTCGAAGAACGAGAAAGCAGGCACGATGTCATGGGAAATTTCTCTGCCTGCCCTGTAAAGAGAGCAAGTGCTATCGTAACCTCCCTTGGCCGGGGAAGATTCGCGGTTTGACGTATGTCGTTCTCCGGCCAAGTTTTGGCTTCAGCACCTTATTTCGTGCCGAATCATTCTTCGCATAGCCGTCCATGACCGGCAATGGTTCCGAACCAAGAAAGTCATCGCAATCTATTTTGCTTGGATCGAGACATTGGCCAGCCCTGTCGATGCTCCATGAGCGTGTGAAAGGGCGAAAGACGGGATGGCTGCTCAGTTGCGTCAACTCCCGACCATCACCATCCCGCCATCACCAACGACAACATGGTGCCGCAAAGCGCAAAGTGAGACAGACACTGCTAGCGAAGTCGACGACCTCCAGCCAGGCCGGAGAACCAGGCCTTTGACCGACCACCAGCACCATTGCAACCACCGAGAAGCTTCAGTCGCCGACCTTGCACCTTCAAGAACCATGGGCATCAGAAACAACCTTGCATGAGGCACAGGATGCTCATCGCCGTGAACCCTACGGCCAGTCACACTCACTGCTACCACCGCAATTATAGTTATGGCTGGGCCTTCAACTACACTTACGCTACCTCCATTAAGATCAAGATGCGGTCTTGGACTCCGTCTCGAAACCAACATACGTCGCTGTTACTTCCAACTGCAAATGTTATCCCTCGGTCTGGAGCTGAGCCATCGTCTGATGTCCGCAATACATCTTCGCACCAACGCTAATGACCAATGACTGTGGCGACCAAGCAGGGACAGCCTCGATCTCGGCAAGCCTGGGCCGAGACTGACACCCTTCGCACACAGTAGCTCTTCAAGCTTCGCCTCCAATCCCTCCCTCTACGACGCGAACTTTAAGCCCTTGACGCTCAAATGGTCACCGACGAACTACCATCTTGAAAGCGGAGGCAGTCATCGAGGCTGACGGCCCGCCCTCCGCATCACGTCGCATCGCACCGCATTGTTAGGCAAGCACGGCTTTCAACTTCATGTTCCGCCACTCGGGGAGCCATATCGTGGTCGATGCTTCAAAGTTCCCCTCTGCCGACTTGGGCAAACATTCTGCCTCTTCAATCTTCGCACCGACACGAACTTTTCGCAGAATTTGTCGGAATAGGCATGGTCTCTCTGTTCTTTGACTGAACTTCATCTCCACCTGCCGCGGTCTGTCACGTCACTGCAAGCTACGCACAAGCTAGTATGCTGCTGCCTCATGGGCATGGCTTGGCTCGTCTGCGGAGGACTCGTGGCCTGCCGCTCAGTCCGCTTCGTTCCGACTCACAACCCTAGAGAACGTCCCGACTTGCATGCGCCTCAGCACCTGTCGGCCGAGTTGCGGATTGTTCCCGCTCGGCACACGCGTCCATAGCATTGGAAGCAAGGCACTCATTTCCGCCTCCGCCCATTGGCTCTGCCGACCTCCAAGAGGGAAATGTCTAGGCCACCCTCGCAACGTATGGTAACCGAATCCGAGGCTTCAGCCGAGACAGAGGGAAAAACAACTTCCAAGTCAAGTCGCGCACACATCTGTAGACTTGTCAGTCTCGGTTGAACGCTCCGCACTCCGCCCGGCCTTTAGAGAATGGTATCCAGAGTCTGTCATCGGCTTCGTTGAATGCGTCGAATGCACCTAACATGGGCCCTCCTCCCGGTTTCTCAAGGAGAAATGCTCGGAGCCGACCTGCGAGCTTTGCGCCGTCGTATGAGCCTTAAACCGGGCCGCATCACTGAATCCGAGGGGACAGTCGTGGATACCTACTCTATTATGACCCGATGTCGTGCTGGCCTGTTTCAAGGCCTTACCGGTACCTCGTGCACGCCAGGGATGGCCTACAGTCGCGTCCCTGAAAGTTGTCCGGCTGCTCCACCGGTACATGCCGTGTACGCAAACCCACGCAGTTGTCCGTTGACCTCCTGCGGCACTAAGTAACAACATGCTGAACCGCTCGCAGAGTGACGGTCGAAACGCGCCCCAGATACCGGCAGGGGAAGATTTGGATCCCTGCGGTCATGATCCCGCAAAACCTGCACCAGTGGATTGGATCATGATTATCCAGTGCCCGCCAGCAGACTCGGTAGCGGTGAAAGCGCCCTAGCAACACCGCGGTACAGTCCGTACAAAGTACACACAAGGGGCCGAGACTCTGTCACGGCACCATTGTCTGTTCGTTTCGGGCGGCAAGTCAAGAACTGTGTGGTACCGAGCCATACACGCAACTGTGACTTCGGGGAGATCTCGATTGTCTGGCCGGATCGGGCAGCTCTCGTTTCCTGCCACGACATTACGTTGAATGACACCACGTTCGACAATCCACGGAGCCGACGGTCGAACTGCACAACGTCGTGTTTATAAGTGCCTTAATTCTGCCCCTGGGCTGGGTTCGGCTGGGCTGGGCTGGGCCGAGTCTCTCAGAGTGAAACCTGGGTCCCCCAGATCCCACAAACGGTAGTCATGATCTGTGCCCCCAAGCGGCCGCTTCGGCGGGAGGTTGAGTGAAAACTCCTCATTTGCTGCACAGGGGCCCCGTCTGCCCTGGCCTTGAAGTCGACGTCCATCATCGCTTTACTTCACTGTCCAATGCGCAAACAGGCGATACCGAGATTGGCAGCATCTGTCGCATGCATGCACAGCCTGCTTCGCGGGGCATTTCTGGGTCCCATCCCATGGCAGAGTACGAGCCCCAACAGAAGGCTTGCAACGCGTGTACGACGGATCTGAAGTCCTTTGCTCCTTGCGTGTGGATCACGGAGTGATGATCACTGGTTTGTGATGGGAGTCGGCCGATAGCCGGCTACGCAGCGAGGCGTATAGCACTTTGTCGCGCAACTTCGCGGCGAGAGCGACAAGGTGAACAGCAGGCACCGCCCAACAGCCATGTGGGCAAAAGTACCGAACGACCACTACGTACACTACTACTGGCTACATACGCATACCGGCGTACAGGGCCAACTTGTCTCTTCTCTCTCCCCCTTGCAGTTGTAGTCGAAGCGTGGACTCGGGCCTCGAGTTGGCCGGTTCGGCCAAGGCAGAGGAGCGATCAGAGTTTCCCATTACCCCCACCGGCGCACCAGCACCAGCATTTGGACTCGAAGAAAGAATTTGTCTGGAACACACACACATACACACACACACACACACACACACACACGTCCCGCTAGTCACACGCTCTGGGGGTCGAAATTGCCGATGAAGAAGGGAACAGGTGAAGCACGGGGGGAACAACTGGCGATCGACGGCCTGATGAAAGAAAAGATGGACGAGGGAAGCCTGGCTTGGCGGCTGGGGAACAGATTACTGCAAGTGCTGTGGTAGAGCAGACCGGCGCCACCAAACAAAAACAGGACCAGCAGCCGCGAAAGCAACAGGCCGGCTCCATCCACACGTCCATCCATTCAGCCATACCGCCAGATAAGATACATACATGTGCATACAACCAACACCTACGCCGCAGCAAAGCCAAGTTGCGCCAACCAGGCAGCCTCAGCACCGACACAGGGCATTCCACGGTACCAGTATCACAGGCATGTCGCCGGACGCGGGACGGCATGGCACGGAGCTTTGAGGCGCTCGCAATGTTTCCAGATAAGGGTTTAGCTGCAGAACGTGCGGAGCAGCGAGGCGGCGACTAATTAGTTGTCCGCAACGCAGTGATTGAGTTGCTTATGTGAGGATCATGTCACAGTCCGAGATGCGTCGTGTCAAGGTTGGTCCTGTCAGTGGGATACCCTCAGACGGGGTGGAAAGTGGAGGATGGAGAGGGGCCACGAGCCAGAATTGGACGGTACAGGCTTATAAGTTACGGGGATGTCGTTGACTTCGGACTCGACTCCGGTATGACCTGAAGTATTCAGCGCAAGGAAAGCCAGGACACGACGCCCGCCCACCACCTCTGTCTCACACCACATGAGAATCGTACACGCGCGCGCGCGCACACCCGCACACACCTACACACACACACACACGCAGGCTCTTCCCACCACACCGGTTCACTGAGTTTTTCCGTTGAGGTCACCCGCAGCAATCCAGATTTGGGACGCGAAAAGGTGGCACACGCACTGCCATTTACAGAGTCGCCGGATACATGGGCCTTGGACCATGGACATGGACGTGAACATGGCGCATGGTCTTTTCTTTCGAATCTCGATACCAGCGCGAACAGTGGCCTAGTACGGCATGGTATACAAGTAGCTGGAGAGCGGGCGCACATCACCATTCCGATGGCACGCTACATACCAGCCGCAAGTACTGCCGACCGGGCGGCTCATCAAAGCAAACCTGCTACGTATGGTATACTCTGTCCAGGCGCAAGACACCCATCTACACTGTGTGGTTGGATTGAGCCACTGGCATCTTATCTGGACTTCATGCGTACGCCGTGTACCGTACTTGTCTATTCATACCTCTTTGGTTGATGAATTATCGGGCGGCGATGTGGGTGGTACGGCATTTCACGGTATGCCTTGCATCTCTGCCGCAACACCAAACCATGCGCCATCATGTCTGTGGCTTCAGGCACTAGACTATAGTATTATACTCCACCGCCCTACGCCGTACTATGCTGCGTAAACCACATCTTCCTGCGTAGTCTGGTTGCACTCTTATAGGTACAGATACTACCTGATTACTTCATGTACAGTCAGAACCTACGTGCGAAGGGCAGCTTCCTTGGCCTGGCCCGAATACAACCACAGCCACGGTCACGGTCACGGTCACGGTCACATATCGAAAGGGGAAGAAAAAGACGTCCGGATGCGGAGAAGGAAGCCCTTAATATCTACAGAGCACTATGGAGACGAAGCAGAGCCCGTTGGATGATGTGCTTTGTACAAATCACTCGGTTTGAAAAGCGAACATTGTCAGGCCCATCGTCATTTATCTCTGCCGTTGCTTGATGGAATCCGATATCGCGTGAGGGAGATTTTCAAATCAAGCCCCGTCATAGGCCGATGGGGCTACCCACTCCGTCCACTTCATCTTGGTTGCCTGTCGAACCAGCGACGACCCTTACAAGTACACTCGACCCCAACACCCTGGCCTAGGTTGGCGGCGGGTGTGTCGTCTTCTTCACTTTGTTACTTTCGGACGGGCGGGCGGCGGAGAGGGATCAACTCGGGCGAGACGAAGCTTCGAGGAAAAAGAGAGAGCGCACAGGGAACTGCAGGCGGCATGTCCTGAGTGCTGACACGACCACTTGACGACACCCGCTGTGCCCTGCCCCGGACACCATGGACAGGTTTCCGGGTTCAAGGTGTCTCGGCCACCTGTGTGTTTTCCTCTCTGTCTCTCTCTGTCTCGTCGTGGCTTCATACCTAGCCGTACGACGTGGAACGTACAGCTGTCTGTCTTACTTGGTTCACGGACGACGCACTAATGTTGGAACTCGACGTGTATTCTTTGGGCGATGCTTTGCCGAAAACGCTCGGAGCCGTTCGTAACAACGCGCTGCGGACCATGTCAAGCAAGGTATGGCATCTGTGGTACAAGTAGTGGAGTGAAGTGAAGGAAGTCAATGGTGACGCGACACGAAATGTTGACTGAAGTACAACCAGGTTCATTCTACAGCAAGTCTTGTCCTGAGCGGGTGAGACAGGAGAGTACTGCATACTTGTCCCCACGTCAAAGGCAACTCGTCGTCAACATGGCTCTCCATTCTTCGCTTGGGTTTGAGGCAGATAAAAATAGGTTCCGTGCCCAAAGAGGCCATCTACCGGCACCCTCGACTACTACGTATTGACCACCAAGTGAGTGTCGTCTTTTACAAACATCCGATCTGCTCCAATTCACCGGCTGCCTTTCACACAGCAATGGGCACTCCCGCATGGCTCGTCTTCCGCCGCATAGGATATATGTTCTCCGTCCGGACGGCGACGGACGACGGACGACGGACGACGGACGGTGGACCTCGGCCACTACGTGAAGACGTCTGCACAAACGTGAGAATACGAGACTGATACAAAGCGGCATTCCACAGTACTTAATTCTGCTCTTCAAGTGCGAATTACTGCCGACGGTCTACGGCTTCGCTTCGCCGTGCCATAGCAAGTGTGCCTCTCAGGCGCCACCGAGCACCACTAACTAGACTCAGCATTACGAATCCTCTTTCGCCCTTCACCCAAGACACGATACGTCAAAGTCCGTGGTATACGGAGACACAGTACACAGCAGTGCTCCGAAGACTACTTGTACACATACATCAGTAGTGTGTGCGACTTCTGCATTGTGTGGGACAAGGGGGACCTGGCACGCCGATCCCTCGTCCAGCTTTTCGTTCCAGGCCCTATGGACAGCGTGGTTTTCCCCTAGCCCGTGTCTTTGGAGCGTAGCTGGTCTCCAAAGGTCGTCGTCCAGTCCCGGCCTCGCGCCCATTATTCTGCTCGTCGACGGCTTTTTTCTGCCCAGCCACCCAAAATATCTGCACCCAAAAGCCCACTCATCTGCTGGGACTGTCCATCATACTGCTGTTACTATGTATTGTGTGTATGCAGTGTACTCCATGGTGCGTCGGTACTCTGCAGGCAAAGAGAGCAAACCAAGTGCCGCTCGCTCACGAAAACGAACCAAGGCCGCAATGTATTGCAAGCAGTCAGTCAGCACGTGTCGTCGGTTTCTAGTCTCGTCTCGTCCAAAGGTCCGGCGTATACGAAGACGCAAAACCAAAACCCGTCCCGACGCAACAATGCAGCCCAGCTTAGGTTCGGAGACAGGAGACAAGAGACAGACGGAGGCTGCCCTTGATAGCCGTACCCTGGGTGCAATCCTAAGGCTTCCCATCCCATCCCTCCACCCTGCACTACCTTGATGTGAAGGTGGCCTGGAACAACAGCCGACAAGGGGGGTGGATCACCAAATCATCACTAACCACACCACCTCGACCGGCTTCACCTGGGGCCTACCTTACCTCAACCTTCCAAACTTCCCGTCCCGTCCACTGCGAACCAGCCCAGACCAGGCCAGGCCTGACCAGGGCACCGTGTCCCTGCACAACAAGCACTACAAGTAATACTTGACGGGATACACATTCGACCCTCTGCAGCAGTGTAGCTCTCGTCGAGCATATCAACAGCCCTTCTTCTCTCGCCGCCTTACCCTTTCAACCTGGCTTGATCGGTCCAACGGACGCGTTCGAGGCAACCCGGCTCCGAGACTGAAACCATTACCATCTATCTGTACCTTGAGCCCATCAGATGTACTAAATCCGCCGCCCAAGCGACACCTACCTACAGATATTACCGTCCTGCCAGGCTTACTCGGCTGCGACTACGCGAAGCACCGCCGCACTACACCCCAAAGCCCCGAGGATAGGAAGCTTGGGTCTTTAACACCTAGCAATTTTGCGTCAATCTTTTTTTTACCTAATTTAGCTCAGCTTGATTTTTTTTTTTCTCTTTCTCTCCCTCCTCTCCTCTCCTCCACATTCTTCCTCTACCTTGACACTTTCCTACAAGTAGACCCCGGAGCTTTTAATGATTCGTTGGAGTTCCCGGGATATTGGTTCGAATTGTAGCAGATAGGCTGCTCATCAAAAGAGCTGACTGGGTCGCGTGCTCATCGTCGACTCGATACCCAACGACAAAGAATGCAAGGAGCCGAGTAACTCTACTACTTCGTACTTGCAAAGGCACTTCGACCAACAAAACACCAAGAATATCAACAAGCCCGTACTCAGGCAATCTACTTCGTTGTTATCGGCATCTGGCTTGCTCTCACTCACTTTCACCTGCGCTCACACCCACGCCCACGCCACGCCCACAACCTGGCTCCCACTCGCAGTCACAGCATGTATGGAAGGCGAATGACTCGACACCAGTCAGAGTCAAGCACAGTCCCGATCCGAAGCAACCGCAGCTGTGACCAGCAAGTCCGATGAGAACAAGGTTGGCCTGACCTCTGCGCCTGGTTGAAGCTGAAGCTAGCTGTAGCTTTCCGCTGTTACTACCGCTGAGAGAGACAGACAGATATCTGAGCACCGAGAGAGAGAGAGGGAGTAAGAAAGGCAAACCCCGACTGGCGACTCACAACTTCCATAACCAGCGAGCTCTCCTGGAGCTTCACACTGAACGAGTTGTCCATCTAGCCACCACCACCGCCGCTCGTACCTGTGGCGTAGCGTCGTGCGAGCTACGTTGAGCTTGTCGACATCCTGCTACCACGGCATCGAAACACACCACAACGCGACGCAAAGCAACCATCTCACGCGGCCCCCGAACGGGGAGGAGTCTCTTGGAACTTTTGCAACTCGACGCTCGCAATGGCCGCCGCGACCACTTCTGCCCCGGAAATGGGCGCGGCCATGACACCGACACCGCATCCCAACAGTGCCTCTACTTTTACGCCTGTTGCTCCCATGGCTCCGATGGCAACAGTCAGTCCTTATGAAACCTCTCCAACTCAACCAGCGCATCAGACTCTTGGCGGCGCAACTGGCTCTGGTCCTGGTCCTGGTGGTCCTGGCCATGCCCAGGGCCATGCGCCAACACCTCACCTTTCTTCGGCGTCTGCTCCCTTGGCTGCGGGCAGCGGCCCGTTGGCAGCAGGGTCGGCGGCAGCAGCAGCAGCAGCAGCAGCGTCTGCGTCTGCGGCAGCGCAATCAGCATCGCGCAGCGTCAAGAGGCCGCGTCCCGTCAAGTCGTGCACCGAATGCCGCAAACGCAAGCTTCGGTGTGACCGCAATCTCCCCTGCTCCCAGTGTCAAAAGTCGCACCGCAACTGCAAGTATGCGGCCGAGCACGACTCGTCAATGCTGTCCGACGGCTCAGACGTCGACATGGGCGATGTTCAAAGACCGCCCAAGAGGAATTGCCTTCCTGCGGGACCTACACCTGGACCTCAGGCCCCCGAGCCTTCGACGTTCGTCCCCCTGCGCAACGGAGAGTCGGCAAGCAATTCCGCCCTGGAGGAGCTCACATCGAGGCTGGACCGTCTGGAGAAGCAGTTCATGATCAAGAGCCCGGCAGGCACCGAGTTCAGCGGAGCTGGCCAGCGTCTACCGCTCGAGCCAGAGACCATACGGGGCCTGACGGTCAAGAGAGGCGCTCTGAGGACGCGCTTCTTTGGCCAGAACAGCGTACGTGTCTTGCTCAACCTGGTAACTAATAACCCTCCCTCTCCTAACCCAACATTGTCCCCTAGATTGTGCCCCTGACACTTGCCTCCCAGTTCGACGAAGCCAAGGATTTCATGGCGAACCAGTCCAAGATCGAGGGCATCCGAGAAACCATGTACGGTCTGCAGGTGCTTCACAAGAGGATACAAGAAGAATACCGCAAGTCCCTGTCTCCGATTTCTGTTTTTGCCGACTCGGTCATCCCGGTTCAGAAACGCATGCAGGACATTTTACCCAAAAAGGCCGTCTGCGACAGGCTGCTGGCCTCGTACATCGACACGTCAGAGACCATTTACCGCATGATTCACGTTCCCACTTTCAAGGAGCAGCACGAGCTGTTTTGGGAGGGCAAGCTGCCGGGCGAGGCCTTTCTGCCGCAGCTCCTGGCCGTCTTGTCGATCGGGTCGAGGTTCGAGACGAAGTCCAAAGGGCTCGGCCACGAGCGGGTCGAGGGCGTGCACATACCGACGGCTTGTGCGCTGGTGAGATCGTGGCTGGACGGCTTGAAGGGCAAACAGCTGGTCGACCTGACCACGCTGCAGACGGAGATCCTGCTGGTTCACGCGCAGCGGATGACGACGCCGCGACCACAAGACTCGTGGGCGCAGCTGGGTTACATTGTGCGCATGGCCATGACCATGGGCCTGCACAGGGATCCGTCCGAATTCGAACCTCGCGTGCCCGTCTACTTTGGCGAGCTCCGGAGGAGGCTGTGGTTCACCATACTCGACATGGACCTGCACCTCTCGCTGGCGTGCAACCTCTCGTGCCTCGTCCGCGAAGGAGACTTTACCTGCCGACCACCGCGTAACCTCGACGACAAGGACCTGTTTCTGGACATGAAGGAGCTCCCGCCGAGCAAGCCCATCGACCAGCTCACCGACAACCAGATGCAGGTGTACGCCGCCATGACTCTCGGGGTCCGCATGCAGGTTGCGAACCTCATCAACCGTGTCGACTCGATCCGCGACTACGGCGAAGTCATCGAGGTCGGCACCAAACTGGATCGCTTCTTGGAGGACATCAACTACCTGTTCCCTCGCCACGGCATCCTGAACGAGGTCGAGAAGAGCAAGCAGTGGAGGTCGCGCGTCATACTCGACATGCACGTCCGGAGACCCCTTTTGGCTCTCTACCGCCCGTTCGCGCTCGGGTTGCCGGACGCTCCGTCTCAGATATCGAGGGCTTACCTGCGGTCTTCCATGGTCATCATGCGCTATCTCGACGAGCTCGATCCTCTCCTCACCCACTTCCAGGACATTAGCGACATGTACCATATGGTCCTCAAGAAGGACATACTCCAAGCGGCCTTTAGCGTCTGTTTCTACATCAAGGCGGCCATCGAATCGCACGCCAACGGGAACACGCTCGGCATCTCTTCGACGGTGGCCATGTCTCCTGACCCCATGGACGACGGCGTGGCCTTTAGCACCGAGACCTTTGCGCTCTGGTCGCCGTCTCGGCTGATCAAGACGGTGGAAAAGACTCTCAACCTGCTCGTTCGCAACGTCGGCGGCAACGACGTCAAGGACATCGTCTCTCTGGCGGTGGTGCTGGCCTCTGTGCAGTTCACCAACCACGAGCAGAAACTGCAAGAGATGCGCCGCAGTCTCCGGAGCGTCCTCGAGGCCTGCCAGTCTGCCACCAACACCAGTCCCGAGAAGATGACCATGCCAGCCGTCACGAACCCAGCCGACTCGATGGACCCGTACATGCAGGCGAGGGCACCATTCCTGTTCCATGCGAACGCGTCGACGGCTGCGGTAAGTGACTTTGGCGGCTGGCTCCTGTGGGATGGGTGGGACTGGGCTGATTCGTGGACGGCAGACTCCGGGTGATTACGCTGATTGGGACTTGGACTACTGGAATCCGATGATGTCAGGGACGTCCTGAGCCGCCCACGGATTTGCTGTCGGGGGTGTTGAAACTCATCAGCACAAAGTCGTACGAGTTTGCGCCAACAAGATCGGACGGGGGCGGCTTTTTGGGATGGAACCAACGACACGGTGGCGACATGTCGGCAAATTCCAACGACGTAGTTTCGCGCGCAGCAATATCGATGCTACTCGGCGTGCGGCTCTTCAACACCGACATGGTGTGCCACGTTCGGCTATTGCGGACGCAAGCAGGGACACTTGACCGGTACTGTTCAGCAAAGTGCGTCTCAGGCTGGGTGTCAATATGGGAGGGTTTTTATAATTACAAGCGTATCGGACGAAGCGGTGGAACAAAAGTGTTGGACATGACAGAGTCGAACGACAACGCACAGCATGCGAAACAACTGTAAATATACCACCACACACAAACGATACCAACAAGCAGTGGGGGATATCAAAAGGAGGGCATGAGTGGCGTTTCCAAGCATGCATTACTATATCATACAAAGGCTCTCTATCAAACAGCCTCATCTTTCTGAATATCGCAACATCTTGATCCATCCCTCTAGTCCCAGTCCCAGTCCCAGTCTCTACTCCCGAACACCTCGCCAAGTAACAAGATGCTTCTGCCCTGTTGCTAGTTGACGACCACTGGGGCCGTCTGGTTCCAGTCGGGCTTCTCGGCAGCGTCGATCATGAAGACGGCGACGCTCTTGCGAGTGATGGATGGCACCCAGCTCACCCCTTTGCCGCTCTCGGGGAACACTTTGACCGGCAACGAGTCTCCATCTTTGAGGATAGGCGGCCTCACCAGCACCCAGTCCACGTCTCGTCCCTCCTGGGCGATGAGGGCGTCGACGGCGTTGTGCTCGTCGACGGTGTGCTTCATATTGGTGTGCCGGAACAGAATGCGAAAGGGCAAATTGAGGCTGCCGTGGCTGGCGCCGGAGCCCTGCATGCTGTTGATGACGAGCTTGCGGGTGCCGCCGGTGGTGGAGGTGGAGGAGGAGGAGGCCTTCATGGTGGAGATGATGTTGGCCACGGAGTCGCGGATGAGGTTTGCGGGTGTGTCTGGGTCCACGGCGGCGAAGGGCGAGTCAGAGAGGCGGCGGGGGTTCAGGGCGACGACAACGGCGTCGGGAGCGCGAGGGGTCTGCATCGCGGTGACGATGTCGGGTCGGGACAGAGGGGTTCCGGCGACGAGGGTGAGGTTCGGTTGGGGACTGGTTGAGGAGGGGTTGCGGACGAGGGCGGTGACGGAGTGGCCGCGGGACAGGGCCTCGGCGAGGGCGAGGGCGCCGTTGCGGCCTGTTGCTCCGACGATGAGGACGTGCATTCTGGTAATGGTGTCGGTGGTGGTGGTGATGGTGGTGCTGATTTGGGGGTGAAGGTGAGGTGAAGGTGAGGTGACGGCCGGGACTGGTTTGCTTTTTGCAAATGTTGGGATGATGAAAGCTGAAAGATGGATCAATCCGATGATGCTGAATACCGGATACCTCGTCATAATGAAGCAGTCTTTGGTGGTTTCTTATACCTACGTCCGCTTATACTAAGCACTAATGAGACCAAGCCATTGCCTCGTCGTCGTTCCTCCGTTGCCATCGGCCGAGTGCCGACCCATCTCTCTGGCGCTATATCGGCCGAGAGACGTCGGAGCCGGAACCAGAGTCGGCCTGATACCGACGCCACTGAGCCGACGGATGGACAGTTGCGGAGTCGAGTTCTCCAAGACGCCGGATCCGGGGCCGCGTCGGGCATGCGGGGAGGTTTACTCGCTCTTCTCGAACACGTCCACGGAACCCGAGGAACGGCAGAGTTGGGGGTGGAGGGGGTACGGGGAACCGTGCCTGCAACTTCACGCCAAAAGAACATGCGTACAGATCAGATTCCGCGATTTGCTTTTGCTTTGACGGCGATTTTATGCTGTTGCGTTCGGGACAATGACCAGATTAGTGTCGTGACGAACCACACGTCCCGTTTTCCTTTTATTCTCTCTTTCCGCTTCTGTCAAAAAGAGCAATTTGCAAACGAGCGGGTCCCGTTTCTCGGACGCGGTCGTTCGTTGACCGAATCTGGTCATGGTTCCTTGATGGTTTGGATGACTTGAGGGTTGCATATAGAGATTGACTGGTAAGTTAGAACGGCTGTGTGTGAGTGTATACGTATGTGTGTGTGTACGTTTATTTGATGGTCACATTGGAGCAAGAAAGCTCACTGCAGGGCGATGAAGCTGGCGTGACGTGTACACACCCCTTTGTGCTGTGTGTGATAGACACAGCTGAAATACTTGTTTCGAGGTTATACAGCAAGGCCTTATTATGGGCGGCTGCGTTTTATGGCAAAGAAGGTTGGGACTAGTTCTCGAATGCCACTGAACCATTGGGTACGGGACTTCTTCCGCCCACGTGTTGGAGAGGTTTCGGTGTTTGACACTCGCGATAGGGGCTTGGCTGTGTCGCGACGGACTTGTTGGTGTTGCGTCACGTGGGGTTTGGAGGGGGTTGAGCCTCCGGGACCACTCGGCCGAGTGGGGGGGGGAAGCAGTTTGAGGGCCGAGGCGCCGGACGAGGGGCCGGGGAGGAGTGTCGTGGACGGGGGGG
>QAPG01000071.1:0-187717 GCA_004366825.1 Colletotrichum spinosum | reverse complement strand
TATTAGTTATACTATACTATAAAATATATAGTAATTATACGTATTATTATATATATAGTAGTATACTTTCTACGTTTTATTAGTGATAGGTACTAGGTATCTAGCGCTAGCTATAGTTAAATATATAATAGTTAGTAAGTAATTATTATACTATAGATCTAGAGCCTTATATAGCACTACGTATTATATAATATAATAATAATAATAACGAATAACTAGAACACCAATTTACACCTATATAGTAAGATTATATATAGCATATATTACCCTCTAGATTAACTAACACCTATATAATACTATTAACTTTTCTAATTTCTACTTCTTCTTTAATTTCTTTACTTCTTCTTTAATTAATTAGTCTAGGTTAGTTTTAAAAAAGTTACTACTATTTTAAAGGAGTAGTTATTCCTCTAGTTTATTAATACTACTACTAGTAATTATAAGAGTTAGTTCTCCTATTAAGCTAGGCTTAGACTTCTAAGTTACTTAAGTAGTAGGTTTTTGATATAGTGTTATTATAATCTTACTAATTAGTATACTTAAGGATAAATAGAAGTTTAAATATATTAAGCTAAGTTTATATTAAGTGATAGGATTTCTTAATAGGTATATACTATATTATATAATTATTCGAACTTAGCTTTCCCTTTATTTAACTATAGCTCTATACTTATATTTAAGCTTTATATTACTGGAATATCTATTATTCTAGTAGCTGAGGTTAGTATAAAGAGACCCTAGTAGCCCCCTAGTACCCCCCTTCTCTATAGTAGCCTGATAAATCTTAGGATTTTTATATTTTGTTTTTTAGCTTAAAGATTATAATAACCTAGAGGTTTCTTTATTATTACTAGATAAATATATAATAGTTATAATATATTTAATTTAGGCTGAAGAATATATAGAGTATTACTTTATAATATATTTTAATAGCTTATAGATTACTAATAACAATATTAATTATAGTTTTATAGTATATTAAGATAAAGAGTTCTTAAGTTCTAGTACTTATTAGTTA
This sequence comes from Colletotrichum spinosum, assembly GCA_004366825.1. Lineage (NCBI taxonomy): Eukaryota > Fungi > Ascomycota > Sordariomycetes > Glomerellales > Glomerellaceae > Colletotrichum > Colletotrichum spinosum. Next base: position 186,699 of record QAPG01000071.1, on the reverse strand, counting down.
TTAAAAGTAGAAGTATTTAATATTAAGGTATATAAGGTTAAAGCTAGTCTAACTTATACTTGGTAGAAGATGTATTATAATATAGAAGAAGTTATAATATATTTAGATAATATAGTAATTATTTAGTATTTTAATAGGATATTAATTATTTCTTTATAGAAAGAAATTTAATAATTCTAATAGTTAGTATCTTATTTATATTTATTAATAAATGTTTTCTAGATTTCTAGATATAAGGAGATTAATAATAATAAGGCTGCTAAGTAGTTTATAAAACTTAGGAATATATAAGCTTATAACTAATTAGATATATAACTATTTTTATATAATTATATAAAAAAGAAGTAAAAAGAATATAAGAAGAAGGTTTAGGAAGATTAGTAGATTGTTTAATTTACTAATAATAAGAATAATATATTATAGTATATTAAGTTAGGTTTAAAAGTTAATTTAAAACTTTTAGCTAAGTTTTTTAGTTTCTTATAATAAGATTTATATTATATTTTCACTATTAGGAGTAGATATAGTGATTCTATAGTATATTATAACTAATTTTAATATAATAATACTAAGTAGTATTATTATTATAGTAAGCTTAAGACTCTAGCTTATTTTATTTTTTATAAAAAAATAACTTGGGTTTTCTATTAGAGTAAATAGTAAGAAGTAGTGTGTTTTTTTTTAGGAATTAAGAAGAATATATCTCTAGGTATTATTAGTATTAGAAGTATAATCTTTCTAAGTTATAATAATAACTTATTAGATTTCTTGATATAATTATTAATATATTAGACTTTAGATATTAAGCTTCATAGTTTTTAGGTTATTTTAGTAGTTTAATAGATCTTTTAATAGAAATTATACTTATAAGTATTTTTAACGTTTAAATTAAATTTTATTATATTTTAAGGTTTTTATTTAAATTAGCTTCTGATTTCTATATTTTAAATTATTTTATAATTAGGATTTTTTTAAGCTATTTTAAAGGAACTACTTAAGAATAGAAGATAGTATAATATATAATAAATTATAAGAGTAAGTTTTATTACTTACTATTTTTCTTATTTAATACTACTTCTTAGAAATATATTATATAAAAGTATTTTAAAAAATATATAATTTTCTAATTAATTTAAAATAGTATTTCTATGTTATAATATTTTATAATATTAAGTTAGACTTTATAAAATAATAGGTATATTAAGAAAATTTTAACTTTTTAATATTATAAAGTATTTAGAATTCTAATTAGTTAATAATAGTATATTATATTTATAATTTTTATTTTAACTAGATATTTCTAATTTTAGTTTTTTATAAAAATATATAAGAGAAAAGAGGGAGAATATATAGTAGATATATAGTTTTAATAGGAGTAGTATTTATTTATTTTCTTCTCTTTTTTTTCTATATCTATTTAAAAAGGAGAAGGAAAGGGGGGACTTATTTATATATTTATATACTTATCTTATAGTAAGGCTGCCGGGAGGTTTAGTTAGCTATATAGATACCTTTTGCCCTAATATAGGGATGCTACGGCGTAAAATAATACTACTACTACTACTACTAATACTCCTTCCCTACGACAAGGACTATATCCCTAAGATAAACACTCTGCACCAGAAATAAATATATACCAAGGTCGGTGCGATCCATCATCAACACAATAACACATTGGGCAGCGCGAACTGTTTCCCAAACTCAACCTCTTCGCTGTTCTCAAAGAACACCACGAAGAAAATGGACCACTTGGCCACTCATGGGACGAATTGCACGCACCGGCTGGCGCCACCTGTTGCGGCACCGTGACACTTCCACGCACCTGGCGGCTACCATGCTGGCAGCGTAACGTCCAAGATGTGCTGCTGGAAATGCGGCGACCCGCCATGGGCCGACGCGCAGGGCGGCCTTTAACATTCCACTAACGCGACGCGGTAACAAAACCAAAATGTTTACGGGGATGAAATACCCAACTTCCTATCTCGCGTAAGGTATTTCGTTGAAGCAAAACCGCACCCGAAACGAATGTTCGCCATGGGCCGCTCACACCAAACAAAAGAACTGCCGCTGCCGTCTTGGTACTATCGAGTCAGCCTACTGAGCGGTCCTTACGATCTGGATTTCTGCTCTGAAGTCTTCGACGAAGATATTTCCGATATAGAAAGCGTAAAGGATGCATCCACCGACGAAGGAGTACTGACGGCCAAGTGTGATTACGGCTGCGCGAGCAAAGACGGCGAGCACCACGTTGATGGCGAGGATTCGGAAGATGTCACTGACTCCGACGACAACGTTTCAGAAAGGTCGTATGATGGTTCTGATGCGGACGAGTATTACGAGCTCAAAGACCTTCGGGAGGACCGGAAACGAGAGTTACGGGTGATTGCCAAAGAAAGACAGGGCGTAAGAGACTACGAGAGCGGCAAAGTAGAAGAGGCTCGAGCCGCATACAAATCTCTCAAAAAGGCCGAGAAGGAAAGCGAGACGCTGTACATGGGATTCCTTGCTTTGAAGATTTTTCGACTCTACTCGCCCGATTATGTCCAACATCGTTAGACGCGAGACTCTCCACCAAAAGTCGTCGAGTTCATATCTCTAGCTAGCATTAGCGGGGAAGAGCGGCGGAGCACATCGAAGAGCGACAGACGCCTTGTCGTAGGTCATATATATTTGGATTCGGAAACGAATATCGATTTCGACTCTTTTCCCTCACCCACTCGCCCTAGTCGACGGAATCATGTCCTACAGACCTTGCATGACGGAGATGATATCACATTCAAGTTTGTCAGTGACGATCATCTCATCATTCACCTTAGCCACGATCTGGTGTTCAAGGGCTGTCAGGCGTCTATACCAGAATCGGCTCCGGAGATCCTCGAGTTCGCGGGCATCCTTCTCAACAGGAAGAAGGAAAGGGAGGAAAGGCTCAAGTGGCAGAAGGAAGGAGAAGAACGAAAGATCGAGCGGCAGAGGCAAAACACGGGTGCTACGTCTTGAGGATTGCCTCGGTGTCTTCGTGTTGAGAATACCGCGTCGCTAGCAGCACGTTGTTGAGATACACCGAAAGGAAGAGGAAAAAGAGTTGGGTTTTGGTGAACATGACAGGACAGGCCTTAAGCGCTTTTCTTTAAGTTTGTTTTTAGTTCCAGTAGACGCTCTTTGTCTTTAACAGACCTACAGTCTGTTGCAATCCAACAGTTGGTTGGGCTACTGTCAACACACGTAGCTCACAAACTGGCTGTTAGAAGAGAGCGGAAGAGAGGTGACACTGCGCACTCCTTTTCCCAAGTAAGGAGCTACATGGATTTATCTACAGTCTACTCCAAGTGACTCATTGTTCGGCGTCTCTATGTTTGTCATCAAGATTTTCAAGGCGCGAATAGGTCTCAACTGCGTTTACAGAGCTGGGTGAGTTAACCCAGCTGGTCCGAGACCCCCAAGATATTCTCTAGTGTAAGCCCGATCCTGTGCCAACTACAGCTGCGACCATAAATACCAGATCTTCCGATCGGACCGTCTTCTTGAAACCCCATAACTAAGATCCGTGGTAGGGCTTCCCATGGACAATTCTCAGCTCTCTATTGACACAATCTCCCAGAATGAGTTCCACGTTCGATTCGGCTCCCTCTCTGACCCTTGCAGTCTCCCTAAACAGTTCGTTGCTCTTGATTCCCATCCCGGCATGCATCCCAACGCTGGATGGCTTGGAGTTCATCGCGAGCAGCAGAATGCTATCCAAACTGCCCCAGGCCTTACTAGACCATCCGTTTTCGGAGAAGCGGAAGATCACAATGTAAATAGCATACGCAAAAACAACCGCAGCATGGAGGAGAAGAATCGTCACCCCGAAAATCGCGGTCCGACTGACGAAGCCATAACCGTAGCCGTACCTCTCCAACTCCCAGTGATAAGGAGTCATGGCGTCCGCAAAGTTGCTCGGGACTTCCTTTGCATCTACCCTCGACAGACCGGCGATGTTGGTCAAATCGAGCCACGACATCGCACCATTGCCAACGTCCCGTAGGTTCAAGCCGACGTCGCTGCGATAGGAAACGCGGCTGATGCCATCTGCTACGACATGCGACAGAACCCCTGCCGTTATCGTTCCCGTATGTGTCAAGAGGTCCGTCAGATCCTCAGCATCCTCAAAAATCGGTGGTTGGAAGTTTCGATGGGTTCCAGTTTCAATGAACTTTTCGAAGAGAGTCTCAATGTTTGATGTGTGGTTCTTGACGGTCAGGCCGGGAGGCTTGTCCAACAGGCTCGCCCAGCTGGTTTTCACTTGTATGTTCGAGTCAGAGAGGTTCCTGCTGGCAAGGAGTCTCTTCTCTGGCCTGCTGAGTCTGTGGCCTGGCTTCCAGTAGGCGCCCAATGTTTTGGTCAAATCGGAGATATCATGTTCGAGGAAGTTGTTTGACTTGGGGTCGAAGGAGAGCCGGACACCGACCCAGCGAATATCCATCATACAAGGGATGATGAGGCTGTCTTGAAACGTGACATTCCCGCCGCCCACGAGACGACGCGCGATCCCCTGGGGGAGATTGACAACGGCGCCGAGCGAAGGGCGGTGTTTTGGGAAATGGGAGGCAACTGGGACCCAGGTGAAGTTTGTTCTCCTCAGGTCGGCTTCACTCCTTTGGTAGTCCCAGTACTCTCCCGGAAGAACCCAGCTCTCGTCGTTGTACGCGTCTGGCTCCCCTTTGGCCATGGCTGTGAAGTTTCTCAACGCCTTTGCGCCAAATACAGGCATCATGTCGGCCCTGTGGGTCATGGATGTGTTGTATCGAAACACCTTGCATTGGACCTGAACGAGTGGCGAGTAGACGTCCTCTCTCTGAAAGATCCGGGGACGATTGATGTCTTCGACTCCTGTTTTTTCGCTGTTGGAAACAAAATTCCAGAACGCGCCAGCCAACTTCGCCATGGATGCGTGAGGAACCGTCGCCACGCTGAGGATGTTGTCTGCTCGGAGCGCGGACCCTTCAAGGTCCAGGAGTGTCGTCGTGGAGGTAAGCTCCCGTCGGATGCTGGTTCGGCGCTGCATGACTTGCATCGTATGGGCCGGCCCGCCCATCGCGACGCTCTCGGCCCAAATGGCGAGGTCATCATGCCCAGCACCTGGGCATAAAGCGAGGACAAAATCGCTCGAGTTGTCCATGCTGCAGTTGACATTGATGATGCTCTGGTTGAGTATCTTTGGGTAGTTCCGGTCGAAAGTTTCCGTGACGTAGGAGACGTTGAGTGTCCCGTTATATGGGTCAGAAACGCGCCACCACTCCAGCTCGGGTATCATGACAATGGCGGAAGAAGGGCCGACCGTGTTGCAGTAGATGCAGATAGCCGCTGCTCCAAATCCCAAGAGAGCTCTCTGTCGGGATGGCGTTGACTTGTTCTCGCCCTTGCTCCGAAACCGGGGCATAGATGCCCATAAGTAGTTCTTGGAAAATAGCCAATCCGGGGATGAGACTTGATAAGCCCCGGTGAGGAAGCCAAAGGGGATGCCGCCTCCCACCAACATCCGGCGGCAAAAGTGCATGACCATGCCCGATACCGAGGCAACGATGATGATTTCGTGGACTTTGGCGACAAACTGCAGCCCGTTCATGGCCACATCTTGTGAAAAGCCGAGCTTTCCGACCCATTGGCTGTTCCAGTTGTCCTCGTCGAACCAGTAGAATTGTCGAAAGGTGAGCTGCACCACGCCAGCGGTGAATGAAACAGCAGCGAAGTGAACAAACCATGTGAAGGACAAGAGACCCTGAAGGAATCTGGGCTCCAAAAGCGGTTCCTCGTCTTTGGGCGCTTTTGCAGGCGAGGGGCGAAGAGATGGAGAAGATGAGACGAGTTTGGGGCATTGATTCTGACTGTAGAATGTTGGAGAGTCATGGTAAGCGTGAGGCGGAGAGCTGATTGGGGAGGGAGAAATCAATGGCTCAGCGGGAGTGATGTAGGAGTTTGCGTTGAGAGGGGAATAGGCTGAGGGGCGTGACAACAAAGAAGGCGTCGCTGAAGGCGTTGGAGTAAGAGGTTCATGCCCACTGTCGATGTCTTGGTCGTCCGAGTATGTTCGATTGTATGCTAGAAGAGGTATTCCAGATGACCGGAACTCCCTGTTATCTGCCGCCATCTTGAGAATCTTCACCTAAAGGTTACCGACAACAACCAGCGAGAAATCAATGCTATAATCTGGTAATTAATTGGGATGAGTGAGTAGGATTCTCCCTAACGACATCGTGGGTGCTTTTCTTGTTAAAAGTTTCTTCTGTCCACATCAGGCTGTTGGGGGCCATGATAACGAGCTCGATCAGGCTACCAATGAGATCTTGCGGGCAACCCTACGACTGCAGCCTGACGATAATGAAGTGGCTTGGGTGTCCCAATCGAGTAATGCAGTCAGCTTATTCTTAGATTACCGATCATCCGCGCATGTCAGCTGCAAGCCATAAGGCAAACAGCGTGGCGAAGCTCGCAGCAGCAAGCCGATACAGGTGGCCGGGATGCGGTTCACATTATGAGTTGCATCGCCAGAATGAGAGTCGTGAATGTCAGCCCTTCGGTCATGAATCAGCACGATACAATTTAAGGAGCCTATGCGAATCTTCGGCCCTTTCAACTCAAACTTTGCAATCATCTGACACATTCGTCTGACTGGAGTTTTTAACTTGACGCAAATGACGACTATACTCTTTTTGAATTCAGTAGATATATTTCATGTGATCTCCTAGAATGGCATTGGTCGTTATTCGTCGTGGGTAGACAATGCCTCATGGAAGCGATACAAGTTGACAGACTTTCTGATGGAAGACTATTGCATACGTCTTGACATACAGAGGTGATCGATTACGTATCAGGCGAAAGCGAAGTGAATATTCTCAACGAGATCTTCGTTATTGAAACATGGTTCTACTGTAAGAAACTTGGTAAAATATATGATTGCTTATCTGTACCAACTAAAGCATGAAAAGTACCAACTCCGGCATGACCATTGTCTAGAGTGCCTCAACTTTCTTCTACTTCGTGAAGAGTCTGGCCATCATATGTTTTCGTCGCTACTCGTAGTCTCATGAGCAGGCTTTGGCTTTTTGCTCCTGAATTTCACGAAACAGGGTGAGTCAGCACGCATTATTGATCATCTGTAAGATAGAGAATGAACTAAGCCTAGCCATGTGATTTGTCGTGCCGATGTTATGACGGCTGAGTCGACTTGCAACGGACCGAGGCTGGCGGAAGTTCACGAGAAAGACATTTGATCCGGTTCACGCTGGGAATCCAGCTCGTATTGAATGTTAGTGTTTATGTGTCTGGATGCCTCGATGTGGCTATCCTATCATTCGTGCGAAAGCCCTTTTGATCACTATCAAGCTCGTAGCTCTAGGAGTGGCTCTCCCACGACTTGCTTGGTGTTACCGAGCCTAAAGCCAGTCTACGATGATATCTAGACATCGAAGCCAATGAGTTACAAAATGCCATGCGAAGCGAGTCACTGCTCCAAGACACCAGAGCAGTACCCATTGGTTGGGGGATGTGAATCGTCACCAGTACATGGACGAATAGATGGGACGTGTTTCCAAGGAGGCCATCAGAAGCCCTTCATCTACAGCTCCAATGTTCAGTTTATGGGTCTTGTTCAAGTAGCTCCTTGGCAGCGAGCGATAAAAAAACTCTCCTCCAGCACACAGACTGACAGATGCAAGTAGTTGTTGATAACTGTCGATAGTTGTACCTTTCCATCGCACTGCCGGTGTCACCGAATTGCAATACGCCCGTATTCTGTTCCAGGGCGCAATTCTGCCCCCGCCGCTTTGAGGATGTTCTACCTGATGCTAACGAACTTTTCAGCTGGCTTCTTAGAAGAGGAATAACCATCGACTCGGGATAGTCATGCAGCCATCACTGAGTGAGGCGCGTAAAACTGACCAAGCCACTTCAAGAAGCAGGTGAGCGATCACGTTGCAATGTATACATGTAGGACCAACAACCCCGTACTACTGTCAAAGATACGATGATGTCTGATTCAAACAGTAATCCCAAAGCTTTCCCGCGAGCCACCCGCCACTGGAGCTCGGGCTCATCCCCTGCGCAATATCAGCCGGAATGCACCCAAACCTCCCCCACGGAATGATGTATGAACCGCTATTCTCCATCGTCACGTCGGGGGAACAAGCTGCAAATAACTCAGTATAGGCTGCATGCTTTGGGCCTTTAAAAATGGCACCCTACCAGATGGTGAGCAGGTGTTTACCGATGAGGTTGCACTGACACATACCATGATCTTCCCCATTGCCGCCGGCGCATGTCGTTGCAGCTCAGTCTTCACAAGGCCTGGATGGACGCTCTATCACATTGATATGAGCCTTTTGTCGCCTCCAGCGTGAAAACTTATGCGACTCACCAAAGAAACAATACCGTCATCCTTCATCTTTTTCCCGAACTCATTGGCCAGGAATACACAGCCAACTTTGCTCTGCATGTAGTCGCCCATAGGATCCCCAAGCAGCTTCGGCGAATTCGTCTCGTCGTTCCAGACAATACCACCCTTCGGTGCTCCTACCGAGATCATGCTTGCGACCCAGACTATTCGGACGCTATCCTTGGCCGCATTCTGCATGCGCGTGGTCGCGCGCAGCCTCTCCTCCAGGCACTGCGTCAACAGAAACGGACCAAGGGTGTTGGTAGCCATCTTCATTTCATAGCCCTGCGCACTCATGCTTCCTTTGGGTGGCATCATGACTCCGGCGTTGTGAACTAACACGTCCAGCCGAAGCTCTCTGGCGAGGAACTCCTCAGCTGCAGGCTTGATGGTGGAAAGATCTGCGAGGTCGAGGCTCAAAGATTCGAGACGGCCTTGACTAAAGGGACTGCATGCTTCGATATCTTGTATGGCAGAGGCTATTTTTGAGACGGATCGAGTTGCGATGTAAATGGTGGCGTTGGCGGCATAGAGGAGCTTGCACAGCTCGAGGCCGATGCCTGAAGCTCCGCCAGTGACGAGGAAGGCCTACATAGACTGGTGGTCAACACGATGTAACCAGAAGTAACTCCATACAGCCGACTGTACCTTGCCTGTTTGATCTGGTAAATTCTCTTCAGTGAAGTTTGGCTTGGGAGGAAACACTTGGTGGGGAGTGCAGGTAGACATTTCAGACGTCTTTGCGCGCTATTTGAGTAGGGAGGGAAGATGTAGTTGCTGTTCTGGACTCTTCATTCGACGCAATCGGGGTTCGAGGGCTCGCTATACGTATTTGTACTCTACGTGAGAGACCTTCGCAATGGCCGGCGTACGAGGGCTGAACTGCGCCGACCCGCCGGGAAGGGCCCCACAAATCCCGATCCTTTCGGGGATGTTGCCAAGTCTTGGCCCGGCTCCGTAGAATGAAGCGCACATGGCTTGTCCAGGTGGAGTCGGCTTTGCTAAATCCGGACCCGATCGGGTTTACACATCATTTCCAGGCCTGTTAAAGCCGATGAATGGCCCAGGGTCCCAGCGCCAAGGGGACTGATGAATTGGAGAGAATACTCGGCTCTCCAGGTCCATTGTGAAGACTCAAATTTTGATGTTATTTACAGGGAATCAAGCGTATGTTCAAGAATGCGTAATATTGCTCCACCAAGTTTGACCCGTCGCTGCTTCATCACCCATGTCACTTCTGCAACCATTCATTAGCAGCTAGACTGGCCGTTACCAGTAAACGAGCCGGCCTGGTACGCTCCGCTAGCATCGTCGAGGCACTCAGCTGGCGCAATGTCAGTAATCGTTCCCGTCCACTTCACTTTACCGTCACTCACCAACAGTAACCAGCTTGAGGTTATTCTGCTTCGCCCAGTTGATCAACCACGGCGTCAGAGTCTGCACCGTCGTCGCGTACGTCTCGTGCATGAGCGGAATGTGCCCGTTGCCACCGGCACCGGCCTGCATGAACTTCTGCTGGCTCTGCGCCGGCGTCTGCCCGTTCCAGTCGCCCGAGTCGACGTCGTCCGTGATGACCTTGTACCCCAGCGCCTTCATCGTGGGCAGCACGGAACCGCCCGTGGCGAGGTAGGGCGGGCGCATGTAGGCGGGCTTCTTGCCGATGATGTTGACGAGGGCCTGCTCGAGCTTCTGCATCTCGGTCGTGAGCTGCGCCTGGCCGAGGCTGCCAAAGTTCTGCGGGTGCGTCCAGGTGTGCGAGGCGATCTGGTGGCCCGAGTCAAAGGCCTTTTTGACGCCGGCGCGCTGGTTGTAGATGCAGCCGTAGAGCGTGCCCGTGAAGAAGAAGGTGGCCTTGGCGCCGCCGTTGTTGAGGATGTCGACGAGCTGCGACGTGTACTGGTAGGGTCCGTCGTCGTAGGCGAGGGCGAAGACGCCTGGTTTGGCGCACTTTTGGATCACGACGCCCGGGCTGGGGGCGCGTTTGATGAGTTCGATGGGGTTTGTGATGGGTACTGCTGCGGCGCTGGTGGCCAGCAGCACGGCGGACATGAGAGTGTTCATCAACATGGCGAATACTTGAGTTGGATCGTTTGATGAAGAAGAGAAGTGAAGTCAGAGACGCCAGGTCTTACTGCAGAATAGAAGAACCGAGGAAGCCCTGGCCTCGAGGTCGTCTATATATGCTCGTCCAAGCCGAGCAATGCTCTGACTGCCCATCCACACATACCAACAACACGTGGTTGTAAGTCCACCTGCCGCCACTTCAATCTTTGAATCCAAAGAAGTAGAACGAGCGGGAGAAGCTCTTTTGGTGGGGTCTTTGGCGATGAGAACATGGGGACTCGGCCGGCCAGGGTGCCATTCGATGCTTCGCTTGACGGCACCAGGGCAATTTTGTTCCATGGGTTGAAATACCATGGCAAAAGTCGGCAGTGAGGGGCCTCGAGGGGTAACGAGACGGTCCGGATGGCTCGCATAGGTTAAGCGCGATCTCAGAGCAATCTAAGTGAGCCGGTCAAGGGATATGGTGAAGGCTGAAGCATTGATTTGACAGGGCTCATTTAGGCTCTTTTCCTGGCCAGCGGCGCTTAATCTGGAACGGAAGGTTGCGGGCAAAGGGGTACGGTTTTAGGCGGGGGTTGAGAAGCTGAATGACGGGGATGGCTTGTCAAGATGCGTCGTCAGGGGTTTGAGAGCGGCTGTTGACCTCGCTACCGGTTGTTGAACAACACCATTCGGCATGCCGCATACAAATGTCATCGATGACACCTCGACGCAGCTGTGGCGGCTGAAACGGATGCCGGCAGACGTGGCCACGGAAGATCTCTCATGACCTGAAAAGGGCCCCAGGCTATCTGGTGGATGAATCGGTCGTGTATTGCCGGCTAAATAGCTAGCCTGGTGCGACATGACCGCTCAAGCTGACTGCCGGGGCGGTTATGCTGTGCCTCATTGCGGGGATAAGGAGCTTGTTGTTCGGTAAAACCTGCAGGCTTCTTCTCATAGCTGGTTGGTGAAGCTCATCCACTGTTCGGATCTCACATTCCCTCGGAAGCTCATCTCATCTCACTTTTCACACTTCACTTTCACAGATGAGATTAGAACATGAAAAGTGAAATCGTCTGAATGTCATGACTTTGTAACTATGAGCTTTTCCGAGCAGCCAAAGATGGAATGGGCTTCTCATCAGATGCACACCTGGAAGTTCTCGGCGGGCTGCTGATACACCTTTTCTCACACGCCCTTCGCGTGTCATGATCGAGTGACGACACTAAACGACGCGAATGCTTCCACCTCATGGGGCAGATCTCAGCAACCTCTCTATTCGGCACTCAAGCCATTCTTCAAGCCAACTTCAAAAGCTTCTCCACCGAACTGAAATACACACAATGGACGTCAAGTGCCAATGCACGACCGTCGCTTTCAAAACCCCGACGCCAGAACCCCTCGATGTCTACTTCTGCCACTGCTCCGAATGTCGTAAACAGTCCGATTCGGCTTTCGGCACATCGGCCATCTTCCCAGCTGAAGGCCTTTTCCCTCTGTCAGATGATCTCCGAGAGAAATTGCAGGTGTGGACACGCCCGACTAAAACCGGCGGCCAAATGGACTGCTATTTCTGCCGGAACTGCGGATCTCGCGTATTCCATCGAGCACAGAAGAATGACGGCACCCTCAAGCCGACCATTAGCATCAAAGGTGGCATGATCGTCGGGCTTAAGATCCGGAATCCAAAGCACATCTGGACTGAGAGTGCCGTCATGACAATTCCTGAGGGTGAAGACGCCTGGCCTCAGTCGCCTCCCGAGACACCGGCCTAATGAGGGATGGTCTTGACTGGAGATCGGGACTCTCAGGTGGAATGATATCGAGAGCCAGCAGCTTGGAGACGATTCACGGGAAGAGACTACGAAGTGGATAAACATATATACGTGAATCAATCCCTGAGCTCCGAAGTGAATCCAGGAACAGAATCTGCTACGAAGAGTCATCTATGAGCCAGTCTTCGACCCTCCAATCAAGCAGAGAAACTGCCACGAGACTGGAAGCGTTCCCCAATACTGCGCTTCCCACCCATCATCTTGACATTCTCCTCGTAGTCGCTGGTGCCTTGATTCGGCTCCGCATCCTTTGCATTGCTCGCACCGCACTTTGATCCAGCATTGGCCTTCCCATTCGGCCCATCAACGCCAGCAAACTCCCGCTTGTCATTCGCCTTGAGCATGTTCGTCGCCGCCTCGGGGAGCCACCCGTTGATGAAATCACCATGCGTGCAGTACGACGTCCCGCACGCCAGCTCAAACGGCGGCGTACCGGTCCAGCCGCCCGGCAGAACATCGCGGAGGTCGTAGCGGATCGAGAAGCGCAGTTGCGGCATGCGCTTCATGCCCTCCGGGCACCGGTTCGCGGGCTTGAAGCCGTCCTTCCAGTTCTGCGTGCCCGAGTAGGCCGACTCGAGCGTCTGCTCGTTGACGCAGTCGTGGAAGAGGAGGAGCGTTTGCAGGTGGGACGAGCACGTTTTGGTGGGCCACGCGGCGGCGTCTTTCTTGTCGCCGCCGTCTTCGTCGCCCTCGCAGAACCACTTGATACCGGCGAGCTCTTCGACGTCGGCCTGGGAGGCGGCCTTGGAGTTGCCGGCGACGGTTTTGTAGTCTTGCGGGATGGCGACCTCGGCGCTCTCGATGGCGACGTAGTAGGCGGAGAAGCGGGAGAAGGGGACCGGGGTGAGGCCCTTGTCGTCGCGGACGTAGAGTGTGGGGACCCCTGGAGGTTGTGAGCCGGTGACGTCCAGAGCCCGACGATGAATCTAGGCTCAAGGAATGATATTCTTGACTTACAGTAGGAGGAATAGTCGTTGGGGTTCTCGGCGGTCGAGCAGCCAGCCTGGAGTTCCTTGGAAGTCTTCGTGTTGGCGGTGACGGCGTCTGAGCCGAAAAAGGTGTGCATGTGGCTTTTGTACTGGCCGGGGATAACGATAGGATCGATGTTCTTGCGCATGAAGGGCTCGGCGACGGTAATGGTGTACGCGTTGGCGATGCCAGCACCGACAAGGAGAAGAGAAGCAGCAGGATGCATATTCAAAGAGTGTAGACTGTGGAGTCGAGACACGGAAAGAGCGAACAGAGACTCGAAGGCCTCTTGAGATCAAAAGAATAAGAAAGAAGGATAGAGATAAAGAAGGGAATACAAGCACGTTGCAGGAAGACGCTGCCGGCGATCTTTAAACAGATCTATGATTGCCGACTCTGGCTTGCCATCTTTATCAAAATCAAATCGGTCCTCTATGATGTGCACCATGATAACTCGCCAATAAGTTCTTGCAACTATTTTCTGCCATCTGTACTCCGTACCCTGTCATATTCGTTCATCTTAAGCTGTCCCGCCATCCTTGAAGTGGATGTGGGCAGCTGAAACGTGGTGCTAAGTCAGCGGTTCGCAGTCGTCCAGGCCAATAGGCAATGCTGCTAATAGGGTTGATAAGGCGGCCAGACTGGACTTTAATTTCAGTTGAAACGTGCTTGCCGGGGGACTGGTTCTCAAGAGTGTATATTGGGCATCTGTATCGACGTCTTGCAAGCCACCTGCGCGGAGCTTGCATCAAAAGATATAGTAGTCCGAGCAGGCTGACCGTCCGCCACGAACGCTTCGAGGGTCTTGGGTTGCAGTTGATCAATGTGTTGCTGGCCACCAAGTTGCTGTTACTGGATGTCGAGCGGCATAGCTGGGTTCACTGGCGACAGTAACAGAAGAAAAGAGAGCTGAAAGCAGAAGACGAACGCCGGTTGCGATTGCGAAACTCGTAGCAGGTATTGATTTCCGTAGCTGTCCAAACCAATCATTCAAGCGCTTCGACGTGTCATCATCAATCTTGAGTGACCGTAACCGGAGTACGGATACGCCAGGTCACTTCGTGATCATAGCTAAACTCCGAGATCCGGCGCGGCACCTCCTTTTCCTACCGGTTAAGCTCATCCCCTGCGATGCGAAAGCGAAGGCCCCTTATTGACAGTACTCCCAGCAATGTCTTCTTCTGCCACATTGCCCCTTTCCGTTGCAATTTCCCATCGGCATCACTGGTGACTTATATTAGGGTCATATAGGCCTGGTAGATAGGGCTGCATCACAATCCACATTCCCCTCGGCCTCAGCGGCATTTTCCTCCCTTGGACTGTGCGGAGCGCACCTGGAAAAGATCTGATCCGCAGTTCTGGACAACCTCCGATAACCCCCGCGTTTGGGGCCCTCAGATCTTCCCAGTTCCGAGATCCCGTGGAGTCCGTGATGGCGCAGAGATTGCCAGCCAGGCGACGCAATTGCATTGCTCGTTCTTTCGTTCCAATCTCTTGATATATTCATCGGATTGGCATCTTTGGGTTACCTCACTGTTCAAAAATCCCGCCATCTCCGACTCTTTTTACCGTGGCATCGCCGTGACTTTGATTTCCTGCCAGACTGGTCAAAACGGGACTTCCCCCCCTACGTGGTTATAGACAGGCTCGCTTTGCCGAGCTGGGCTCGCTATACCGCAGCTCGGTAATTATGTCAAGTCGAACTTTTAGCCAAGAACGAAATAGAGAAAGACAGTGTGTATTGAAATCCTGTAAATAATTTACGCGTTTGCGTCAGTAGCGAAGGTGCCCACACTGGAACCCAAACAGTCGCAAGTACACCAATGTTGAAATGTATGCCAAGTGCAGCCTTATAATCATGCCGAGCGCATTGTAAACAGATTGGCTATCATATTCCACGCGGGCCGAACAAGTTGTCGTAGAGCGAGTGTCGTAATCCGAAGTCGGCAGGAACTTCATCACAGTCAACTTGGTCAATAAGAGGGATGAATGAAAGTGGAAGACCAAGTCTTTCACGTACCCTGGTGAATGTGAAAAGACCTAATGAGAAACAAGTAGATTTAAGAAGAAGTATAGATTCGATTGTAGGACAAAGTCGCAGTAATCAACCCGAGACACGGCCCTAGAGACAGACTGGTAGAACTCAGTCAGGCGAAGTAGCGCCTAGCTATGATGTCGAAGAGAGAGTTGTAGATGAGTGGCTGCTTGTTGCTCAACGACTGAGAGCTACAAGCGATTGTCGGTAGTTGTCCGATAGTGAGAGGAATGACACAGATAGTGTAATGTGGATGACGACGTTGAAGACAAACTGCTGTGGTGGGCTCGCCCAGCTTATATGTGTAGCCTTACTTTACAGGATGACATCCATCCCCAGCTTTGTCGAACACCTGACTGTGGTCAATTCTGGCGCTTGGCCATGACTGCTTGGACACATTGTTCTGTGACAGGGTCAGTCTGGATGTCGTCGCCCGCTGGCACGTTTCTGGGGTGAAACTCTGTCGAAGCTGGACGAGTCAGCCGGTCCCCCCGCCTTCCAAGCTTCGAGGTCTGAGCAAATGAGATGATTCGAGCGATCAAACTCGCCGAGAGCGAAACATTGCGGCAATAGCAGTGCGGTACTATGAGATGACAGAGGCTTTCATTGGGCGGCAGACATGAGATGAGAGGTTCGATTGAGTGCGACATGTCTTGGCCCCGTGGCTTCAGAGCTCGGCATCGACACTGCCGTGTTTTGCTACAGAGATCACCAATGCCTGGAGCGCGATGGACGAAACGTTTCGGCGTGTGGAAACAGGGTTAATTTTGGCTCGAGCACAGAGGTGTTTATCTTCAGTGGCTCAGAAGCCTCTGAGGTTGTTGAAGGAGAAAAGCATGCCTCTTGCTCGCTAATTCACCGCGACTTTCCAGATTGCGGTGAAGTTTTAAATGGTTGGCGGTGAAGAATTTCCATCTGGTGCAAAGCGTCCAGCGCCGCAACCTCCGGTGAGCTCCGAACGACTTCCGGAGGTGCTCCGGATACGAGCCGGAAGTGCTCGCAACGCTAAGAAATCCTGTCATCAAAAGTGAACAAGGGCTCGAAAGCGGGGGAAATCTTGGCCATGTGGCACCCCTGAATCAGGGTTTCTCTCTCACAGGGACCAGTCAAATCAGTCCAAACTCTCACAGCCCTTTCTCCCACACCACTCCGCAACCCACCGCCGACTGAGACGCTCTATTCTTCCGGACATGGACACCTCCGGCCCGTCGTCCTCCTCCTTTTCGGCAGCGCATTACTTCCCTGCCCGGAGGCGGGTGTGGCAGGCATGCACCAACTGCCGGGCCCGCAAGACGCGGTGCGACGCTGCGAAGCCCAAGTGCAGCTTGTGTGTCACGCAGAACGTCGAGTGCATGTACCGCGACTCGAACCAGCCGCGCATCGAGCAGAACACGCGGATCCTGCTGGAGCGGATCCAGATGCTGGAGGATAGGCTGTTTGCATCGCCGGTGTTTGCAGCGCCGCAAGGACAGCAGGGCCAACAACAGTCTGCGAATACGCCGTCTCCTCAAGCTGTGCGACAACCGACAACCCCGGGGTCGGTGTTGGCGCAGACGCGGGATGTGGTTCGTGATGCTGCTGTGACGGCGGAGCGTCCGGAAGCGGACGGTGATGGGCAGATACCGATTCCGCTCTCGCATACGGCCAACGCGAACCATGTGTTTGAATGGCCCATCGTCCAGCAGCTGCTTTCCGAAAGTGAGCCCATGCCACCGAGGCCGGCTATGCCTGGAGGTGTTCGGTCGACGGAGGCTACTGATATCTTCTTTCGAGATACTCCTGACGATGGGAGATGTGCGCCGCCACCAGAGTCGTGGCGATTGTTTCAAGACCGAAGCTTGCCAGTGTCCATCGATGCTGCCGATAGGTATCGCGAGGTCATTCATGAGTACTTTGCCGAAGTAAACATCTTTTTCCCTCTGCTAGCATTGGATGACATACTGGCCACCTTCAACGAAGTGGTGCTTTCTGAAAGAACAGCAGGAACCGCGACAACAACAATCGCGCCTTCGAGGTATTGTCTTCTGCTGATGGTTCTGTGTATCGGCTCTTTCGTGTGCACCGGCGAGTACCGTATTTCACTCGATGAGGTTGCTGGAAGGAATGGCGGTGAGAATCCCCAGTCTTTGGGATCAGGCTTCTTCAGAGAGATACCAGGCCTTGATGAGAAGCTGTGGCAGAAAGCTCGGCTCTTGCTGGGCTTCATATCGTCCGAAACAACTCTTGAAGCAGCTCAGTGCGCCATGTTGGCGAGTTTGTACATGGGAGCCAAAGGAAGGGTGTCGGATTCGTTCCACTGGGCTCACGCGACTGCCGTCAAATGTGAGGCCCTCGGGAGAAGGTACGTGAAAGACCGTCACCGATTGATGAACCAAACTCATCAACGGCATCAGAGAGGTTATCAACACAGATGGCACCGACCGCTTCTCAGATGCTTTTCGCCGGTTGTTCTGGGTGTCGCTCATCTACGAGGGCGATTTCGTTTCCGAGATCTCCATCACCCTGCCATCGGGCATCGCCAGGTACGAGGACGTCGTGCCGTATCCAGCACCAGAAACACCCAAACACCGAGAAGAACACGCCGCCGCGCTCTCTACACCCGAAGCCAACCCCACGAGCCCGGCAGCGACATCGTACTACCGCACCGAGGAGCTCGTGGCCTTCCAGATCAGCACCAACGCAGCCATTCGCCGGTTCCTCAACCGCGTCAACAGTGTGGTTTACGACAGCAAAGACCAGTTCCGAATGACGCGGACAAACTACGCAAACTGGTTGCTGCGTATCACGGAGGACTTGTGGTCGTACCATGGAGCTCTGTATCGGAACTTGCCTGATTTCCTGCTGACGAGCCAGCCGAGAAAGAGGCCCGATCAGGAAAACGCCAGCTCTCCTCTGACTCCCGGGATCATCAGGGTGGAAGAACTGGGCAACAATCCCTGGAACGTTCTGCGGTTGAAGGGGCGCTATTACGCCGGGCAGTACATCATCCACCGCCCGTTTCTCGAGTACGTGCTGCTCAACATGGCGCACTTTGACACCCATCCGTGCAAAGAAGCGATACTCGAGAGGTGTAGGTTATGCCTGGAGGGGTGCCGGGGTTTCATCAACGTCTTTGACATTGATCCCGCGAACAGCCTTACTGGTCTTTTTGCCAGTGGCATGGTGTAAGTTTTGTCTCCAAGGCAAGATGTGAATGTCGAAGACGAGGCCACTGACGACCGCTAGCACCTTTACCATGGGCATCATCCTGCGGGTGGCTACTATGTGCCCCATCTTTCGAGACATACTCCCAGCAGATATCGAACAGGCAATCTTTGTCGGAACCAGGAATATGCGGCGCTTCAGCCTTAGCGTTGGGGAGTTTGAGTGGCATCTCGGGGTGTTGGAGAGGATGGAGATGTCGTGTAAAAATAGGATGGCAATGTGACACATTGAATATTCCAGACATTGCATGCCTTCTTGCAAAACTGTTCCTCAGCTTTCTTATCTGGTTATTTATATATACCCACGCATAGTTGCAAGGGAACGAGAAGAGAGACTCTGAAGGACATTGACACCAGGACTTGGAAAGACGACTACATCATGAGAACAATAAATAGTTCCTGTATTCCAACGCCTTCAGATGCATCATTTCTTTTCTCAACCGTCTTCAACTTAGGCTGTCACTTCAACAGCAGTCCCGTTCGTCTGCCCCAGCTTCTTCGCCTTCTCCTCAGGCGACAGCTCAAAAACACCAACGCCCGACACAGTCTCCCTGGGCTTGCTACCATCCACCTCAACCTGCGACGGAATCATCTTTCCCTCCAATCTCCCGTCGCGCGGCTCCATCGGCGCGTACAAGCTCAGCAGTTCGTTCAGCCTCTCGCGCTGGCAGCAGTTCTCGTTCTTCCAGCTGGCCGCAAGCTCGTCCAGCTCGTCGAACGTCTTGTCCTTGAAGTAGTCCGCCCACTCGGGGATCATGTACTCGGCCATGGTGATGCCGCGGATGCCGCGGAAAACGTGCATGTGCATGCGCCACTGCCACGGGTACTTTTTGTTGTACTGCGCCGGCACGTTGTCCTCGAACCACTTGTGCAAGGGGCCGAAGAGGCCCGGCTGGAGGTGGGCGTCGTCGTAGGCCCAGCTGTCGACGGCTAGGTCGCGCTTTTTGCGGATGATGGGGCCGAGGAGTTTGAGCCAGGCCGAGTCCGGGGAGAGGTAGGTCATGCCCATTACGTTGACGTCCTTGTAGGCCCAGATGCTCCAGGCTAGGGGTGGATGTTAGTTGTGTACTTGCGAGAGAGGTGCTGGATGGATTTACCGATGCCCTCGGCGGTGTAGATGGCCATTTGCTTGTCCAGCATGTCGTACCGCTCGTTGTTGTGAACCTTCCAGTCGGGGTTGTATTCCTCCCGTTCATAGATGGGTCCGAACTCGCCTGTGCGATCGCGAATTAGTTAAAAGTTACAAATACTGAAGAGACATGTACGACTTACCGTTCCAAATGGGGACGTTGTGCTCCTTCATAAAGGCGACCTTGCGATCATACATCTGGCGGATATACGAGTCTTGATCCTCCAACCCCTGGTATCTACCAATACGATTCGGGAAGCCAAAGCCACAGTAGTCGTGAACGGCGTACACCGAGTTGGGGAAGACTGTTGTGAAGCCAGAAAAGTCCATGCTGAACGTGTTGCCCTCGAGGAAAAGAATGTGGTCCGGGTCGATCTCGCGGATGGCGGGGACGATGCGGTCGTAGAAGTTCAGCAACCTCGTCCACTCCACGTCGGCAGGCTCGTTGAGGGGGTCGTAGCCCGCCACCCACTTGTTATCCTTGTACCGCCTAGCCAGAACCTGCCAGAGGTTGACGACTCTGTCTTGGAAATGCTTGTGGTCCCAGAAGGCGGCGTATCCTGTTGGGTTGTCCGAGTGCCAGTCCTGGTTCTGGCCGCCAGGTGCTGAGTGGAGGTCGAGGATTGTGTAGATGTTGTATTTTGCGCACTGAGAGCCATGATATCAGCTTTGAGGGTCATTGGGACGACCACGGGGGACGCTCACGATGTCGATTGCGCGATCAAGGTGTTTGAAGCCCTCCTCCTTGATCACAAAGGGATTCATGTCGTCCTCGAAATGGTGGTAGTTGAACGACAATCGGATGCAGTTGAAACCAATCGAGGAGAGGAACTCGGCGTCTTTTTCGGTAAAGAAGTATTCCAGGAACTTATCGAAAAAGAATTCGTACTTCTCCCTCCCGAGGACTTTGAGCAATGCGGCGCGGATCTGGTGCTCGCGACCCGGGAAGCCGTTCATGAAGTTTTCCATGAGCATCCAGCCGCCAAGGGCCGTCTACAAGAAGGCCGTTTATGTCAGCTGTACAAATCGCTGGCGAATTGAAGCTCTCTTTCTGCAATTACTCACCCCGCGAAGGCGGACGGGCTTACCATCGGCGTCGACGATGTCTGGACCAGACGTCCTCAAGTATCCAGAAGCCATTGTGACAGACGAATCGATAAATTGGACCCGGAAGAGCAGTGGGATACGACAACAGCGTCAGGAAACGCGAGCTTCGGGGAGAGAGAAATGGACATACTAAATAAGACCTCCTCACGCACGGAGAGCACCCCGACACACAGCCCACGTCCACGTCCACGTCAACATTCATGCTGTACTCCGCAGACGGAGGCTTCACATGCGTCCCACAGTCCCCATGACGTCTGGAGCCACTTCAGCACTAACCTCGCGAGCTGATTCGGAAGATGTGCCCGTAGATACGCGCTGCCGAGGAACGCAACGCGAAGGAGTGTCACCTGGGTTTCTCGTCGGGGCAGACTCAGAGCTCCCCCGACCCCACGATCCGGCTCGGAGGTCTCGTATAGGTAGCTGCCCCGCATTCACGCCGACGACTTCAGCCAAAGGAAAAAGATACGCTAGGGGGAAGATTTTGACTGCCCCGACGTGATCCACGTCGAATCGGGGCAAGAAACTAGCTGCCCCGAAGAGTCGTGATTCGCCAGACATCGTCAAAGGGGGACCATCAAGCCAGAATAGGAAAGAAATTCAGGCTTCTTTCTCCACTCGACTGGCGCTACACAACTTGAACAAAGTCTCGGCACACTTTTGTTGTTGATTCCTTCGACTGTCGAACGGCCTCTCATTCGACTCTGTAGCCTCTCCGGAACCTCGCCGAGTCAGATGAGCGTGACTTCACCCGCAGCTGCTGATCGTCCGTTTCCCCATGGAGACTCTTCTCGACCATCCGTCTTTCACCCCACGATGCATTTGACTGTGGAGACGTGATTCAATTCTACCCCAGCCCCCGGATCGCCCCTGCTTCTTCTCCGCATCTCATCATCCGACGAGTCGGCCATCCCTGTCTCGTTTGTTGTCCTCGGCAGGTTGCGAAGAGTTCCAACAGTACGGTTCAGTACCCTTAAGCCTAGCTCAGTTTCCGCGCCAATGGCGATATTGCCGGGTCAAGTTCTGCTTCGTTTCTCCTAGTCCCGGACGCTGACTTGTTGGCTCCGTCATTCCTAGCAAATAGAAGCCGGAAACCGAAAGCCAGATATAGACAGCTGTAAAGTCTTCCTTGCCAAGCCACTTCAGCTGGTGGCCTCGCCGTGTCATATAAGGACGCAACAGTTCCCGAGTGTTTGGGTTCGCTTCAACTCGTACCCACCGAGCCAACACTTTGCCTTCTCCTACAATCCCCTTCATCCACCTGTCTTCCTTCTGGTCCGACGATCGCCATGGACTTCCTTCGTCAACGGCTGCCTGCCCCCAGGCAAGACCAGCAAGCCCGTCGTGCCCGGAAACACAGCGGCCCAGCCGCTGCGAACGAAAGCTACGAGCCATCCCGTATTGCCCAACTCGCTCGGGAGTCGCCGGCGTGGTACAAGTCCGCCGCCAGACGAAAGCTCTACTTCCTCCTGTTCCCGGCCGCCGTCGTTTCCTACGCAACCAGCGGCTACGATGGCTCGATGATGAACTCCCTCCAAACGGTCTCCTACTTTGACGACTTCTTCGACAACCCTCGCGGGGCCGTGCTCGGGCTCATGAGCGCGGTCATGGCGCTTGGGAGCATCTGCTCGACTCCCATCGCGCCTTGGGTTGCGGACAGGTTCGGACGGCGATGGGGCATTACGGTTGGGAGTCTGATCATGATTGTTGGCGCTATTTTGCAGTGCGAGAGTACTGCCTTTGCCATGTTCGTTGTCAGCAGATTCATACTGGGGTTTGGGCTGTCTTTTGCAACAACTTCTGCTCCCAGTTTGGTGAGCGAGCTGTCTCACCCGAAAGACCGCGTGACCATTACAGCCATCTGCAATACCTGGTAAGTCAAACTTTAGTCCCAGCGTCACAGCTCACTTACTGACGTGTCCCGTCAAAACAGCTGGTACGTTGGCAGCATCGCAGCGGCGTGGATCACCTTTGGCACCCGAAACATCGAAAGTACATGGTCTTGGCGAATTCCTTCTCTCTTACAGATGGCTCCATCGGTTGTCCAGCTGTCGGCAGTGTGGCTTATTCCGGAGTCGCCCAGATGGCTCATCTCCAAAGACCGCGACGAGGAGGCTCTGCGTGCGCTGAAGACGTATCACGGCGAGGGAGAGGAGACGGAGCTGGTCAGACTGGAGTACGAAGAAATCAGAACTGCCATCGACAACGAGAAGAGTAAGCCGCGATGCGAGTGACGCGAGTACTGCCCATTCGTCTACTGACATGTTTGTAGGACTCGGCGCGACCACTTGGAAGTCCATGATGCAGACAAAGGGCAACCGCTACCGCATGTTCTTGGTCATTTGTAAGTCTAGAGTCCTCGGCTAGTCTTGTGTAATGCGGATCTAACAAGTTCGTATAGGCATGGGCTTCATGTCTCAGTGGAGCGGCAATGGGCTCATCGCCTATTACTTGAGTGAGTTCATATCCCTTCGGCTGGCCTAGACTTGCCCCCGCTACTTTACCGTGGCTCTCGTGCCTATCCCGAGTCGTTCAAGCTGGCTGTGATGTGTTACCACGTTGATTTGAGCAGAGCTCCCGTCATCAACCTCTTGCACTGATCATGAGAATGTTGATAGCTAACTGAGAGATAGGCAGAATTATGGATACGGTTGGTATCACCAACAAGAACACGCAGGCTCTCGTCAACGGTCTCCTCAACATCTGGAACTGGGCTCTCGCCCTCACGACGGCATTCTTCGTCGAACGAGTGGGACGCCGGCCCCTCTTCCGCATTTCTACAATCGGCATGCTCACGATCTTCATCGGGTGGACCATCGCATCTGCCCGCTTCACCGAGACCAATGCCAGCGCTGCAGGCATCGCCGTCATTGCCCTGATCTTCGTCTACCAAATATTCTACTGTATCGCCTTCTCGCCACTCCCCGTCGCCTACTCCGTCGAGATTCTGCCATTTTCCATTCGAGCCAAAGGCATGGCAACGTATGTCTTCTCGACCAAGGCGGCTGTCTTTGTCAACCAATACGTCAATCCCATTGGCATCCAAAATATCGGGTGGAAGTTTTACATCGTCTACGTGGCTATCTTGGCTGTAGAGAGCTTTGTTGCATATGGCTGGTTCTTGGAAACCAAGGGCAAGGCTTTGGAGGAGATTGCAGTCATTTTTGATGGCGAAGAGGCAAATGTGAGGTTGGACGAGGATGGAAAGCGGCCGGTTGACGTGGAAGAGACCGAGCACGCAACTACAAAGGTCTAATATGTAGACAATGATTTGATGTGGAAAGATCAAGGCTTAATTCAGCAGACATCTATGGAGACTATCAGAGTTGGAAGGGACATTTCTGTCTGATTCTTTGACTGCTCCAGTTTGCCTGACCTTCAGCTGGTCCCATTACTCTCCTTCGCAGGCTTCTGGCCGTAGGAAATGTGGCTGAGGAAGGTCGTCAGTCTGATACCTGGTATTTCGGGGTTTTCAGGAAGCCGGCGGCGACTCACAAGTCAAATATGGTATGGACAACGCCAGTCTTGATTTCGTTCCGGACTTGGGCCAAGAGAGCTAACAATTCCTTCTCCGTCCAGCCCAGCACACCGTAGAACAGTCGTAGGGAAAGGCCCTCGAGCCCGTCGAGCAGCTGCACCACGTTGTGCATGCCGAGGTCCTTGAGGTACGGACGGGTCTTTGGGCCAGGGACCGACGGGAATCTTGTACCTTTCGTGATGGATCTTGTCAAATCATGCATCTTCAACGAGCTGTTTCAGTCGTTCTCCGGGACTCGGCTCTTGGCCAAGGAGTTCGCAGGCTTCGATGAACTTCTTGTGCCAGTTTCACGTCTTGTGTTGCTCGGTGAGAGACCCATCGTCGGAGTAATACGTAAGATTGAGGTCCTGAAATTCGGCCCAGCCTCCAGGGGTGGTGTGCCTTTGGGCCCCGTTAAACA
This sequence comes from Colletotrichum spinosum, assembly GCA_004366825.1. Taxonomy (NCBI): domain Eukaryota; kingdom Fungi; phylum Ascomycota; class Sordariomycetes; order Glomerellales; family Glomerellaceae; genus Colletotrichum; species Colletotrichum spinosum. Next base: position 162,030 of record QAPG01000071.1, on the reverse strand, counting down.
TCGTTCGGGCATGGTCTGCGAGCAGGAACTCACTGGTGAATGTTGTCAACAAGCTTCGGCCAGTCTTTGATGGAGGATGTCATGCATCGGTACATGACATAATCGTACAGTTTGTCACCCACCCAAGGGCTCTCAACATCGTCCGTCTCGAACTTGACGCTTGGAGGAACCCTGGAGCCGTCAAGCAAAGCAGTAGCAGCAAAACAAAACAACTCCCATACCAGGATGGCTGAATGGCGCTCAGGTCGACGCCCGTGACCTACAAAGATAATCAGCTTAACTCCATCAATTGGGTAATAGTCTTACTTCGGCGTCCTAGAAAATGTCTCCAACCTCCACAGCCCCTGTAGTAGTGTGAGAAGGGAATAGCTAACCATCCAAGTCGTGGAAGCGGGTCATACATATACCGGGTCCGGTTCCAACGTCCAATATGCTCCGAACTTTTCCCTTCGCAATGGGTGCCAGGAACAGCCTGCTTCCAAGGGTCTTGACCGTGAGAGCATGGGAGGAGATCAAGTCGGTCGATCTCTGCCTGTGAGGTTTGTTAGAACATCTTGAACCCTACTTAAACGTACATCATGTGCTATTTTACATCATCGTTGGGTAGAGGGTAAGCTGTCCTTATTAGTTATAGCTTTTCTAAATGAGAGATCAGGGTTTTCACTGTTGCTCGCATCCAGGACGAGACGCGTCACGCGTGATAGCGCCGGCCCTACTCTACAGGGTAGTCTATGGCACTGGATGCTACCGATGCAGTGTACGACGAGCTACAACGTAGCGATGGTCTGCGTAACACCATGGCTTCTGGAGACGTACATTCGATCGTCGATTCCGAACCCCTTATCCTGCGCTGTGTCAGTCGGCACCAGCAGATCTCGCCTAGTCGACACCAAAGAGTAAGAGATGAAACCCACTATCTTGTCAGCTTCTATAGGCTGGGTCAGGACCTCTGACCAGTTTTTGGATTGGGAAGTCATGATTCAACTACTCAGGGACGCAAATTGTGATTGCGGACCGCCAAATAAAAGTTCCCCTCCGTCTTGACAAAGAGAAAAAAGACCGATGTTGTACGTGTTGCTCAGTCACCAATTTTCTTAAGTGACGGATGAGGAAGCTCGATTTGGACCCTGGGAGCTCTGTTGGTGCAGGAACACGGCGCGGATGCACCAGTCCGAGTTCCGCGCCCTTGTTATTATGGCTCACAGTCACACTCTGCAGGTCGATGGTCGTAGTCCCCTAGACCATTGGGCATCAGTTATCTGTCGCCTCCGGTCTGCATGTTTAGGAAGCTAAATAATGAGGACCAAGTCCAGTCAGCCCAGAACCCCTCGATGCCAAGTTCAACGCCGAGAGCGCGCAGCAATGGGAGCATTGTCACCTCCCCACATTTATTGGATTACATTTGTAGGTCCGATCAGTCTTGCAGTGACGGTGGGAAACTAACGGGTGGTTTAAAAGAGATTTATCATTCGAGTACGGATAGCATCGGGTCATTGGCTATTCCTCGGTGCTTCGCCGAAGTTTCACCGGAGTTGCGGGGAAGAAATTCGGAGAGAAATGTGGGTTGGTGCCGATTCGCCGGGGGTGGACCGGACCCGGGCCCCGCGGGCTTTTCGGCCTTCTCTGGCGCATGGGTTCTTCGTGGCTCACACCAATTTGACCTATGCCGAAATCGATGCCAAGTTTGGATGCTCCTCTGCGGCAGTTTTTGACTTTATCCGCAGACGACGGAAGCCATAGAGCCTGGCTCGATAAACAGCCTTTTTTCTTTAAACTTCCCACGTAAACCGTGGACGGGAAAAAACTGCAGATTCGGTTTAAGCATCACTAAGTTGACATCGACTTCGGAGTGACACGCCGAGCCTTAAATTGAAACTTTGAGCGACTAGACTTGCTTCGACGAGACTTTGCTTCACCACGAGAGCGAAACTCTCGAGTTGAAGCCAAGCCCTTCTGATCCTTATTGAGATCACGCCGGAGGATAAATATTATCCCTTAATTGGGAGACGTCGCTTTTAGTTCGGTGTAAGCTCTACTTGCTCATGTGCAATTGCGGTTGGCACAGGTAGGAGACTCTCGAAAGAGGTACGGTGATTGTATGACGGGTGAACCCGATGGAGATGATGGCGGTGCAGTCATCGTGGTACCTGCGATGAAGCCTGCAGTGGACATCTCCGCGTATATCGTGTCAGAATACGAGCGACAATTCTGCCAACTCTAAGCCTTGAAATCGGCACCACGATCGCAACCTGCACGCTAACTGCTCAGTCCAGGGCAGGCAGGACTGGCCATCCCAGTCCGGCGAGCAATTTCCTTGGCGAGACAGGAGCTTTCCGTCGATCACCAAGGCGTATCGCGAGTCAGCGTGATGCGGTGTCGTCGCCGGCAATGACATATCCGTCAAAGTCCCTCCTCCGAGGAGAACGCTTATTCGTCATTGCCAGCAAACATTCGATATGTCTCCGGGTTCGGTCTGTATAAGGTGCATCAGTTCGCCCATGCTGTCTTGGGCTCAGCCTGGGACGAAGTCACCGTGGTTTCAGGATGAAAAGCTTGCTGCTCCTGACAGGACCCCCATCTCATCACTCCCTCACAGCTCCACGTTTTGGTTGATTACGTTGCTTCTATTCTCGTGCGTTTTCGTCTGCCCAGTCGTGGTGCAACAACAGCGTGCAGTGTTCGGAATCATCATCTCGCTACGTGATGGTGATGAGTGGCTAGTTGATGGCTATGCCACCATTTCGCTCCTTGTACCAAATCCTTCTGGTCACCGGGACTAGATGCCAATGTCTTTGAATGCATCATCCGTCCAGTTCGCTTCAATTACGCGGGCTCCGCAGACCATCGTCGAACTCCCTGGTTGTGTCGTAAGTCAGCCCTGCCGGACGTCACCGAATGGGGCTTACTATTCTTCGACGATACTAGACCGGCTGTATCGCCAGCGAGGTGCCCAGATTCCAATGCCAGCCCGCAAACGCGACCTGTATATGCTCAGATCAAGAGCTCAACGCAGCCGTTGAAGCGTGTCTCGTGACCCACTGCACGGTTATTGAAAGTCTACGTGAGTGAAAACATTTAGGAGCAGACGCGACCCGTTAACTGATGTTGCACGCAGAGGCTCGAAAACAACGTACAAGTTCTTGTGGAGAGCGGGTGAGAGTCAACCCCAGGCAAGAACCTCTACTGTGGACACTGTTTTCCGTGACGTTGCTGGCTGTGACCGCTCGCCTCATCGTGAAGGTTCCAAGCTTGAATCCAGTCTTCAGATTCTCTTGGGATGATTGTTTCATCGTCACATCCATGGTATTTCAAGAACCTCTATGAACAGACTTGTCGTTTCCATAAGCTAGCTGACACGCATGGCAGCTGGCCCTGCTAGCCGTGGACATTTGTTCTCAGATGGGTAAGAGCGAATGACTTCCCTTCAGATGATGCCAGTAACCAGGCTGTGTAGCCATCGACCGAGGGTTCGGCCAAGACATCTGGATGCTATCTGCTGGTAATATCACCGACATCCTCCAGGTAAGTGAGCCGTAACATGATATTCTCACCACATGAGATTCGTTGACAGCCTAGAAGATCTTCTTCGTCGAGGAGATATTGTACGCAATCACAATAACCACGACCAAAACGTCCATTGTCATGTTCTATCTCCGCATTTTTCAAGAGCCAAGCTTTCGAACAGTTTGCTTCGCGACTCAGTGTACGAATGTAACTTTTGGTGCATGGCACATCATGCAAATACTTTTCACGACCACGCCAATTTCCTATAACTGGACGTTCTGGGACGAACAGCACTCGGGAACGGTGAGAGACTAGGGTGAATCCGATGAGCGAGTGCTTGGGCTAACCTTGTTGAAAGCGTGGAAACGTGCGACTGTTCTCCTTTATCAACGGTGGCATCAACATCGCTCTTGACCTGTGGCTGTTTATCCTTCCAGTCACACAGCTGTAAGTTTCGTTCTAAGCTATGCTTCCAAGACGTATTTGTTAAATGATGTCGTTTCAGTGTCACGATGTCGTGGACAAGGCGAACCAAAATTGGAACGAGCTTAATATTTCTTACTGGTCTGATGTAAGCCGAAGTCTGGTACACTACAACATGACGAGTAGCTGACGATTCTGGGCAGAGTGACGGTATCGAGCTGTATACGTCTGGAAACACTCGCCGAGTTTGGCCTTTCACGGAACCCTACCCGTAAGTCTCATACTCCCAACTAAGGAAGATGATGACTTTGGCGGCCGTGGTAACTCACACTTGGAGGCGTGTAGATGATCTGGTAGGCTTATCGACGTGGTCTTTGGTGGAACTCCATCTCAGCGTCATCTGCGCATGTCTGCCCGGCATGAGACTCCTGTTCCGTCGCCTCTCACCGGCCCTTCGACGACGTCGACTCCCCAAAGACCTTACTCACAACCGGCCCCGGACGGGGAGATTCATTCCACGGGTGCTCAGCCGCTTTGTGTCTTTAGTCACGGAGCCCGATGACCTAGATAACCGTTCTATCCGCGGAAGTGTCGTTACGGAAGTTGGTACGACCAGGTACTGGACTCCTCCAGCACACAGAGACCATGAGGTCAGTGGCAGAGCAGAAAGTGCCGTTCAGTCGATGGTCGAGAGGGGAAAGTCGGATCCCAGCATTCCGACGAGCGCCGGTAGTGTTTAACAGATGCCGATACACACAGTAAAAGTAATTATGGACAAGTCAATAGCCAGTACTCCATTTACGAGGTGAAGCATGTTTCTCGGTCCGCTGAACTAACGCTTCCTCGACTTTGACTTCACTTGTGATGTGCTAGACAACGCAAAACAGAACGCACCATCAGTCATTTTTCGCTTACACCTGCGTCGGGTGGTGCCCTCCGACGAAGCCTAACGTGGAGGCCTTTTTGTAAGACAAACCAGCTTCCGACATATCCCGGTCAGCTCTGTTTCCACGGGTTTCTGGGGAGCTTACTGGCACTTTTCCTCCCATGACGCATTTGGATCAGCCAGCTCTATATCGAAGTGTAGGAGCAAGGTCGGAATGAGCTACTGGACTGTTAGATATTCTGTTACACTGATTCAACTCTTGTTCACCAATGCTTACCTTCGACATTTCCATCCAGCTGATATCTGCAAGTTATCTGTGAGCTTCACTTGATTCTATGGGGAGGGGGAAAACCGACTTCTCCCGATACACATTCGCGCTCCAGATCCGAAGGCAAAGAAGAAACGATCTGTAGATTTCAGCCAGTCTCCCGTATTAGTAGAGGATAAACAGCCTTACGCATCTCTCCGTTCTCTTCTTTCATCCATCTCTCAGGGCGAAAGACATTGGCATCTTGGCCGTAAACCTCTTTGATCCGGTGCACAACCCAGGGGTTGACTCCAACCACGGACTATAGAGAGGATACATGTCAGTCACCATCCAGAAGTATTCGCGGGTCATCTTACACCAGCCGGGTAATAGCGGCCGTCAATTTCACATCCTCCTTTTGGAACAACACGCGGCAAGGTCATGCCGACGGCCGGATGCAGTCTCAAGGCCTCGTACATGCTGGCCTGAAGGTACGGCATCTTCTCGGCTTCGGCGAGAGTCACAGGATCGCTCAGTTTGCCCTGCCGCCAGAACTCGTCCACCTCTTCCACAAGCTTGCGCTTGCTGTCCGGATTCTTCAACATGTAATAAATGATGGCCCGAATAGAGATTGCAGTCGAGTCACTTCCGGCCATGATGTTGGAAGACGCCATTGATACGAGGGCCTCGTAATCGAACTCATCGGGCTTCTCGTTGTGTACCGCAAAGAGCTTGCCTAAAATGTCTGGACGGTCGGATCCTCTGTCCTGTCGCGCAGCCACCTCTCGAGCCGCGAATTGGCGCAAGCTTCCGTGCCGCGAAGCGATCCCCAGACGGGGACCTATAATGGGGGAGAGATATTCGTGTAGCCGGTACAGCCAAGGCATCTGACCGATCCAGGCGGCGGATATCAGCGCGTCTTGGATTTGTTGAAAGGCGCCGTCGTCGGTACCCGCATCCATGAAGCCAAACCGCTCGGAGAATGTGACCTCGCCAATGGTATCTACAGTTGGTCAGCTTTTGAGCTTGAGACCGATAAAAAGAGGGCCACTACCAAAGGCATATAGCTGGACCCAATTGCCCATGTCGATGACCTGCTTTTCCCTCTCCATAGTGTCAAGCTTGTTGAAGAAGACGCGTATTGCGTTGTCGACGTATGGCTCGAGTTCTTTGAGGGCGGACATGGCATACGGTCTGCTGACCAGACGGCGCTGAGCACCGTGAACGGCTTCGTCGCGTTCGGGGAATAGATCGAACTTGCGACGTCCTTGCCAGACACTGTACCAATCTGACTTTCGAAATTTTGATCCGGCTCCTTTGTCCTTCAGTCAAATAGTCCTTGCATTGAATGATGTTCTCACCGTAGATGGTTTTGATTGATGCTAGATCAGATATGCTCCTAGCAATCATGCCGTTAGCTATCGAACACTTTTTGGGGCAGTGTCGCTACTTACACTTCACTGGGGCCGATTCGGATCACCCTACCATACTTTTCGTGCCATTGCATCATGATTGTATGAAGATCACCTTTGTACGAGTGATAGGCGAGCCATGTGCGGGACAGAGTGGCCCAGTAAGGACCTGGTAGCCCAGCGAAGGATGAGAGGTAGCGTTGGTAGACGAGCCACGAAGCGAGGAGAACGACTGGGGCATATCTTAACGCCTTGTGTAGAGAGTCAATGCTCTCCTGGTCGAGATATTTATCCATTTGGAACGGAAACGTTGGCGATAGCAGCGCACGATGTCGAACGGGCGGGAATAGCGCCCAAGCTCTCGCTTTAAGGGCTACGGAGGGTGACGTCCCACCATCCCTCAGGCCCGGAATTTCTAATCGGGCGTCCCTCTGGTGAATGTCTACAAGGGGCATCCTCCGGTAAGCCCGGCCACATGCCCATGGGGCAGTCCTCGAGTGAAGAGAAGATGCCGAGAGCTGCTGCGGGGTAAGAGGCCTACGTCAACTTGGTCTTCAACTTCAGACGTTCAGCCACCCGCCGCCGTCTCCGAAACTTGTCCGGGATGTGACCTCGGGCAGACCCCAGTCCGCTGACGTGCATCTGCCCCGCCCCCGCTGCTTTGATCGACCAATTTGGCTGTCATCATGAGCCATGCTGCAAAAGATGAGAGCGTTTTGCTGTCGTTTACTCGAAATGAAAAGTAACCGGATCATGGAGATGCGACTTATGACTCTGCACAACTGAGTTTTGAGGCGTAATGAGGAAAAGATGACTGTTTTCGATGGGTGACCCAAGCACTCACACCATATGAGTTGCGACACGGCTTCATTGTGATCATTACTGAAGTTCAAACAATGTACCATGGTCCAAGATAATACCTACTCTCATCAACCATGGACATACCTAAACTAACTGATAGGTGTCGTAAGCTAAGAAGGGGAGTAAGCCTGACTAGAGTGAGCTTTTGAAGCAATCAAGTGTCTAAAGTCACAGTTTATCGGCATTGCTCGCATACATATTGAGGTGAAGGTTGACATAGAGCTACGATATAATGATTGACTCCTGACGCCACATTTACTGAAAATATTCGATTCGCCTCAGAATATGTGGGCTTAAGTCTAGATCTTCACGGTGGCAGCTTGTCTTTTCATTGCCTATTTTCAGGACTGGGTTGTGAAGATGGGGGCGGGCGAATCTTGAGTATCAGTAAACCAGATTGACGTAAACATGAAGATAATTTTCAAGCTATCGTACAGGTCTATCACTATCCTACTAAACTGATCTGTATTGAAAGTGGGTTGTGGCATTCATTTATAATTTCACACATACTCCTCATACTGTAACTCTCCCCGACTCTTCATGAACTCATGCAACGTTGAGTTCACGTCGCTGTTGACACAGTGACTAGTAGTAATCAGCACCGTCGCAATTGACTGTGAGGCTAGAATAAAGACTGTCTTTTCGCGGCTCTCGCCCACTTAGGGCATGATAAGGGCTACGGCTTGAAACGGACGAAGTGCTGGCACGGGAGGTGGGATACGATGTATTCCAAAGTTGGCCAATTCGGTTTCCTCTCAGACCTGTCAGTCGATATTGCTCGTTTGTCGACGTCTTCGATCATTTTTCGAAGGGTCTTGGTGGTTAAATATGACCCAGTTTCATAAGCTATCTTACTTCAAAAGTCGTAAGATAGGATCTCTTTTGTAGGTGCCCATCTCAAATTACGCAGTCTTTCTGAATTTGAGGCAGTATGACACTTCAAGTGTCTGTCAGTTTCAAAAGTACTTCTAGAATTGCCGATGAGACTTTCGTTTTGCCAAAAAGTATCGGTTGTTGGCATCCCACTAAAAAATTGTCACAAATAAGTACAAGATGCCTCCACATAAAACATGGTCGAGACTCAGATGCCTTATTGAGAGTTGACGAAAGTCGCGCTACCTGCACCCAAGAAACCATAGCGACATCGTACTGTTTTACCGAAATGCTGCATCAGACCATGCGTTCCAATGCTCGAAATTCAAAAAGTTCCACACAACATTAGGGTCCACCAAGTTGGCGTCAAAGTCCCCGGGGATCAAGTTCTCTCCTAGATCGCCGTCGATGCGCTGGACGCCAAGGTCTTCCGTCATGAACATTTGCGACGTGTTCACGACGTGGTTCTCGTCGAGCTTGACCATGGTCTCCAGGTTGGCTGCGGCCGCCGAAGTGTGGGCAATCGTCTGCCGCTGTGCTGCTGGGACATTTGGTTTCGCCGCCACGTGGAGCAGCTCTGTTACTATCTCGGCGCACCGTCGCGCCACGGCGAGCATCTTCATGGCTTTGAAGATCTCGATGCTCATTTCGAGGTTCTCAATTACCTCCTCATTTGGGAAGGGACTAATGTTGGATATGAGGACGTGAATGAGAACCATGCAGGCGTCGAGGAGATACATGCAGTTATACCACCTGAGTCTAAGCATGAGTGGTTGAAATTCTTCGTAGACACTGCTGACGTACCATGTTCTGAAGTAAGGACGGTGTAGATAGCTTGTATGCATGAAACGGATCGTTTCCGTAGCCGCCTTTACGCAGGAAGACACATGGCGTGATAGCGTCTTGCGATCCGCTTCTGGTGTTTTAATGATGAGAAACTGGCGATGTAACAATATTCTGGCATTCAAAAAGCCTGGTTCAGGGTTAGCAATGTCGCTAGTTCGGTACCGCAGGCTCAGAAGCACATACGAAGTTTCAGTACCGTCTTTTGTTTCATGGCAAACTCGCTGTCTTCTAATGATGAAGTGTCGAATCTGAGTTCCCGTGGCAGTCCGGACTTCCAATCGTCCAGGTCGCGGTCTAAGTTTAGGGCCGTCTGTGAGAGTCGCTGCAATGAGGTATGACTGTTATGAAGGCTCAGGTTATCCGTCATCCACATGAGAATCTTGGCGAGATCGACCATGGGATTGATGAGACATGATGAAGAGCTTACGAAGCCCTGTGACTGTTGCTCAGTAAAATCCTCGTGAGAAATCCCTGCGGCACGTACCGCTGTTTTGGGGAATGGTATCGAATATGAGCTGGGTCCCCTGAGTCCAGATTGACGGCCGGCAGAAAAACACATTTCGCTGGCAGGTCAGCTCAGTATACCACGTGATCAAACGGCTAACTCACATCTCATGTGAGTAAAGCGACCTACAGAGTGTCAGTATTGAGATTGGGTAAAACCTGAGTGAGCGTCTTACCACCACAGCAAACTTTCCTGGCTGGTCTCGGATCGGATGTTCGTGGGGATCCCCATCGCCGATGCGGTGCGAATGGCCATGCCGCTGTACATGTAACAGCTGTGGGGCTTGAGCGCATTCTGGCAAAAGACCGACTGCGGTTGTAAGACGATGTTGTCTTAGGTGAAGACGAGGAACTCACCATGAGGAAGAGTGTTTGCGCCGTCTCCAACGAACTAGACTCGCAAACATCCTCCATGTGCAGCTTTGCGCGCTCAAAGTACCGTCTCGCGAGTCTGATTGGGGGATACGTCGTCTCGTTTTCGCCTGCTTGTTCCGTCCTGTCCAGAAACTGTAGCGTATGATCTTCCATGAGCAATGATGTCTCCCCAGCCGTGATGGCGCCTATCGCAACGACAGCGTTGAACAGCGACAAGAACCTGGCACCCCGCCTTTGCTGTGACGGTTCCTCGAACCCGTTCTTTCGCTGCCACACTTCGTCGTCGCAGCGCTTGGCGAAGCTCGACTGCTCGAGGATGGGGTGTATGTTGTGCAAGTTCTGGAAGTAGAGCCGCACGCATTCTCGCTCCAGGTCCACTGCGAAAGTCGCGTCTGCGGCGCTGGGCGTCTTGCCGTTGATATACTGGACGGATTCTCGTCGTGCGGCGCTGTTCGAGGGTGTCCCCTTGCCCGGCGTGTGACCCAACCTGTTATCCGGCGATGTTGAATAGTCGGAACTGTGGAGGAGATTGACGACTGACGTCTGGATGAGACTTTTCCCGGGCGACTTTTGGGTATCAGGAGGCCCGTTTGGCGGTTGTTTCTGGGTGTTCGCTCGTGAACGCAGTCGGGCGAGGAAGTAGAACGTTCCTGTCGGGCCGTAGAACTCGGCGCCCTCGGTGTGCTCGTTTACCTGCCCCAACCCGTCGACCTCCTGTTCCGACGAGATCGACGACCCTCTCTCGCGGTCCGGTGCCGGGTCCGGCATGTATGTTGTGTTGAGGTTCTCGGCCTTTAGCGGCTCATCTAGACTGACGGGCGATGGGTGAAGTTGCTCCGCAGACACCGGCGGCATGGGTCCTATAGGCTGGCCGAGTTGACTGGGAGGGCGTTGCTGAATACGTCCGGTAGGATCGTACATTCTCTTGCTGCGCTCAAGTTAGACAACGGCGACATGGTCCGGTATGATCGTCACATACGTCTCTTCGGGCTTCTCCTTGTAAGAACACGAGAACTCATGACCTAACCCCGAGCGAGTCAGTCAACGCCAACCCTATAGCATCGCGGCCACTTACGAACACAATTCGAACATGGCGAACTCCCGTCACACTATGGACAGCATCAGCACACAGCTAGTACCACATGTCGAGCGTCGAAAGATATCACTAGCCTTGACTTTACGCGCCCTGCAGGTACCACAAGCCACAGGTGCACGAGGCCGTCGTTTCCTCTTGAGAGACCCAGCATCCGGGTTATCCGAGGTGGCGGCAGCAGGCGCCGGCAGGGTGGGGTGATCCGCCTCCATGTTGGCGAGTGGATGAGAGATTATGGCAGGCGATTTGAGCTATCGCCGGGACGGAGACGGAGACAAGTCTACTCGGCGAATGGATGTGTAATTGGCGAGAAAGCTAGCGCAAGGGAGCGAGGCGGAACGACTCTCGGGAAGTGAACGAGGTTGAACCCGTGGCGCTGGAAATTTCCCAAAAGACACGGGTTGGGTTACATTCTTGCCTGTGACCTACCTAATTACTGAAGGGCAAAGGTCCATGCAGGCGGAGGGCTAAGATGGTCTGATGAAGCAATGTGAGACGTGGTTGTCGAGGAGAGTTTCTGGCTGGAGGACCAATCGCGCGCAGACAACCTCGCCGCTCGGACTGCCAACGAATCGGAAACGGGTTCTCGGATGGGAGGTTCTGTGGCGAATGGGGTGCTGTATACCGGTGTCTCGGTATGAGGTTCTCGTGTCAGTCGTCTCGAGATTGGTTGCCGAACGTGATACAGAAATATCGCAGAACGAAGAGCTCCTTTCCATGCCCTGAGATCACCTTTTGCGCGCGGCTCTTCTTATCTTCTCTTGAGTAGCGGTCTTTGTCATTTGTGAACAAGAGGTCTCGTTACAGTCTTTCAACTCTATAATCAAAAGTGAATGGGTAAATATGAGAAATGTTTCGGTCGATGTACCTGTTCTCATCGTAGGCGGCGGGCCTACCGGTCTTTTTGCGGCCTACATGTTATCCAAACACGGTGGTTGGTAGGCCTGATGTATTTTGCGATGGTGAGTTGCGACGAGCTAACAAACTGGCCTTTAGTCAAGACGCTTTTGATTGAGAAGTATCCTCAACGACTAGCTGCACCCAAGGCACACGCGTTATGTCCGCGAACACTCGAAGTTTGCAGGCAGTATGGACTCGACACAAACGCTTTGAGGAGACTTGGTAGTCCACGTGAAGACGCGTACTGGGTCAACTTTTTGACCAACCTCGGTGGCGAGAGAATAGGCTATTTGCCATATGAGCGAATGGACGCGGAAGTCCTAGAGAGCACACCTGAGGTACGAGCCAAATACTCTCATCAAAGATGTTTCTAACTGTGTAAAGATGATTCATAATATCCCCCAACCAGAATTTGAAAGTTTCATTGCAGAAAGATTGCGGGGTGACCCCAATGTGGAGTTTCGAAAGGGCGTAGCTTTTGTGTCTTGCGTCCAGGTAGGTAGCTCTCATGCATTTACATTCAACTGGAAGCATCTAACTTGGAGTTCAAGCACGGCGACCAGGTTCTCTCTACAGTAGAAGAACGAGCAACAAGAAAACGGTGGGTAGTCGCATCCAACTTCGTCATTGGCTGCGACGGCGCGAAGAGCGAGGTCCGTAGGTCTTTGAAAATTGAGACCGAAGGCGAAGACGGCTGTGAGTAAAGGCTACGATGGAAAAAGATGAAAAGTTGTTAACGAATTCCTTAGACGAAACGATGATGACGATACACTTCAACGCGGATTTGAGACCGATTGTGAAAGACCGCGTCGGCATGCTTCATTGGATTGTTGATCCAGCATGTTCCGGCTTCATCATTGCATATGATCTCAGTGGCAACCAAGTCTTGATCAGCAATTTTGACGTGGGTCTATGATCTTCTTTCAAGACATTTCATCTAACATGAGCAAGCCAAATCGCCATCCGGCAGAAGCTTGGAGTGAAGAGTTGGCGAGGAGTACAGTCTCTGCTGCCATCGGGCAGGATGTTCCTTTGGAGATTCTCAGTTTCAGGCCATGGGTACTCAGACGAAGAGTCGCAAAAAAGTACCAGCACGGAAACACGTTTCTGTGAGTAATCTGTCTAATATCGCACTTGCTGCGCTAATAAAAGCCAGCGCTGGTGACGCAGCTCACTCATTCCCGCCAACAGGCGGTCTCGGTCTCAACTCTGGGTTGGCTGATGTTCATAATCTCGTATACAAGATTGTGTCTGTGATGCAGGGCTGGGCAAACCCATCCATTCTCGAGACCTACGAAACCGAAAGACGCCCCATCGCGATTGTAGCCTCTTCCCAAAGTGTGAAGAACGGAAAAACCATCTTTTCGTTTCTCAAAGCCGTCGGAGCTTCAGATACTGGCGACTTGGAGCGTGCTAGGAGGAATATGTACAAAACGATACAGGATCCCTCAAAACAAGATTTGATTGCTCAAAATGTCGAAGACCAGCGTGAGCATTTTGACAACGTATGATTTCTATCTCTCATAACATCTCCTATCTCAACCAGCAAGACTCTTCGGACTGACTTTTGTACAGCTGGAAATACACATCGGTTACGTCTATGGCGATACCGAACCACCAGCAAACGCTTCGTTATACACGCCGAAATTCCGAGTTGGGGCCCGGTTGCCTCATGCTTGGATCAGAGCCCATGGGGCCGATGACTTTGTACGCAATCAGCCCATAGACACCTCCTACGTCAAGGAATTGTCACAAGAGCAGGTATCAGCTCGCGAGTATTCCATTCTCGACCTAGTGCAACCGGGAAGCTTCACACTGATTGTCGGGTCTCGCTCACTCTGGGAGCAGCAATTCAGGGAATCGGTGGAAGCTCTTGAAGGAAGAATTGGTTCACGGTTACATCTATTTGGTGCTGACAGCGACTTCGAGTTTACAAATGAGCCTCATCGGAAATTGTACAACAAACAAGGTCGGTTAGCTCAAGGAGGGGCTTTGCTGGTCCGCCCCGACCAGCATTTGCTGGGCTGTCTGGCACCAGAAGCATCCGCAAGTGATTTAGCGAGTCTTATTTCAGAGCATTTGGGTCTGGAGACCCTTCATTCATAGACAAAAGCAAGCGGTTCATCTCTCATCTTGTTTCACCGCTCATCGTTGCCCGTCTTGCATCACCACTGCCGGCCAGCCCATCAAGTCAGCTCAACCCAAGAAACCCTTTTGCCTCAACCACGCCTCACACAACTGCGGCCACTTCGACACGGGCAACCCCTCCGTATCCAGTCCAAACCCATGCGGCGCATCCGCGAAAACATGCAACTCCACCTCTCCACCCGCACCCTGGATCGCCTGCGAGATGCGGTACGCGTTGACCACCGGCACCACGGGGTCGTTGCCAGAATACACCACGAAACTGGGCGGCGCCGGCTTCCGCAACTGCTGATCGGGTATCACCACATCGTACAACTCCTGCTTCTCCGCCGGCGGCAGCGGCGCCTTGTTCGGTATGATCGTGTGACCCTTGGCGTTTGTCGAAATCGGTCCGTACCCAATCACAGCAAACTCCAATTCCGGAACCTTTGACCCTGCCGTGGCGGACCAGGCTGACGGGTACTCCGCCAGCAACGCCGAAGCGAGGTGTCCTCCCGACGACAATCCGCACACGGCCAGTGCTTTCACGCCGGACTTCTCTTTGATAAGGCGCAGCGCCTGTCGTGCGTCGTCAACGGGTGCAGAAGGGCCGGTTTCGGAGTTTGGGAAGCGGTGGACGAGAACGTAGGCCTCGAAGCCGAGCGAGGCGAGCCAGCGCGCCACGGCGACGCCCTCGCGCCCGACCATGAGTTCGACGTAGCCGCCGCCTCCGAGGATGAGCACCGCGCGGTTGTTGGACTTTGTGGTGGGTTTGTAGCCGAAGAGCCATGGGCGGGAGACTTTGTTGGCGACGGCCTTGTTGATGGTGTTGTCTGACAGGGTGAGGTCGAAGGCGCCCTCGAGGGGTTCAGAGTCCCAGAGGGCCTGGGCCGAGTCGGCTGCGAAGAGGTCTGCTGTGGATGGCATTTCTACTGTGGTTTGATGTGTATTCTTTGTGAGTTAGTGGAACACGAGACTTGCTACCCCGCGGGACAGACATGTGGTTCGCTTTAATGTTTCTCGTTCGGAGTTGATCGTGTGGTTAATTGTGGCTCTCGGGTTGCGTTTCGCCGAAATGCCGAAATGCCGAAGTGAACAACATAAACATAGACAGAGGATTTGGCAACTGTGCAAGGTAACATGACATTGATAACATTTCATCATTTTTTTACGAACTGTTCCTATCTTTCGTCCGTGTGAGAGTTTTCGGAGGAAGCTGGTGGTGATGAGGGTCAATGGTTGCGTGTCAAAACAGTTGCCGCTAGAGTTAGTCTCCATACGTGGGGAAGCTCACCAACGTCAATTATCTCGAAGGCAGACTCTCTGTATAATAGAAATTTGAGAAACAAGTATTGTTGTAGAATAGAATTCATGTGCTAAACTACAGCAGCTCACGGCTGTGATCTGTCAACCACAAGCTTAGATGACTCCAAATCACGGCTCAAGAATGTACGTGACGTTGTTCCCAGGCACTCTCGGGAAGAACTCAAAGGTAAAAGTCGTCGGTTTCCCACCGTCAATGACAGCCTGGACTGTAGCCTGCGGCAAGATAATCTTGGCTCCGTCGTACTTCCACTGAGAATCATGAGTCTGTCCCTCCGTTAGCAAACCGCACAAGCATATCCTCGATCTCATGAGACAAGATGACTCACAATATGCGCCTGCTGAAGCGGCCCAAGAACCTTGGTCCAGTCGTCGAACAGATACACCCCGTCGCTCTTCAACGCCTTCACGGCTGCAGGCATCCGCAGCCCCTTGTACTCGACCGTGATGTTCAGGTTCTCCCCGGCAACAGCCTTGGACGTGGCCAAGGGCAGCGTCGGGACGTCCCACTGCACGAGCTCAACCTGCGCCGTCGCGCCCGCAGAGAATTCGAGCGTGAGGTTCGCCTTGCTGCCAGGCGTCGCCGTGGCGGAAAGCCATCTGCTCAACAAACCCGCCTTGAACGTGATTGCCTTTTCGGAAGCGGTGTAGTCCGCGTCGGGCGCGAGGAGAGAGCCATTGCTCGTCTTGACGCTCTTCAGCGTGTTCCCGTTGAACTGCCACGGCAATTCCGCGTCCTTGACGTCCTCGCCGGCCTTGTTCCATATGAACGCCGAGGAAAACTGCGATTCTGCACCGGCGTCGATGGTGCTTTCCGGCAGCGAGCTGTTCACCCCCTTCACCGCGTTCTCCAGCACGCTGAGAGAAGTCGGGTCGCGCCAGGTGTGCGCGTTGCGGTCGAGGTGGTCCAGCCCGTTGTCCCAGATGATGATGGCCGTGTTGAGTTCCGTCGCTGTGCGGACAAAGTGATCCGTCCATTTCCACCGCGCAGCAGGTTCCGTGTTCAGCGGACTCGCGTCGAACTCGCCAATGATGAGCGGCACGTCTGTGAAGTTGCCCCTCACCACGCCGAGGTCCGTTCTCATCGACGTCTTGTCCGCGTCGGTGCCCCATACCGTCCTGCCCCAGGCGGAGAAGATGAAGTCGTAGGGCGAGTAGTAGTGGTACTGCAGCGCCCAGGGGTTTTTGATGCTGGCCGGGGCCTTGAACCACTGCGTCGTTTTGTAGGAATCCATGCTTCCGCCGACGAGGTTCACGACGCGGCGGGTGTTGTAGCCGCCGCTGTCGGCGAGGGCCTTGAGGAAGAGTTCGTTGAGGTGGTTGAGGTGAGCGCCGTGCTCGGCCGTAGTGGCGGGGGGTTCGTTGATGGGTTCGAGGGAAACGAGGTGGGATTTGCAGGAGAGGGTGCGGCCGATTTGGAGCCAGAGGGCATAGAACCTGTCGTTGAGGGCTTGCTTTGCGGTTTCGTTGGTGGCTTTGGTTACGTCGGCCCAGTTCCATGAGTCTGAGGGATGTCAGTTTGAGAGGGAAGTAGAGTGTGTAAGGGTCGTACCGTGGTGGACGTTGGTAAGGATGTAGAGGCCGCGAGCGGTGGCCATATCGACCACTTCCGAGACGCGCTGAAGCCATGCCGGGTCGACGGTGTTGTTGCCGATGAAGTGGTCGCTGTAAGTGACTGAGACAAGTCAGTATGAAGGTCGCTTTCTTACGAATTGGAACTCACCCGGAATGCGAACACTCTTGAAGCCAGCTGCCTTGATGTCGTCAAAGGTCTCTTCAACAACTGGAGGGTTGTTCCAGGACCCCTCGTTGGGGATGGCGTCCAGCGTGTTGCCCAGGTTCCATCCGGGGTTCATGGCCTTGACGTAGTCGACGGCGGAGATATCTTTGAAAGTACCGGAGCAGTTTGTGGGGAGAGCAGCAGCGCAAGAAGATCTGGGTTCGATGTCAGTTTGAGCTTATCGATCAATTTTACAATCAAGACGATGAGGTTCCTGAGGACCAGCTGCACAGCTAACGGGGTTGACAGTGATGATGAACCTTTGTCAACGCGACGAGGAAAAGATGAACCGTTGAATTTCACTCCAAGCCTCGTTGGACATGCGTGCGACGCGAAGAACATGGTTGAAGCCCCGTGTCACAAGCACATCGCTGTCATTAAGCTAGGCATCTGCAACAGCAATGCTCACCAAGCCATTTCGGCCCTGACGAGAAAAGCTGCGAAGCGGTGTTCCGTGGAGAGCAAAGCTGTTGAGAAGCCGTGTTGAAGCAGATTGTCTTGCTCAAAGCATCACAGTCCCCATCGACATGAAATCAAGAGTATCTAACGGGGAATACTCACAAGGCAAGACCAGCCGCCAATGCACGCCACACCGCAGGCGGTGACGAAGCGCGCGACAACATCGTGAAGAAAATGTCCGATGGAAAACAAACGAAAGTAAGTCAGTCGGGTAGGGAACGAAAGGTGGCCAGAGGCGCTTGGAAATGAGCGAAGTGAACTAATAGTCGGCCTGTCAGGTTAGAGAAGATCAAAAGATGAACCCCTCGTTTTCTTCAAACCAGCTCGGCGATGCTTGTCTTTTGAGTACGGCCGCAGCTCACGATTTAGTACCCAGCGTCGACAGACGAAAATCCATAACCTGCCAAATAGCTGCATCACGTAAATTGGGGATATTGAGCAGCCGCCGCAGCAACTCCGAAAGAGGCAAGTTGCTTGTGTCTGCGAGCCCAGCTAGGCAAGTCGACGACTCGAGAGATCCAGGGATGATTGATTGGGCTGCCGCAAAGAACGTCAGTTCCCTGAGTTTTGACCCGGTTTGCAAACCAAGAAATTGACTTCAGGCAAGCGAGCAAGCGAGGTGCTTGGTTCTTTAAAGTTGCATAGCATTTCGACCCATGATCGCGGCCTGATGTTTGTCAGGAAAGGAGAGCGAGAGATTCCAGGGACTTGGGGACAAAAGCTTGTTTGCACACTGCACCAGGAGGTAGCACTGGTTTGGGTCTACTTTGAACACGCGAGTAGGGCAGACAGTTGGGGAAATAGTTGACGAAGTTTGACGAAGTTGGCTTCGTCCTGGTTATGTGTCTATGAATTATCCTGGTTACGTGTTTATAGACTGATCAATGCCAGGCGAAACGCTGGCCGCTTTGCCAGCAGAACTCGCCGATCCTTTTGTTGGATAGCAATTCGGTTCGCCGATTTGACCCGTGGCAATTACTTCTCTTCGGATCTTCCTGAAGGCCACCGCGTTCGGCATGTCTTGGCAGCAAAATGTGTGGTCGCCGGATGCCACGTCTGCTGTGTATACTGATGTGACCGACAGGCCGAGAAAAGCAGCGAGAGGAGATGTACGTATCAGCAACAATACTCGGTGTAGCTGCAGTGCAGAGGACAGAATGCCTCGCTCGTTGCCGCGTGCTTCCGGAGTAGCCGGACGCGACTTGCGCCAGGCACGTGTTGTTCCACAAGCACTCCGAAGCTCGATATGCGATGCTCCGTGGTTCTTCTGGCCTTGGGTAATAGGGTATCTCGTCCGATAAATGGTCATTCATTATCGATCTGCTGTCGTCGGCTCATCGTTTCGGTGGCCCAGGAGGCACATTCGGATTTGTCGGAGTGCCTCGAAACTGGTTCTTCAGCTCTTGGAAAAAATAGTGCCCAAATCCTCGCGCTTCAGGGTTGGCTGCGACCGTAGTGTTAGTTTTCCACCGCCAGATATCTCGTCATGGACGATGATGGGCATACCTGATGCCTCCCCTTGACGCAGTGGCTCGTGTGGCATCGGTCCGTTCTGTTTCTCGTCGACATATTTATGTATTCGGCCAACTCCGCGATGGAATCCGGGGCTTCGGAGGATCTGGACCGGGCGTCGTTAGCAAAGCGATGGTGATGCTGCTGCGAAAGAGGACTGCGTACCTGCCGGATGATGACATCTTCGAAAGCCACCAAGGCGCGGATCAAGAGGTTCAGAGGCGGTGCCATATTGTGTCAAGTCGGAGCTTCTGATGGCACGGTAGCGAAATTCAAACGCGAATGTAACTTTGCGACGACGTTCGTGGTCCTCGATACTCTTGAATTCACGTCCTTGGTGGCGCTGTAGTAATTAGCAGACTTCCGTGAGCACCTTGGTGTTCGGGCCCCACCCGATTTGTCATCATCGAATCATCGACTTGAATGTCACTCGGTCAGCAAGAAATTTCGGGGAACCTCGGTGTTGAATGGGTATCAATTCTATCATCGCTAATCCTCCCGTTCGTCTACTGGCATTAATGTGCTAACGGGAATGGCACCTCTCCCGCTGCGACTCGCTAGGTATTTGCAAAGGTTGAGGCCAAGAGCAACCAAGTCTTCAGCACCGGCGTTCGCTTTGCTGCTCTTTCATCCCAAGAACTGGTCCCAGTCGCCCCAGTTGAGGGGCAGGCCAATGTCCAGATTCGCTTCCAACGCATTGTCGACTGCTGGCAGATTGAAGCTGGGATCGAAATGGCCAAAGACATCCAGATGAGGCATTGAGTCCACCACTGAAAAGTCCACGTTGTTGAGTGGAGGGACATCCGCTGTCGCAGTTGCTTCAGCGACCGACATGTTCGCATCTTCCATGATCAACGAGCCAGGAGCCCCATTCACCCTACTATTCGGCAAATCGATGTGGGATGAGGGTGGCGGCACGCCGGATATTGCCGCCCCTTGGGCAAGCGATGTTGCTGCTCGTTCCATTTCCCTGAGGATGCGCTCTCCCAGGCTCGCCACCACCCTAGCGCTCCAAAACACGTCGCCGAAGCGCTTCATGAGCTCAGAGCTCGACTTGAAGGCGCTACGCGCGCGTGCGCGGAACATGGGCAAGGCACTGTGACGCATTTTGCGATACTCGACGCTCAGCGCCAAAGATAGGGCGTAGGGAACGAGAGGCACGGGGCTGAGATGATCCCGGCGAATGGCTGACGATATGCGCTCGGCGGCCAGAGACCGGCGGGCGTTGGCCGATGCCGGAGGGATCGTCTGAGCATAGCTGGACGGCGGTCCCGGCCGTGGAAGGCGACAGGATAAGATAATTACGGCGTGATAGAACACTTCGATGGTTGCTGCTCCAAGTCAGTGGGAGGGTCAATGTCGAATCAGCTCAGACCTACCCAATAATGGCGTGGGTACCTCCAAAGCACCTGCCTCGAGGATCATGGGCTCCAAAACAGGCAAGTCGATGAAAGGCTTGGCTTCCAATGACTTTGCTATAACTCCTGGGCGGTAAAGCTCAATCACCTTGTCAAGCCACTGGACGACGGAAAGAAACAAACGAAAGCAAGGGGCTTGTCTTCGGAAACATTCTTCTAGACCGGGACCGATATCACGTTCGTGTAGGACCGATGGCCTCCCGTAGGCGGCTGCATTGATGTGGTCGAGCGCCCACACAGCGCAGAAAAGGGTATCTGAAGCGTCGTCACTAGTGTGGAAGAGTTGCAGACCCAGTGTCTGGCAGTGGTGAACCGCCTTGGCACCAAGCAGCGCTGGCAGATCCGTTTCGTCTGCCTCTGAAGGCTGGATGTATAGCGACAGCATGCACAAGGCACGAATGTGCACCGTCCGGTCGGATATTAGCTTCGTTTCCAAGATGGTCCTAATAGACCCGGAAAGTTGCTGAGAAAAGTCTTGGTAGCTCATCTTCTTGGGGCCGTTGCTCATCAGACGGAGATGATTCTTCATCTCCGGGTCGGTAGCCGCAGCCAACGATACCACCTGTCGCATCACGACGGCGGCGGGAGCATCACCCGCCAGGGTATCCTCCGGAACGATGGCGAAGATGGGGTGAATCTTTTCTCGGTAGACCCTGTGGAAGTGCTTGAAGTCCCTCTCTGGCGGGACGCAAGCAAGGCAGATCTCTCTGACATGGGGCAATAGCAGCTTGTCCAACATGGGCGTCGGACGGGTCACTACGTTGCTCGACGCTTGGCCGGAAGGCGTGCTGCCTGACTGAAGCCATACGCCAACGTCCGCTTTGTGCGCCGGATTGGCAGCCGAGTCCGAGTCGGCAGCCTCGGCGAACATACCCTCCGGGTTAAGGTCACCCACGAACCTGGCTTGACCGCCATTGGCATCGGGTTTGGCGTCGGACAGTGCGGACGGCGACATGTTGAGTCCGAGATCGGTGCCAACTGACATCGATTTGCGGTGCTTCACGGGTGAACCAGAGTTATTTGTCAAATTTCTGAGTCCGTTGTCAGTTCATCAAGTCCCTGGTTGAGTCGATTGCCAGATCGGGTAACTGGACCAACCCATCATGGCCAACACACGACCCCGTGGCCGCGTCTTTGCCAGCTTCTGTCTGTACCTGGTCTGCATGAACGCAGCGTTTCTATAGTTGTTGAGTCAGTATGGCTTTCGGTTTGCTCTCATGGACGGAGTAGATTTCACTTTTTTCTTGCGACAGGGTTCACAAGCCTGCGAAACCTGCTTGCGCTTAAGAGGCAAGCCCGAAGCGTCGGACCCGACGAACTTGACGCCTTTGACCGAGCTATTCATTATGCTATCCCGCTAGAGATATTGCTTGTGGTGAGAATAGTGAGGCTTTAAGGCTTGAAAAAGTCGGCATTGTCATTGCGCAGGTGTTTTAGCAGGACTGGTAGACGGCCATGTTCAGCTACAGCACACTGAACCACAAGGTGTGACTCCGCGCCATCGAGGCTTAGTCATCCGCCGTTTTGCTCGGTGTAATCCCGGTGCGTGGCTTACAGTAATTACGATTAGGTCCTTGTCCACTTCGATGATATGGGTACTGCTAACTATCCCGACTCGTCCTGTCGTTCTTGAGACGGGCAATTTGCAACCACGGCGTTCTTGGATCTCGGAACCACTGGTTTGCGGTTACTTCTTACCAAGATCTCTCCGAAGATCAAGCAGTATCAAACGCTCACCGTCCAGCGGATGCAGAGACCAGGCGTTCAGTTTTCTCCAACGAAAGTCGGCGCCTTATCAAATGGCGGTCACTTCACAGTGGGCTCTGGACCAACCACCACGATGCGCTCAACAAGGCTGCCGTCGTTAAGCCAGATGGGATTCCCAAACGCCTACGCTATGCTAATCCAGCCTTCCTCATCAGTCGGTACCCGTCATCATCCCTGGAGAGCGACCTAGAAGCTGGAAATCAACCCATGATATCCGAACAAAAACAATTGCTTCATTCGATACGGCCACCCAGCCCACTTTTCAAGCCTTCCAAGACTACGCCCCATCTACTCCCCAAGCTTTTGTCCCGGACGGCGTCACTGTAACGGCCGGTGACGAGCTGGCGCATGAGGAGCGTATCCTTGGCTGTCTTGAGCTTCTTCCCATCGCCTTCTGTGAGATATTCTTCGAAACACTTCTCTTCTGTAGCGTCAAAAGGTAGACCAATCAGCTCCATTGCTCTAGCCGCAGTTTCTTCGCTGGCCGGAGCATCCAGTACTGACGCGATCAGCTGGCGAAGAAGCTGCGCTTTGACCGATTCGGAGTGTGTCCTGCTGTAGTGGAAAGCCTCGGTGACGCTGGTTTTAGCCATAGCGTTGAACAGCTGTTCCAAAGCCTCCGGCGTCCTAAGGATGGGTTGTACGGTATGAAAATATGACAGAGGTAGAGTGTAGTCACCCTCGGGAGCGTGTCGCACCAGAGCCGTCATGATCTCGTCGGCAAAATCGGTCGTCAGCGAAGGGTGCGCAATGTACTCGAGTGCTTTCTGTTGTTGTAGACAAGTTAGCAGAAGAAACAGCCCAGTAGACCAAGTGGGCGCACCTCGAATTGGAGATGATCGAGCAGCCAAAGACCTTTCATGAAGATCTGATAGTTCTTTGGCACCCCGGAAACGGTCGCAAATTTGGAAGATGCCTGCGCTCGGGTCTGGCTCGTGTCGAAGTCGAGGAGAATGTAGTAGAAGATGGAGAGGCGGTGATGCGTGGAAATGACAGCTTCGCAGAGCTGCTGATGCAGAGAGCGCAGTGCATTTTCGGACTTGGGGGGGTATGTTCTGGCTAATTCAAATGTAAATCAATCCACTCGTCCAATGATGCTGTGCGATGCATGAGAGCGCACCTTTCGTTAGACCTAAAGCCTTCAGCACCCGGTCAATGAAGAGGGCGCCGTCGAGGCTCTTGCGGTGGGTGTCGATTTCTTGGGCCGACTTGCGATCGTAAGCGAACGACTGCGACCCGAAGACGTGGTCGAAGTTGGTGTAGTCGAACATGAACATCGCGAGTTGGTGAATTGGCAGCTGCAGGAAGTTGCCAGCGCGAGTGGTGAAGGGTGGGTTTACAGTGCTGCAGACTCACGATGTTTGATGATTGGTATAGCAAAACCCGTGGGCGGACTTTTTGGCAGGCCAATCGATTCTACGGGAGGTAGGTATTGCGGCTTGCGTAAAGAGCTCTAGCCACAAGTACCGTGGAGAACTAGCCACAGTCGCGTCTCTGACGTGTTAGTGGCAGATGACGCCAAGTGGGGAGGCGGTGTATGACATGTGGCTTGTTTGTTTACAATCATCCAGATTGGTGACCAAGTCAAACAAACTGAAGTGGGGGAACTAAACAAGCGCTTTTCTGCTCTGTTTGCGCTCCCGGTAGGAACACACTGCACGCACAACACAAGACATCAGTCGCATTTTACCTCGACCATTTCGTTTCTCAGCAAATTTGCTGCGGTCGCATTTAAGCTGTCTTTCCTCTGGTTTCTTACTGGGCTGTTCATTGAGATACCCCCGTGATTATACCCCCTTGCCAGTCATCTGCGAAACATACACGAACCCATTTGCACAATGTCATCTCGACCGCGCCGTGCGACGCGCCGGCAGGCCATCGTCGACTCCTCTGACGATGAGGAGGTCGCCAACACCACCGTCAAGGTCGAGAGTGAGGATGATTTCGAACCAGAGCCGTCCCAGAGCCCAGTGCGACGAGCGACCCGTTCACGCAAGAGCGCAGCGCCGGCTGCTTCGTCCTCTAAAGCGACAGCACCCAAGGCCTCCGCATCCGCATCCAAGACCACCGCCGCTCCCAAGAGACGGGGCCGTCCAAAGAAGAACGCCGATACCTCTACCGTGGAGGCCCCCTCCACTGTTGAGACATCTGTAGCCGAAGAGTCCGCTGCCGACATTTCCGTGGGCGAGCTTGCCACCAAGATCGAAGAGCCCGACGGCGAGCCAGCCTCGCTACTGCAGGAACCCACTCAGATCATCGAGCCCACCCAGGTATTCGACGCGAACGAAACTATGCAGACCATCGAGCAGGAAAACACTCCAAGGAAACCCTCACCTAGAGCGATTGCCACTCCTCGGACTGTCACGAAGGTCAAGACGCCTGAGACTGTCATCAAATCAGCGTCCAAGCCAGTCAAGCCGTCTGTCTCGCCCCAGCGCTCTCAGCGTGAGGGCTCTCAGCGGCGTAGCGAGCCATTGGCGGATATCACAGCAGCTAGCGTCAACGAACAACGACCCGTCATGGACGAGACACCAGCCTCGGTCAAGCCAATCCGCGCCATGGACACAGTCATGGAGAAGCCAATGGACATTGTCCTCAAGTCGCGCAATCTCACAATTCCCGTCGTCGAAGACACCACACCCAAGCCAAGGCTTGTAATCACCTACCTGATCCTGACCAATTTCAAGAGTTACGCCGGACGCCAAGAAGTAGGACCATTCCATGGATCCTTTTCGTCCGTTGTCGGTCCCAACGGTTCCGGAAAGTCCAACGTCATCGACAGTCTCCTTTTCGTCTTTGGCTTCCGTGCCAGCAAGATGCGCCAGGGCAAACTGTCTGCTCTGATTCACAACTCCGCTCAGTATCCGAACCTGGATCACTGCGAGGTTTCCGTTCACTTCAGAGAAGTCCTGGACCAGGTACGCTCCTGCCTGCTTACTCGATGAGATTGCGACTAACGACGTACAGCCGGGCGGCGGCCACGAAGTCATCCCCGATTCCGATCTCATCATCTCCCGCAAGGCCTTCAAAAACAACTCGAGCCAGTACTACATCAACAACAAGAATTCCAACTTCACTGCCGTGACAGGTCTCCTCCGTGAGCGCGGAATCGATCTCGATCACAAGCGTTTCCTCATTCTCCAGGGTGAGGTTGAATCAATCGCGCAGATGAAGCCCAAGGCCGCAAATGAGCACGACGACGGTCTCCTCGAGTATCTCGAAGACATCATTGGCACATCCAAGTACAAGGCGCCCATCGAAGAATCAGCAACCGAGGTCGAGACGCTCAACGAGATCTGCATGGAGAAAAGCGGCCGCGTGCAGCACGTCGAGAAGGAGAAAAACGGCCTGGAGGACAAGAAGAACAAGGCACTGGCATACATCCGTGATGAGAACGAATTGGTCCTCAAACAATCGGCCTTATACCAGCTGTACATCGGCGAGTGTCACGACAATGTTGCCGTCACCGAGGAGGCCATCAGCCAGATGCAGGCACAGCTCGACGACGAGCTTGAGAAGCACCACGGCAGCGAAAAGATCATCAAAGAGCTGTCAAAGGCTTACTCCTCAGGCAACAAAGACTTCGAAACCCAGTCAAAGCATACCGACGCCTTGGTAAAGGAGATGGCCAAATTCGAGCAAGAGCGCGTCAAATTCGACGAAAAGAAGAAGTTCTTGAACGACAAGCAGAAGAAGCTCGACAAGACCATTGCCAACGCCGAGAAGTCTGCCACCGAGGCTGACGAAACAATCGACCAGTGTACTGAGGAGATAGAAACTCGCGCCAAAGAAATCGCCTCCCTCGAGATTCGTGTTCAGGAAGAGGAGGCAGAGCTCGCGACCATTCGTGACAGTCTCAAGGGCAAGACGCAAAAGTTTTCCGATCAGATCGCCATCAAGCAAAAGTCTCTGGAGCCATGGAAGGAGAAGGTCAATCAGAAGCAGTCTGCCATTGCGGTGGCCGAGAGCGAGATGAACATCCTAGAAGAGAAGGCAAACGCAGGTGCCGTTGCGATTTCCGAGACAGAAGCCAAGATTGCCGCCATCGAAGACCGCAGAGCTGCCAAGGCCGAAGAACTCAAGGAGTCCCAGGCTGAGAAGGCCAAATTGGAACAGGAAGCCAAGGAGGTCGAGCACGAGCTTGGCCGCTTCAACGCAGCCGAGGGGAAGATGCGTGCGAAGGTCTCTAACGCCAGACAGAAGGCCGACGAAGCTCGCTCGAGTCTGTCTAAGACACAGACCCAAGGCAACGTGCTCACTGCGCTGATGCGCATGCGAGAGTCTGGCCGCATCGATGGATTTCACGGCAGGCTCGGTAACCTTGGTGCGATCGACGAAAAGTACGACGTCGCCATCTCCACAGCTTGTGGCGCCCTCGATAACTTCGTCACCGACACCGTCGAGGCCGGTCAGCAGTGCATCGAGTACCTCCGCAAGACCAATCTGGGTCGTGGCAACTTCATGTGCTTGGACAAGCTGAGAGTGCGAGACGTGAACCCTATCCAGACCCCTGAGAATGCGCCTCGTCTGTTCGATTTGGTCAACCCCAAAGAGGAGAGATTCAGGCCTGCCTTCTACCACGCTTTGCAGGACACCCTCGTGGCCAAGGACCTTGCCCAAGCCAACCGCATTGCCTATGGCGCCAAGAGATGGCGCGTCGTCACCCTGGCTGGTGAACTGATCGACAAGTCCGGTACCATGTCTGGTGGTGGTAACACTGTCAAGAAGGGTCTCATGTCTTCGAGACTGGCATCTGACACCACCAAGGAGCAGGTTACCAAGCTTGAAGAGGATCGTGACGTGCTAGAGGAGAAGTACCAAGATTTCCAGGAGCAGCAGCGCCAACTCGAGACCAGACTGCGCGAGCTCAACGAACAGATCCCTCAGCTGGACACCAAGATGCAAAAGATCAACCTCGAGATCGAGAGCGCGGCACGCAACCTCGCCGACGCCCATCGCCGCATCAAGGAGTTGAGCAAGGAGCACCAGCCGTCGGCATCCGATGACAACCGCATCGCTGTCCTCCGCAAGGAGATTGCTAAGCTTAACAAGGAGGTCGAGAAGCTCCACGGCGAGATGTCTGGTGTCGAAGACGAGATCAAGGCTCTGCAAGACAAGATCATGGAGGTTGGTGGTGAGAAATTGCGCCTGCAGAAAGCCAACGTCGATGCTCTCAAGGATGAAATTGTTTCTCAGAACGAAGAGATGTCCAACGCCGAGGTGCGCAAGGTCAAGGCCGAGAAGCAAAAGACGAAGCTCGAGAGGGAGCACGCCAAGGCCACCAAGGAGATTGAGGCCGCCATCCGCGACCTGGAGAAGCTCGAGCACGAGATTGAGAACCAGGGAGAAAAGGCGGAAACACTCCAGAGTCAAGTCGACGAGGCCGAGGAGGGTTTGAAAGCGAGAAAGGAACAGCTCTCGTCCCTCAAGGCCGAGCTCGACGAGAAGACGGCTGAACTCAACGCCACCAGAGCGGTGGAGATTGAGATGCGCAACAAGCTGGAGGAGAACACCAAGGTGTTGCAGGAGAACCAGAAGAGACTCATGTACTGGAACGACAAGCTATCCAAGCTTGTCCTCCAAAACGTCGAGGATCTCACCGGCACGTCCAACTCGGCACCCAAGGCCACCCCTGCTCCAGCCAAAGCAAACGCTCAGGACGAGGAAGCTGAGGAGGACGACGACACCGTCGTACGTGCCGATCCTGAAGCCGATGCAGACGAGTCTCGGCAGTCTGCTGGGTCTGACGATAGTGAAGAGGCTGAACGGCCTCAGTCCGGCAGTCAGCCTTCGGAACTGCCGGTGTACACCCCTGACGAGCTCGCCGATATGAGCAAAGAGAAGCTCAAGGGTGAGATCGCGGCATTGGAAGAGAAGACGCAGAACGTCAATGTCGACCTCGGTGTCCTTGCTGAGTATCGCCGTCGTGTCGAGGAACACGCAGCCAGGTCATCTGACCTTCAGACGGCTGTCGATCAGCGCGATGCTGCCAAGAAACGCTGCGACGAACTTCGTCGTCTCCGTCTGGAAGGCTTCATGGAGGGCTTCAGCACCATCTCCCTCCGCTTGAAGGAGATGTACCAGATGATCACCATGGGTGGTAACGCCGAGCTTGAGCTCGTCGACTCTCTCGACCCCTTCAGCGAAGGTATCCTCTTCAGTGTCATGCCGCCCAAGAAGTCATGGAAGAACATTAGCAACTTGTCTGGTGGTGAGAAGACGCTAAGCAGTCTGGCGCTTGTCTTCGCCCTGCACCACTACAAGCCGACGCCTCTGTACGTCATGGACGAGATCGACGCCGCGCTGGACTTCAGAAACGTGAGTATTTCGGTCCTCTATAGTCGCCATTCAGCTTCGCTAACATGTCTCGCCTCCCAGGTCTCGATTGTCGCCAACTACATCAGAGAGCGCACCAAGAACGCCCAGTTCATCGTCATTTCCCTCCGAAACAACATGTTTGAGTTGGCCGCCCGTCTCGTTGGCGTCTACAAGGTGAATCACATGACGAAGAGTGTCACGATTGAGAACCAGGACTACATTGTGAGGACGCACCAGGTTCCCCCTGCAAGCCAAGCGACACAACAGACGGCGCTTGCGAGGTGAAGGTGACGTGGGGATGTCTTATGAACGGCTGCTTTCTGTTTTGAATCGAGTCTTGTTTTACTTGGACCCGAAGCTCTGGGTTGGTTGGCTATTGTGTCTCATGGGAATAACGACTGTACGAGCGGCGCAGGGTAGGTAGTTGTAATTGCTCGTACGAAATGCTGAACGAGGCTTTTTGGTTTTGTGACAATGGTGTCTACTGTTCTAGGCACACTGGCTGGTGTTTTGTCTTTCCAGGACTATCGGGCCGGTTGTAGTGCGTGGTTTCAAATGACCTCTCTCACAAGTTGCTGACAGACGTCGACCTTGTGATGACATGACAGAACGATCACGAAGAAGCCTCTTAAGTGAACGAGCAGTGGCTGAAACGACAGTCACTGATGCTCAAGAGATTCGCTAACGGAGAGCCGCCGCATCTGCATAATCATTCATCCCTGCCATGATGGTCTCAGATGGGCACATGCAGCATACGTGTTGCGTTGGACGTGGTGTCTCTAATACTTTCGTATCGCTATGTCTGAGACTGCACTGAGTATTGTCATACAAAGACTAGCGAACAAGGCGCCTCGATGAAGACGTGAAGCTGCTCAGGCTTACTGTGCCGACGGGATGTCGACAAGAATCACGGAGGTGAGGAATCAATATCTCCTGGATAGGAGTTCACGATGTCTCGGGGGAGGTTTGCCTTCCTGAAAAGTTGACTGAGGGGGTTCATGACAATCCTCCACAATCGACTTCTTCTGTTTGGATGTATAAAGTCCTCTGGGTGAGATCTCCAATGGCATGGAAGTGCTCCTTGAGACCAGCGGCCTATTCTCAGGCCCCTACATTCAATACCCACATAACTTCACTCATTCTATCTCATGTTCGTTAGCGCATAACATCATCACGATGCGTCCAGCCCTGATACTCGTCATTCTCAACATGGCAGTTATCGTCATTGCAGAAGGCTGCCATGGGGATAACCTCCTCCGCGCGCTGGAGCGCTTCACCGCCACGTCGTACTGTTCCGCCTTTCTCGGAGGGGCAACGGCGACGTTGAGTGTGCCCGAGGGTATACCCACCACGTACGAGTCTTTCTCTGTTTCTTCCGCTGTAAGTCTTTCCGTCCACGGGTACGCAATGTCGCTGATGGAAGACAGTGTTCTTGTGTTCTCGGGATATACTCCACCTCTGCCGGTGCGCCGTGTCATTCTCAGACAGCCGGAGACGACGTCTCGGCTTCTGCGGGGGTGTCCGAGACAAGCACTTCGAAGGATCCGGTCACGACTACGTTGGCGGCGGAACCGAGTTCTAGGGGTGTAGTTGCGCCCACACTCGCCGTGCCGACGACTTTACACCCTGATGATCACGGGGGGTATTCCTACTCATTGCCGGTGCCTGTGACGACTAGTGGAGAGTCGACATGTGGTTGGGGCGACGCGACTACGACGACGGTACAAGTCACCGAGACGAGTGTCAAGACGGTGTATGTCACCAGTCTCTCGTTGACGAATAAAGGGGCTGATGGGAATCGGCCGCCGCCGCCAAGAACTCGGTCTTCTTCTCAACTTATCACGACGACTGTGACTACCATCTCTGGGGCCGATTCTACCTCAGATACGACTACTTTGTCATCCATCATGGCTTCTTCCATCCTGGCTTCCAGCAGCGCAACGATGTCGCCAAGTCGAGATTCGGCGAGTCGTGATGATGGGTCGAGTTTGACGGAACCTACACACACTAGTAATTCTATCGGCATGACCTCATACAGCATTTCATTGGTCACGAACACACTCACTTCTGTCCCGACTAGATCTCCCCAGGGTCGAACAGGTGTCACTTTAACCCTCATCATGAACGGCACTACCACGACGATTACCGCAGAGGTACCAGACACGCCTTCACCGAGCATATCCACGACCTCTGGTGCTCTTGAATGGTCACTTACATGGCTCCCGGGATCCACCGAGACGGCCGTTCCCATTTCGACGGCGGCCCCGAGGGTAATCACTCTCACGAGCGACTTGGGCGGAGGTGTCGTCTCAACTTGGGTTACAACGGCAAGCGAGAGCTCGACTCCTGGAGTCAGTACCATTCTCAGCGATGGTGGGAGCGGTGTCACTTTGACATTGATTGTGTCGGCCACATCAACCGAGTCCAGTACAAGTCCAACACCGACACCAAGGACCATCACGAGCGATGTGGGTAGTGAAACGGTTTCGACAAGGACGGTTACCGAGAGCACGACATTGGTGTCGTTTCCCAGCACTACTATAGCCAGTGTGACGTCTGCTGCCCCGAGTCTAGGCGTCAGCATCGTCACGTCAATCGTCGGCGGCATACTTACAACGTGGGCTCTGAGTGGTGTACCCAGCACAGCGGCTGATTTGATGACTGCATCGACTTCAAGCACATCATCATCAACACCTATTCGTCTTGATACCAGCACTGGAAAGTACACCGTCATCACCAGCAGCATCAGCGGTTCCATAACCTCGTGGACGATGAGCGGCGGCTCAATGCTCATCTTGTCGTCAGGCACCACAGCCTTACCGATTGTGTCAAGTACTCTCCCAGCCGAAAATCCAATCATCACGAGAACTGTTAGCGGCTCGCCGTCTGTGTGGACGATATTCGGTAGTTCCACACTGTTTCCGCCGGTTGAGAGTGCTGCATCTAATCCCGGCTCGAGTATCTCTAACGCTCTAAGTGCTATTAGCACAGTTGTCGGCGGCGCAGCTTCTACTTGGATTCCATCCGGCAGCTTGACGCTTAACGTATCTGTCACCAGCACATCTTCGGATGCGGCAGCACCTTTGGTCACGGTCGTTTCAAGCATCGTCAACGGTATACCCAGAGTCTGGACTATCTCAAATGGACAGACTATCGTGGCTTCAACATACAGTAGCAGCACGACAGCCGCGCCGACACTAATAGTAGAGGTTTTCACCAGCATCATAAGCGGCGTGCCTTCAGTGTGGACGGAATCTGGCCGCTCAACATTAGTCGCTTCTTCTACGAGTTCGATCATCACCCCCAGAGCAACCGTCATTGCGACTGTGATCACCAGCATCATCAACGGTCTCCCTTCAACCTGGACGATCCTAGACGATTCGACCCTTGTCGCAAGTGGCAGCGCAGCGAGCACCACGATCAGTGGAGTGGCGCCTATATCGTCAACTTCGACCGCCGCTGGTTCAGCAATTGCAACAGGGCATGCGTCTTCCTTTGAACGGATATCCGTTGTCGCAGTGCGGACCGCGAGCAACTGTTACAAACCACCTGTGCCGAGTGAGTCGCTCTACGAGGTTCACCTGGATAGGAACGGGAGAAATGCCCCTTTCTTAGATGCGTTGCTCCTCAACCAGACCACGAGCGACGTGAAGTATGTTCGCTTCGTCGACAATAGTTCGAATCCCATAATCGTCGACGTCTCGAGCCCGGCGAAACTGGCCCTCATTGACCAGGACGGCGATACATTGTCCATCGATAGCCAAGGGGTACATCTTGCTTCCGCTGATTGCTCACCTAAAATTGACATCTTCATCTCGAGCTTTTATCAGCAGCTCAACACCCTTACGAACTCGACTTGCATCAACTCAACGGAGAAACCCTCTGGCGAAAAGAATGAGCTTAGCCGCGCTCTACCTGATCGAAGATTGGAGAGCAGACAGGACAGATCATTCAACGCAACGCTTCAGCTTCGAGATCAGTGTGGCAACCTCGTGAGAACTGACCTTCCCGTGGCCGTTGCCTTTGGTGGCGAGATCTGCGTCGTATCCCCAACTGGCCAGGGGAGTTTTGCAGCAAGGTGTAATTACCCCATTATCGAGAACGGCTCACCGCCATGCGAGACATCGGTCCGGCGGACGCTTACGCATCTCACACGCGGCTCATTCACCGGGGTGTGCCCCAGTATCCCATCGGTATGGGGCCTTATCTCCCGGCAGCTCGGGTCCATCGTCAACTCCGACGAGTTGCTCCGACTCTTGCGCGAACAAGGGTCAGACAATGATTCCGACATCTTGTCCGCTGTAAAAGAGTTTTTGGGTCTGTATGACAACACCACGTCGACCTTTGGGAACTCGACCTCAGACGGCAGGTCAGGGTTCCAGGATATGGTGGACGCGTACGGCGTATCGACGATCACGGCGCAAGTCTGTCGCTCCCTTGCGTCGTCGACAGCGGTGAACCTTACCTTCACGGCGGGTGCTGCCACGACTCCTTTGCTTCTAGCCCAAATTACGAGGATTCCTGAGTCAATACCATTTTACGAACGCAATGTAACAGACTCGAGCGCGCCAGCATGCTGCCCGAGGCCCCAAAAGTGCAACATCGCCAGCCAGCCGCCCTACTACCCGTTGGAGGCCAAGATTCCCGGGTCGGACTGCCTCTGCGGCACGAAGGCCGAGGGAGGAGGTATCGCGTTTAGAACAAAAACCTGCCCTCCCCGGACGTCTCAGTGCAGTACCGCTTCGCAGTGTGGAAGCGGCGCAGTCTGTCTGACTGAGAACTGCTGTGGGTATGGCATTTGTGTGAATGCTACTGAGTGCTTGGCAACTTTGGCACCGACCCTTGGGAAGAGGCAGGGGGCGGCCTTCTTTGGGACGAAGATTTTGGCTGGCGGGGTCTGATGAACACCCGAATCGTCTCGTGTATTGTATGTTCGAAGCCATCAATTCTGGCGCTTTTGACCAAAGAAAAAGGCCGAGCCGCCTTGTCATGCTGTGTTGACGCGGTCACGGGGTGGAAGTGGCCACGAGCCTCCTAGGAAAGTCTCGCGTACTGAGACAGTCAAGACAGAAACAGTATAGGCAGGCTGTAGGTCTGAATTCACCTGACGGACCGGGCGCCGCGGCTTCACTCCCCTCGTCAGCTCTTTCTATTTCGCCAAGTAGTTGCGAGTCAAGGCAAAGTGACTGATAGTCAGCAAGGAAGGCGGAGATCTCACAGGCACCAGCATTTAGTTAGTAGAAGCATTGGTTGACGTGGTACATGGTCTCGTCTGAAGAGAAGCCCAGGATACCTATTTCCTACAAAGCTTCCAGTTTCTCACTTATACAGAGAGCTTTGCTTTATGGCCAGTATTTATCTCGCTAGCCTGTATAGATAGCAACTTGTCTTAGCATGCGAGGCCTATTGTGTATCAATATTGTTCTGTGTTTTCTTACTTTCTCCAGATCGCATAACGTTCATCGCGCCGTACCCTCTCCATATTTCTCGGCTGGAGGTTGTACTTCTACTCACCTCAAGTCAAAGCATGAGTCAGATCACTGGTCTTCCGACATTGAGCATGGTAAATACTCTTACCCCGATGTACTCTTTCTGTTTTGTTACTGTTGCTGTTCTGTTTTGGGGCACTTATTCGAGCCAGTTTCAACCCCAATAGTATTCCATCCGGTCGGAGGACTTTGCGATTGCTGAGCATGACTTCGGCGTTGTTTCTACCCCACGTTATCAATTCCACTGTGTAGCCGGAATTAAAGACACGAGTGGACTGCACTAATACGATGTAATTTATGTGAAGCGCGGCACTACCTTCAGGTAATCATTGGAGCAAGTCTTGGTTTGCAGATGCACAGCTACTGTCGGACAACTTCGAAAGTGTTATCAAACACGCGTCATCCAGGCAGACTTTGGTGACTCGGTGCGGAACCCTTGCCGCTTGACCCGTTCCTTGCTTCATTCCGTATCTTCGGCGAGACAACTCGTGGCAAGACTCCGTGCGTCCCTGCAGGTTTACAGCAACCTTTCTGATCGTTGCTGCAACGGCTGAGCCCAGATCCTTGACCACGTAAACCTTACTTTGTATCCGTTAATCAGAAACATGAATGTGGTTGACTTGCTCGTTGGAAATTAACGGCACCTGAGCGATGCCGCGTAGTCTGCTACCCCAATGGAGACAAAGCATGGCTCTCAGAAAGCGGTTTTCTGGAGATACCACACAGCCTCAGAGGTGTCAGGGGCTTGGTCATATATTTCGTTCCTTGTAGCCCAGGAGTATAAATATACGCTATCTTTCGTCCGAACGAGAGCAGATCAGTCTACATAACACCACCTTCGCTACTAGGCTCTATCATCACAACACCCTCCATTCATTCAACGCTAGACTCTGGTAGTTTTCTCGTACAACATGAAGTTCACCGTCAGCTTTCTCGTCACCGTCATCGCCATGGCCTCCAGCGCTTCAGCTATCTGCGTCCAGGCCGCACCAGGCGATACCGTTTTCGACGCACAGGGTAATACATGCCGACAAGACCAAAGGTTCAAGCACAAATGTCCCGGTGGCAAACCATTCGTCCTCTGCTGCGACTTCGCTAACTGTACATAAACGCTACGAGGTGAGAATGCTGTCGATGAATGCTAGTCACTATTGCTATACTAACAAGCATGTCATTCGTAGTTTCCTGTGTGACATTTTGTTACAGCTGAGAGTAGAATGTTGAGGACTTGGGAGTGTGAAGAAGTTGGTTATTTGCTGGAACGACAGTTTTTCTTACAGCGTCAACACCTCGGCCGATTAGGCTTTTCTCAAGCTGCCAAGTTTATCGCCCATCTAAATACGCCCGCAACTTAGCTAGATGGAAGAATAGCTAGTAACTCTGGATCTCAGTCCTACAAACGATCATTTACTGATGCAAACGTGTTTTACTCCCTCAAGCCCAAGATCACCAGCAGTTACCTTGTATAACAACGGTGATTTTTCCCCACTGTAGCAATATTTTGACCCCTGTGGTGTGGTCGTTTGTTCGGGTACTGTTCTCCCTTTACCGCCCTATCTTGAAATAACTGCTCATATCTCGATAAATCTTGCGGGTATCTAGGCGCTAGAACTGTGCATTCCGTCTCACCGTTGGTAGGATGAATGGCTTTCACTCACTGAAGAAGATGGATTCGCCGGTGGCCCTTCATGTCATCATGGACAAGCCTCACGACTTTTGAACCTTGAAGACTACCTAAACTGGTTACTAACAAGCCGATGAAACTGAAAAATTCATCATTTAATCTTTCGAATAGAAAGCCGTTCCCTACGGGGGCTTCTCAACGACCCTTGCACGGAGCATTCAACCTCGAGAAATAGCAAAGATCGCAGTCCGAGTCCGTACCCCTTCTCTTAAGCATTGCTCCTCCTCCAGATTATGTCATTGATCGGTCGACTTTCTTTTTTGGCGCAGCCAATGCGTTATGGGATTTAGCTTTGATCCAATCAGGACCTTGGCGAGAAGCTGACACCATCTCCGGCTCTTAATTCGTCGGGTTATCCTTCGAACGTTCCATCTAGTCTACAGAAGGTCTCTAAATACGTGCGTCATATCGCTGCCTAGATCTTTCGACTCCGTCCTACAAATCTCAATTGCCTCGGCATGTCCGGAAGCTCTAACAATTATACAAGGGCTGAAGATTGAAAGCTCCGGCTACTCAAACCGCCTTTTGGCAGACCGCCCCAACGCATCAGCTTCCGTTGCACAGTCAGCCATGACGACCTCATCGCCAAACGATGATTCGAGGTGTGTCAATGTCTTCAAGAGCGACGTGGATCATGTTGCGCAGAAGGATCGCAACTACGTCTGCGCGCCTGACACGGGAAAATGGTTCTTCCATCACCCTGAGTACGAGTCCTTCCAAACCGCCAGCGAGCTTCGAATGTTGCTCGTCACCGCAGAAGCCGGAGGTGGTAAGTCTACCGCCATGAGAACACTGGTCGATAATCTTCAGGCTTCCAGCAAATCGCCGCTGGTTGCGTACTTTTTCTTCAAGGACGACGATGACCGGCTCCGGAGCTATCAAGAGGCCCTGAGTTCCCTCGTCCACCAGCTCCTAGTACAGGATCGCGAGTTATCACAGTGCGCCAGAGAACTCTATCGACAACACGGCGATGCGATCCAACAGAAAACCGTAGATATGTGGCAGATTCTACTTAACATATCTATGGAGTCGAAGCGTGACGTCTTTTGCATCTTGGATGCAGTCGAGGAATGCGCAGCACCAGGCAGGCAACAGCTCCTTGTCGACCTAGCGAGTGTCTTTCAAAAGCTCGCACAGCCAACAACGCGATTGAAAGTTGTTATATCGTCGCGTCCACATGAAAATATCAATGTTTTTCATGAGAAACTATTTCCGCACGATTATTTCAGACATGTAGCGGGTGAAGACGCACGAGTTCAAAGCGACATTCGTGCCGTCATTCGCTTCAAGACCCAGCAGCTGGCTGAGCAGAAAGGTTTGAGTCAGACCATTCAAGACATGTTGATCAAGAGGATGGCGGACCAAAACGTTCGCACTCGGTCCTTTTTGGCGGTTCAAGTAGCTTTCGACTTGTTGAGTTCGCATGCCGAAGTACGCAAAGGGGTGACCGAGCAGACCATCAGCAACATCCTCGCCGAGATTCCGCAGCATCTAGGCGACCAGTTTGAAGAGATGCTTGCGAGAAGTCACGATAAAGAGCACGCCTGGAAGCTACTTTGCGTCATCCTTGCGGCCCGGCGAACGATCAAGATCCACGAGTTCAAAGTCATCTATGCTCTCACACAGTCGCGGAGTACTACGGTGGATCGGCCACGATCGTATGATGACCTCGGACCTCCGATCGATGATGAAGAGTTCAAACGTTCCGTCCAATCCCGATGCGGACTATTCATCACCTTTGTCGGGAATTCAGTGCACCTCATCCATCAGACTGCACGAGAGTATCTCATGACGAAACCGCAGACACCAACAAAACTATCTAGAGTCAAACCTTGGCAGAAAGAGCTTCGTATGTTGCAAGAGTCAGCTTGGAAAGGCTCTATCTCAGAAGCAGAGGCCAATCTCGTCTGCGCCAATGTTTGCCTAGACATCTTGACCCTAGAGGTTTCTCGAACATGGGTATTGGGAGTGTAAGTACATGAGCCCATCAATACGTCGTGTTGCTAATTATTCCGTCTAATAAAGTCTTGATACTCTTAATGCTGGCAACGGAATGTACGACGATATAGAAGATTTCGTCAAGAAGCGGCCATTTCTCCCATATGCGGCATATAATTGGCATGACCACGTCGTTCTCGGTGCAGATGGCGCCCTCGAACTGCTTCGCGAGAAGCGTTATCGCGCCGTACTAGACATCAGCAACCCATCGTTCTGGGCATGGTTTCTTCCGCTTGCGGAGTACATCAATACGAGCAGAGCCCAATCGAAGACCATTATATCCAGTGTTTGGGCAAATGATGAGCAAACTCGTCGGTTGAGTCACGACTATGGCCCATTCCTCAGAGATGGTTGCATCAGGAAGCTATTCCCGATGGAACATGCAGTAGACGCTCTGCTCAACGACGAAGCCTCAAAAGCACATACAAGACCGCAAGTTTTCTATTATACATTGGCACTCCCGGATGACTACTAACGCAGACACAGGCCTCAAGACAATGTTCCTTTTTGGGAAGCCGAAGACGGCTACGAACTCATTGATGCTTTCCACGTGGCTTTTGGGGAACACCATCTGACCAGTATCAACCAAGCAGTGAAGGCCATGGAAAAGGGAGACAAGGATCGAGGCTCCATGCTCTCCAAGCATGTGCCTCAGTCAACTCTAATCTGGACATGCATTACAGAAGGTACACCATCAGCTCTTCGCAACGTTTTGGCTTCCATAACGAGTTTGGACTGGCTCGACGACTTGCCTGAGCAAATCATGTTCCCGCGGAAGAAGTGGCATGGGTGGAGTTCTCGAACAGGAGAGGCTTTGAGAAAAGACCGTCAAAAGGGATGGACAAAACCATGGCCGCCAAGTTTCGCCACGATAGCTAGAGCAGGTGTGACAAAAGAGGAGCTATTTGAGGTTATAGCAGAGTGGGTGGAGAGCTTTCCGACGACGGCAGACCATGCCCAGCGAGTTTGGGAAGCAGGCGGCTTCTTCATCCCTTCTCTGAGCCGCAGGCTCGTTCAAGCTGGCGCTTCCATTCATACCGAGATGTGGAAAGAAGGCAGGACAGCTTTGCAGATAGCGGCGACGTTCTGGGAGCACGACTTGATAGCTACGCTGCTGGACTTGGGAGCCGATCCTCTTCACTGCTCTGACAACGGCTATACTGCTCTTCACTGGATGTTCCATCGTGAAGAGTCATTGGACACGGATCAAAACAGCGCGCCGATGCTGAACTCGCAGCGCAAGAAAGCATACACGGGCAACCCACGATATCGAAGGTCAAAGATTTCGGGTTCAGTCAAAGCCCTTTGCCGCCGGATTCCATCTCAGGAATCTGCACTTGACGCTCCCTCCAGTAAGGGCAAGACGCCGCTCATGCTCGCTGTGAAATGCTTAGCAACAGCAACCGAAACTCTTTTATCCGAGGGCGCAGATCCAGACAAGGGAGACGACAAAGGCCGCACTCCGCTTATGCACTTCTTCCGCGGCCAACTTGCCGGCCGATCGATCACCATCTTGCAGCTTCTTCTCAAGTCGAGAGCAGACGTCCGGGCAGCGGATTCGTCGGGGAAGACTGTGCTGGGCTATTGGGTAAATCGTATTACGAACAACTCTCTTTCCAACCTCTACCCCGGTTCGAACTTCTACAACAAGGCCTTTCACGAACTAGCTAGCCTCGGAGCGCTTTCGGAGAGCAACGTCTTGGTAAAGGAGCTAACATCCTTGGATGTTCCTCTTGTAGTAGCAGCACGGCTGGGAAACGCTCGACTCTGCTGGGCCCTGTTGGACACAGGCGCAGACCCTGACAAACATGGCATTACCGCGGACAGTCCCCTGGGCTGGAACAGTGGGAGTGTATCGAGCAACTTGGAGGACTTGGCATGGAATCCAGTCATGGTAGCGTTGCAGGCAAAGGCCTACGTCACGGCTGCGATACTCCTGGCGTACGGTGCGAATCTCAATTTCGAGCTCCCTGAGCGCAGAAGAGCCAGATTCAACAAGTTCCGCATCAGAATATCAGGCCTCACGCCGCTGCACCTGGCGGTTGGTGGCAATGACCGCTATAGTTGGAGCAGCACGGAAATAGGACTGAGCAGCGGTGGTTATTCCAAAGGCTGCTCTTTTGCTGCAGTCGCCAACCCAGACTATCCCGTTTCCAAGATGTCACCGATGGAGATGTTGGCCAAGCGTCAGAATGAGGACCACGCCAAGTATCGCGCAAGGGAATTTGAGAGTGAAAGTTCAGATGTGAGTGAAGTTTCCTCCTCGCTCAGCTGTCAGCAGTTACTGATTCTTCGCAGTCGGAATTCGAGATGCAGAGGTTCGCGTTTGCAAACGACAGCACTGGAGCGGAAAATGTGCCATTCGACTCTCTATTTGGGTTGACATTCACCTCGAAAACACCGTGCCATTCTCTCCTTGAGTCTGTCATCAGCAACCTCCAAGCATCTATCGACCGCCAGGAGACGTTGGTGCCGTACATGCTTCGCAACGGTGCGTCCGTCAACGCTAGAACAGTTGAAAACATCACTCCCCTGATCGCCAGCGTCGAAGCGGGGAATTTGAAGATCGTCAAAGTGCTGCTGGATCACGGCGCCGATCCCAACATTTCCGGCGCCGGAGGAGGCACGCCGTTAATGATAGCAGCGAACAACGGCCGTCGAGATCTCGTTGAGGTTCTCTTGGCATCGGGGGCGAATCCCAATGCCCAAACTGACCAGGTCACACCTGACCGCTGTGCCTGCGCCAGCTTCGTCAAGAAATCTTCCTTCATATTCGACAGGTGCCACGCACCGCTCACAGCCCTCGTCGTGGCGACGGAACGCGGTCACGTCGATGTTGTCGAAACGCTGATCGCGAACGGGGCCGATGTGAACCTGCATATCGTGCACCACGCTCACGGCAGACTCCCTTTCAAAAAGAAGCGTTCTAGGCTTTACCCTCCCAGTTCTTCGGATAGCGAGTCCGAGCCGGAACCGGAGCGCTGGGAAGGACATTTCAGTGTCGGCACGGCACTGACCTGGGCCAGGGATGAGATACGGGACGTGCTGCTGCGCCATGGAGCGGATCCTGGAGTCGAAGAGCCCACACGGCGATGTGGTTGTCAGGTCATCGAAAGAAGAACCCTGAATACTAACTCTGATGACGAGTATCCTCGGCAGGAGGAGAGTGACTCTGGTGTGGAGTTTCCGTGGCGTCGACGCCGGCACAAGGTCAAGCGCCAGATGGTTGATAAGAGCAGCTCCGATGAGTCCTGATGGAATAATGGAAGCATGCAGGACGCAGTCTCATTTTTGCCTTTCTGTTTGACTGATAGCCTCTCATCTGTCTACTTTTCATATTCTTCCTTGTACCAAAACAGATCATTACGTTGGTAGAACCATTCACATTATGTAGTAAGCATTCCCAATTGTTCCATGCCAATCTGCTCTTCTGGCCATCTAACGTACCTCAAGCCATTTGAACATCCGACACCGGATGCAACACCAAGTCTCGAGAATGCAGGTGAGAGATGGCCTCGCTGTAGTACTCGAAGTCCCCTGAAAGAAGCGATGAACTGGCCACGAGCCCTTGGTGTTCATGCCGTTCGGCGACATCACGCCAAGCTTGCTCAACCCCCTCGTCAAACGGATCGCAGTTCTGGGTGCTGTGCCAGCTGAGTTCCACCATGTTGTCGTCTGTTACTTCATATCGTAAAATGCTGGCTGTGCCACCGCCGCTATTCCACACCTCCAGCAAGCGTAGCTCGGGCATATGTAACGCAGCCAAAGCGGCGGTTTTGACAACTTCTTTGACGTGGTTGAGCCAGGATTCTATATCCCAACCATTTTCCAAATTCGCCTTGAATTTTTCGGATGTTAACGTCAACGTAGTGAGTTTCTGATAACCATTACGGGGGTATTTGGGTTCGACGCCGAGGGCAGGGCTTCTCCTGTCCCCCTCGATGAACCTGCCCAAAAGCTTCTCTGCGTCGATCAAGAAGCACAAAGAGAACCTCTCCAGCTCCGGGGTCCCTAAGATGATAGCATATACGACTTCATCTTTGGGTATCAGGTTGAATCGAGGGTTCTCTGTTCCCCTCTCCTCAAAGATTGCCAGTGTCTTGAGGCTACATGGCAAGTGCCAGAACACACTCTGCATATCTGTTCCATTTGAAGTGTCGGGTTTAAATATCACCAGACATCTGGTGTGGATAGGAACGCACCTGAGAGCCACTGAGACTCCGGCCTGACCAACCCATTTCGCCAGCGCTCGATTCTGGCATGGCGCAGTCTCGCCAAACTTCTCAACGCGGCACCCAGCAGTTGCGGCCGGACGCAGCGCGCGGTTCCTCTTCGGGTGAGGAAGTCGGTGACGACGCGGACCTCTGGAAGGACAACCTTGTCGTCAAAGATTGCGCCTCTGCCGAAGAGATTTCGTACCGTGTTCGGTTTCATATTTTCCCTGTCAGATTTGGTGTAGTAGAATCTCTCTCCATCGTCGTACGCCTCGAGAGATCCGCTTTCGAGATATTTCGAGTAGTGGCCGAGATCGTCCGGAGGAGAGGGGTCAGGACCAGGGGAAAAGACTCTGTCGGAGTTGATTTCCAGTGTGAGGCGTCTCTGATCTTTCTTATCAAAGTCCGGACCTTCCCAGTCGGCCAGGGTTGTCCAGAGATGCTGGATGACATTTGTGAAGTACTGTTTGCTCCAGCCGGGGCTGTCTTTGGTCATTTCATACTGGACCTGTAGCGGAGGATCATCTAGTCGTAACCAGATATGCTCAACATATCTTCTCCTTCTCGGTTCTTCCGTCACTTCTCTGAAGGACTCCAAGTCGTTGGGGCGGAGGATGAAGTGTTTGTAGATGAGCGGTTCGAAAGAAGCTTGCCAGCCCCTGCAGACGCTGGTGTACGCGGCTAGGCCACGTCGGGGCGATTTTGGCTCATTGTGGGCTTCGATCAGCTCTTTCAATATCAGTAGATGCAGTTCGGGAGGTAGAATCGAAAGGTTGGTAGCATATTGGCTCATGTTTCGCTTCCCTGGTTCATGGAGTAGTTGGAAGACACGACGAGATGAAGATGTCAGAAACGCCTCTTAACCAGCGATTTTGTTGCTGACTTCGGCCTGTCTCCATCATTTGTGTGACGGGGTGTGATTGGGTACATGCGAGCGACCATGTGCTTCGGAAGTGGTGGTCAGCATGACATGCAGAATGTTGCGGAGACGCCTCGCTCTTCTTTTCGGGAGAATTGTTGCGCAGAATAACATATCATCATTCCATCCTCTCAATTTTCCCTTGTGTATGGTTTCTCTTCTACTTCCCGATGTAGGCAATGTTGCTTTCGATTTCTGCTCGACGTCCTGTCATGATGTCCTTGGCCGCTCCTAACCTGCATGTGTCAATCTCCAATCAGCACCCTCATCGGAACGAGACGCATGCGGACCCAGTCGTTTGACGACTTCCGGAAGGGTTGCAGCTGCAGTGAGCTTGTATATAGCTTCGAGGCGGTGAACATGCCGCCGCCCGCAGACTGTCTGGCCTTCGGGAGCCTGGCAGCGTCCGGGGTTCCTGTCGCCCGATATGTCTAGATCCTTGATTCAGAATTTTTCGAGCGTTGTTCTACGTACTCCAAATTGTTTATGAAAGTGGCAGTAGTCTGCACTATTTTTTGGCTCCAACAGCCTGGTATGACAGTGGGTATACCTGGTGCAAGTTCGAGAGCCTTTGAGAACACTTCCCTCTACCACATGGCTTCTTCATTTTTTGTATTGAAGTAACGCCGATAAGCGCATACTAGCATCACTTGCGGTTACTGTCGAGTCTCTATCCTACGAGTGTATGATTGGAATGCCGACAGCAATGATGAGGAATCGCGAGAGAAGGTGAAGGCTTACATCTTTTGCTAGCCAATGTCTCGGCAGATGGATGCTCCAGGGACTTCATCGCCAGCACTTGCGGAGATTGGTGTCATTGTTCAAGCACCGTCCGAATAGCTCTGTTTTGTGTATGCAGCTTCAACGCCAATTGGAAGGCAGCAAGTCCAATCAGAGGCAACAGGTCGTCTGTGCGAAGACTTTGAATGGCATGGACGTCAAGTCACAAGGCTACAGCGTTGTTAGAATGCCCGTGTAGTTGAGCACATGGGAAAACGATACAGCATTTCTGCAACGCGAGGTGTGCAGTAGCCGCGCCACGCATGCGGGAGCGGTTTTAACCGTTGACCGTTAGACCTCGTCTGAACATTAACCTCGTGTGCAAACGGCCGCA
This sequence comes from Colletotrichum spinosum, assembly GCA_004366825.1. Classification (NCBI taxonomy): domain Eukaryota; kingdom Fungi; phylum Ascomycota; class Sordariomycetes; order Glomerellales; family Glomerellaceae; genus Colletotrichum; species Colletotrichum spinosum. The sequence goes on along the minus strand of QAPG01000071.1, from coordinate 117,987 downwards.
ATGTTTCTCCTTGGTATCACGCTCATCAAAGCACCTCGAGCGTCGGCGCTCAGATGGTGGGAGGCCTGGCAGTAACCACCGGCACCTACTGTAGCTCACCTTCGGGAAACGGCATGTGAAGTGTACGAGAGAACCGCTTGTAATTGATTGTAATGATACGGAAGAATAATTGCTTTTTACAGCGACTGTGTGAACAACAGAAAACAGTCCGTCCAATATGTGCCGTTAACCATATCTCCGTAAAGCTCAAAGAATATGTACGCTCTCCTTGAAGGTAGAATAGCCATGGCTTATTTCTCTCCGCCCTGCCATGTCTTCATGTCTCCTTTGACCTCCCGGAGGATACCGCCCCAGTTGCCAATCTCGTTCTCCGTGCGCTTGCGTCTGCTGAAGGCGGTCTTGCGGAAGCTCACGAACCAGATGGCGAACCAGTACCAAGATGAAACCATGGCCGCCACCGCCGCAACCCACGCCATGGCGATGAAGGGACCGCCCTGCTGGATTTGGATGCCGAACGCGGCGCCTGTTTTGCCGAGCATCGCCTTGCCTCCGACCACGATTCCGGTGATTACGATGGCGAAGATGGGCATGATCATGGCGCCCAGCATCGAGAAGATGAGGGAGGTGATGACGAGAACTCGTAAGAAGCCGACGATGAGGATGGGTAGAGTGGCGAGGAGGGTAATGCCGGTGCAAGCTGTGCCAAGGGCGAGCAGTACGACCATGGCTTTGGCGCCGCCGCTTGCCAGACTGACAACTTGGTCGATGGTTCCTCGCATGGCGGAAATGAGAGGGACAGACACGTTGGCTGTGGCGATGACGAAATTGGACGGGATGGAGTCGGTGACATTTCGGAGACCTTTGGAATGTCAGTTACAATCTTCTGTACTGTAAACAACTTAACACACCTTTTCCAGTTTGTTCATAGGCTTCACACTCAACAATATTCGTCTTCGAATTGGGGTCGTCTTTATTGGCGTAGTTGCCCTCGCACATCTTCGTGAGGTAGAGGCGATAGGTATCCTTGACTCCCAGAGCCTTCGTCAGATTGCCGATTAGCCGCCCTTCGATATCTTCGACGCCATTACCAATCTGGTTGGTAATGTTTCCGAGCAGGCCGCCTAGGATACCGTTGAGGCCACTGGTGATGCCAGTAGGATCGGATGGTGTCGAGAGGCCTGGGATAGTCGGAGTAGGCAGACCGGGAATTCCAGGGAGACCTGTCCCTCCGCCGCCGCCGCCGTTACCGTTCCCATTCCCGTTCCCGCTAGTATTCGCAGCCTCAATTTTGACGAGCTGTTGACCGACTCGTGACGTGTTGAGCTGTTGAAATCACGTCAGCTAGGTTTCGCTTCTGGTATCTCAAAACCAAACTCACGGCCAACCAGTAATTGTTGCCGCCATTGCCGGTATTTGTGCCAGCGGCAAGCAGGACGATGGATAGCGCAACGGCCACGGCCGAGGCTAGAATGGGAATAATCGTGGATATCCGGCCGCCGATTCCGAGCATGTTGCAGGATTATGGTCTTTGCGGTGACGGTTATGGTGTTGAGGTCAGTAGTGTTCGGGCTAATATTTACAACAATTGCTTGGCCGTGCTGTCAATGATAGATATCTAAGCAGCGTCAAAGTTACAGCCCGTACCCAGTGTCTCGGGCCCGTCTCGCTTTTAATATGCCTCCAACGGGCATCGAGCAACTTTCGATCGGGGGAGCTGTCAGTACGTCATTCACCATCCCGCCGGCAGCGCATTGGGATGAAACCCTGGGATGAAGGCTGATGGAAAGTCTCAACGGCTGCACATCGTTCTCCCCTGTCGCAGCGTCTGAGGGCCTTCGGTTGCTGCTGCTGCTGCTGCGTCCAGGGTCTAGATCAACCGACAACGCTTCTGGGCGGGTGAGCTTTGTTGTCTGAGGGTGGTCGAGGATGTGGCCTGCTTGTCGTTGCGATAGTACTGCCGCAAACGGGCATTTCATGAGAGACTAGCGTTATGCCTTCCGACGCGCCGAGTGATGCATAACGTCCGATAGGTTGATGAGACTATCCGCCTTCCAGGGACGGCCCTGCTTCAAGGCAGTCAGAAAAAATAATAAAAGAGGTGAGTTGTCCATGCTTCGTCAGGCGTGACGGTTGGTAGACTGGGATGGGCTGGGCTGCCAACGGCAGAATATCGTGGAAGCGAGCGGCACGTCGCGTGTTCGTACCCGTATTCATCGTGGATGAGAGCCGATGACATTCGATTTGCCCTTAGTCTCGCAGATCTTGGTCCCAAGATTACATGATGTCCGCATTGCCCACGTAATTGTCTGTACTTTAACGTCACCTCTGCTCAGAAGCATCTTTTAAGCTTTCAACTTGTCTGGAGGCAAATATTTTTCCGCTCCTCAGTTATCTCAATACGGTAGATAAAGGCGAGCGTGTCCGTATCAGCAGGGAGTTTCTAGAATGCCCTGGTAGCGTCGAAAACGGTCTGGATCTGCGCCTACGTCGCAGGTCTGTTGGTGGGTTGATTCGAATGCCATTGTCATCCGGAGATGTAGCCTCAAAACCACCGGCCGAGCGCGCAACAGTCTAATTAGTCGATAGTATGGAGCTCTTTCATCGTTTCTGTATCAACGTGAAGCTGTTTGCGTTTAATCGATCCTCGACAATGTTTGTCTTGTAAGTAGTGGCTGCAGTCTCTTCGAGGCATCGACAAAGCTTTCCTGTAAGGGGAATGCGCCTATTTCATGTCTGCAAACACGATCTTTTCTTCTCAGAATAACACGTAGCCTTCTCATTGTCGGCGGTTGGGGCATGATATTCAAGTTAAGATCAATATTTCTGAGCCATAGACGCATTGGAAGCTCCAGATTTTAGACGACGGCACACAATGTTGCGTCAAAGTAACGGCGGTGGCCACCTGGATACTTGCAAGTGACACAGCTTGGGCTTTCTACAAGGTGTTGGTCGTGATGTCTCATAATCATGAGCATTCTGAGAAAGTGAAGTGTTGAACGACGCAAAATATCACCCCCCGCGTCTTATCCTACCGCGGTATGAACATCATCTGCTGTCAAGCTTGCCCATTGTTTGACCGTAAGGTTGCCGAGACCAGGTGCCCCTTAGCTGGTCGTGACTCTACATGCCACCAACCACCCCTTTTTCTGCCGGTCTGGACAACAAACATACGGGAAACCCCACTAGATGATGACAATGCCCTGATCGCCAGCGACGAGCGTCATCTCCGAGATCATATGCCAATCATTTCCCCTTTGACAGCTTTAGGAAGTATAGTGGCTGTCTGATGTGGCCAAGGAAGCTGAAAACTGGTGAGGGCAGAAGTCTCTAGACGAATACGATAGTTGGCGGGAATGACGCACTGTAGCCCTGCGACACAAAGCTTGAGCCACCATGATGTTTGTGGGAGATCTTCCGAGGTCTAGAACCATCCTGTGGGCAGAGTTTCAAGAGGCATTTGTAGTAGTTGAGTGTGAAGCGCTCAGATTTTTGACATCAGCCTCCAGATTACCCCCTTTCACGTCGAGATTCACCTTTCGTGCAGCTGTACCAGCGCCCGTTATATTTGGGTCGAAACACAACACCTTGAGTCCAGGCACCGAAACTTAAGAAACAAAGAGGTGGCATTCGTTTTCCGTCACGAAATGGTGGCAGAGACACTACACGGGCCGCTGCCGTCTCCGATGATATTAACCAGCAAGGGCGGCCATTGGGCGGACACAAGCAAACAGCTGTCGTCACTAATTTATTTAATGGCAAAGGCGGTAGTCATGAACATTGGACAGGGCCGTCGGTAGTGTATTGTCACGCCGGAAGGCAAGACAGCTCGGAAACAGATGACGTCGGCAAAGGTACTAGGAGAGAGCAGCAGCCCTCGGCACGTTTCGAGACAACGATCCAGTCTACCGCTTCAGCACCTCTTACTGTTCTTTTATTGTCCTGAACAGAGTCTGAACGCTTCATACCGGTTGCATGGACAAGGGCGTAGTTCGTTTACTTCACTACCTCGATGAGGGCGTAGGTGATCACAGTGTGGACCAAGACGATCTCAACCCGTCGTCAAGTTCGCATACCGCTGTTTCAGACGCTACCTGCTAATCCCAGATGACCTAAAGGAGCCCAATTTGCCGAAAGACCCGTGCCGCAAAGCGTTTTACGCTCTTCGATGCCTTGATAAGCAAATGCTTTGCAAAAGGCCAACAACTAGCCAGGACACCGTAACCGAGTGGGAGAACAAGAAAAATCATCAGCCTCCGAGACTCCTCCTAGTAGAATTTCATGGCGTTCCTGTTGTATAGTACGAGAGCGACTCCGAAGAACTCCTTGACGCCGATGCCGGGGCACGGCCTAACGCGGCCAGCGGACATTTGGCAAATGTAGCTGTTGGACCAAGTTAGTAAGACAGGACTAAACGGATGAACAAGATAATGATGGCTTCAGATGGACAGGATGACGATGAGATGGGTATGACGTTCGGAGATGGCCAGGCTTGGTAGCAAGTCACGCAAGGTTAGTCTTACGGGAACTTCTCTGCGTCCATCGCTTCAATCTTTGGTCGTCAAGAACCCCGGTTGGTGAAGTCGAGAGTAGGCGCGGCGCTTGATGGCGTGTCTGACAGATCCTGGGCGCTCGTAGTATTCGCGGGATTGTGATGCTTGGGTCTCTTGCTCCGTTTAGATGTACGTCTGGTGTGATGTTTGCTCGGAAGTGATGTTGCTGAGAGCTTACAGAAAATGTGTAGACGAGAAAATTAGGAGGACTTAACTATCGGGGTGATGTAGCCGTTTGCAACTGTACTGCAAGTGGTCATCGAGGCAGTAGGTTCATCCGCGCCTTCTGCTGCTCGTATTCACTCCATATAAGATACTCATCGCAGCTTCTGTCTCAATTATGGGAGAGGCTTCTGTGTTGATGTTGGAAGTACTAGGCGTTATAGAGCGACTACCTACCTACTCAGGTTGAAGTCACTTTAACGGGGAACATGATGAGGCAGGCAGCATAGGAGACGTCAAGGAAAGAACGGAGGAAAGAAAAAAAGAGGATACAAAGAGGGAGGGACGACAGGGAAGACAACGTGAGGGAAGAAAGACTGGGGAAAGAAAAAATGAGGCAAGATTGGGAAGATGATGGGGATAACAAAATAGTAATCAGATGACGAGCAAGATAACATTGGGGATGATAGAGATTGAAACACAACTACGGAGAATACTATGAAGAGTCCGATAAGGAAGACTACGAATGTCGTGCAAAGAATCCTTCGAATCTGACAACGTGGGCGGTGCGGACCGCGTGTGATGTCGGCGAGGAGTCACTCGCCGGTGATGTGCGGAGTCTTCCCCAATGGTCGTGCCGATGTCCCGATGCCGACCTTAATTCCCTCAATTATCACCCTCCCGTCGCATCGGTGCCACGTCCATCCTCATTCTCCTGTCCGGCGTACACGATCCAGCATCCACCCAGCCGGTTCCATGACATCGGCAACTTCACCGGACATCGTCCTTCGTCCGGCAACAGCCGAAGACGTCGAGTTACTCGCAGCCATCGCCAACGACGCCTTCAAGACCGACACGCACACGCAACTCAAAGCCGTCTTCCATGGACCAGCGTCTTTCCGAGATGGCATGACCGAGGGATTGAGGTCGTGGTTGCAGTCTACAAAAGTCGACCTCATCGTCGCCGAAATCGCTGGGGAGCCCGTGGGCTGGGCCGGGTGGGGGCGACGTGGGTTTGCAGGCGATGTTGATGCTCCTCTCGCTACTCCAACGGAAGAGCCGGTGGCTGCCCCATCTGGTTCAGGCGCATCACATCCGATCAAGGACTTGGAGAACTTGACAGACGCCTCGATGGAGTACTGGATGGGTCGGCTCATGCCAGAGGGCTGTCGGTGCCGGTTCGTGGTGAGCTGCGTGGTGCACCCCGAGTACCAGGGAAGAGGTGTTGGAGGGAAGCTCATGCGATGGGGTACGGACAAGGCAGATGATGAATCAGGGGTATACTGCTGGGTGCAATCGTCCATGGGAGCTGTGGCTACGTACGAGAAATCTGGCTTCCATGAGGTGGGCAGGCTGGAAGCGGATCTGGATGGTTACGCGGAAGGAAAGCCGCCCGGGCAAGACTACGCGGCCAGCACGGGTAGTCGAGAGACTTGGGGAAGATACACATGGATTTACATGAAGCGAGATTGAAGGTCGGAAGTTTAGAACAAGTAATTCATCTACTCTTGTGTTGTCGTCTAGGATTGGAGGAAGCCACCACAGCAGCAGCCAAGTCTAGAACTTACAGCCCAACGAGTTTGCAGAACGCCAGCAATCCCCATGCGCCAGCCAAGGGGTTCAGCATGTCCTGCACCATCATCGAATCCGAGATGGCCTCGTTAAAGTCCTTCATCAGCGGCACCTTTGGCTTGGATGCCCAGAAAGACCGCATGTACTGCTGTCCGTAGGCCAGGCCGGCCGCCAGAGCGACGGGAAAGCCGACAGTGAAGACGCCGAGACCGCGAGGCACAACGAGAGAGAACGCGAGGCCGGCGACAAGCGAAACGAGACACTAATCCGGTCAGTTTGCCTCCTTAATGATGTGTGCGTGGCCAGAACTTACGCCCACGAAGCCTGTGCCAACGGTGTATCGAATTTCCCAGAGCTGCTTCTCTGCCGTTCGGCTCCATTCCGCCGCCTTCTTGGCCTTGTCCTCGTACTTGAGCAGTTTCGGTATCGAGTCCGCCGAGTGCGTCAGAGCGAATCCGCTGATGACGGCAATGATGATGCCTAGGACATTTGTGGGAAAGGCCATGGTGCAAGGTTGTTTTGTTACTGCTAGTGCGCGTATGGTTGTTTCGGTCGCGAATGGAGTTGTGTAGATGGATGTCAGCGCTTTGAGTCTTTCCGTATTCGTTATTCTCGACCAAGGCGCTGAATCATGAAGGTGGCAGGAAGAGTTCTTCTGCGATTTAACTCTTAAAAAGTAGTTAGAGGATGGCAGGAGTGAGCTCACATGCACGACAGCCACGAGCTGCTGGCTGCGTTCCTGCCGCGGCGATGACGTCATACGCACTTCAGCTGGTCTTGGTCCAATCCACGCGGGCTCCCCCTCCAACTATGGATGGGACGGAGAACGCAGGATGCGCTATGGCTTTTTGAGGCTTCGCTTCGAGTTTCTCGTGACATTCTGAGAGATGATAGGTGTCTCCAGTGAGTTGATTGATTCCGAATGGGGGAAAGGAGCATGTCATCGTTGGAGCTGGTTTCGAGTCGATTTGGTGGTGTGCGTATCATGAAACGAGACATGATATCAGGCTTTGTTCAAACAGATTGTTGTCTGAGTGACTCGAGTGGCTCTTCTTGTCTCTGAGTGTTAAGTCTTCCCCGGCGACATTGCCAGGGCCCAGAGCAGCTTAGAACAAATCAGTCAAACATATTCCATGTTCCAAGGACCAAATACGTAACCCTTACCCAAGATATTCAGGGCATTCAACAGCTTTACTTGTGCACTCATAGTTCTGAATATACTCTTTAACCGTGGACTGTTATTCCGTGTCTGCAGGAATACCCCATCCCTCGGGCAATGTTGATCTCCCAAGTCTTTCACCAACAGAGATACCAATTACCTGCTGTTTCTCCCCAATATACTGTCAACTTTCAACCATTCAATGTCTCTTATCTGAGCTTTCCCATGGCTACCACGCAGCCTCACTCTCGAGACTGTGGCTGCAGCTCCACAACGGCCATCAAAGTCCTCAACTCTAACCCGCCGCAGCCACGGCCCAAACGTAACCCCCAAGGTCGAAGAGAACCTGCTCTTACCCTTATGTATGAGTCCACCTCCCCTCTTTCTAACAACAAGACGACCCGTCAGGGGGCCGTGGCTCAGTGGTTAAAGCGCTCTCTTTCCGATCAGCAAGCTCACACTGGGGAACCACTCAGCGCTTCTCGTCTCAAGATCTTTGGCGGCGGCGCATACGCGAAGAAAAACAATCTCAATCAAGCTACATTAGCATTTCATAAAGTCGTGTCCCCATGGCTCGCGAACCATGACGGAGTGCCAAGGAGCGTCATAGACGGGCTAGTCACAATAGTGTTCTAGACAGCAGCTGAGAAGGTTCCCCTGGTGAGTACTGACTAGAAGAGAGAGGCGGTGGTTCGAATCCATCCGGCCCCAAACTTTTTGCCATCTTTATGATCTCTCACAGAGTGGTAGCACTCTGATTCTCCCTGTATATTTGATTAATAAATTAGGTAGAAGAACTTATTTCTTTTACTTAGATATTTAAACCTTCTAAAAATAGAAATTGGATTTAAGTTATAATAAAAGAAGTCGAATAAATAAAATCCATAAATAATTGTCCCCTACTACGAACGGTTCGTGCGATTGAATTTGTAGGGCATTTACGAATGACACTTTCTTCCATCATCACTTTTTACAGGTCGCCGCGAGCTCTTCTGTCTGTCGTTAGAGATGAGCCCGTCATCCTGAATTGATGTGTAACCGTGGCCATCTTCTGTCAGCGTTTCATTCAACAACCTCTGTGGCCTCATTGTTCAATGTTCCTTGGTCATCCAGTCACCATAGCAGCTGAGAACCCCTACAGCCCTTCGAGTTCAAACTGTATGAGCCGGTTGGCTGTCTCTATGATTACCAGGAGCGGTGGTCTAGTGGCTAGGGCACTCTGTCTTGTATTGTTATCCGTATACCTAGAACCTATAGCCTCTTCAACGGCAGAGAGATCGGTGGTTCGAGTCCACCCCGCTCCCATATTTTTGCTCCTATCAGGCAGCATTTGGAAGACCCATGGTTTGTTGAAATCCTCTGCTGGATTGAATATCCGCTTGTCGAATCTTTGTGCAGGATGCGGCCACTTGAAGTGCCCACCTCGACTTCTATTACGGTTGTTGGTTGTTACATTAGCAAGAAGTGATGGGCGACAGACTTGGAGAACCCCAAAGCCCTTTCTTCCTCCAAGCGACTATCCCGATTCCTTATGTAGTGCAGTTTCACCCTGCGGCTTCCGGGCCATCTGCCTCGGCCCTCACATCGTCTGCGACAAAGCCACAGGGATATGGGAGGTAAATGCGTTTTTACTTCATCGTTGAGCAATGACTAGGGTCCTCCTTCTTCTCCCTCCATCGACAAAACCAGCTGATATTTGAGAAATGCCTGAACTCATAGCGGCAGGCAATAGTAATTGTGATGGAAGGCGTCAAGCTTGGCCGTTGCTCATAACGTACAGCAAAAGATATCAGCAACCAGTACAAACCCGACATCTCTGTCCCGCCGCAGAGGCAACTCAATGGTCAAAGGCGGCGGGACAGCGAAACAGTTTGTTTCGTATTAGCTAACTATACTATGATGCCGTCTACATGCCATTTCTGCCCAGGTCCCGACCGCAGATGAAAGACTTGCTGGGGTCTCTTTGGTTGACCGATGAACGCCGCGCCATGCAAAAAGCAGATTGTGGGGCCGGATTGTGTTGATCGTGAGCTATCTGCCGCACACGTCTTCGTTGGCGACGCGAGCCCGAGACCAGACCGATTTGCCGATCAGGATGCACTCCTCTTCAGCCTCTTTTGAGTCCGTCTGTCACGTCGGTTTCGTTGACTTTCTCGCCGAACCGGCTCCTACTGGTTTGGCCGCAGATCCTTAACGTAGAAATCGAGTTTATCAGAGTGATAGACATGACCCGGCGGGTTCCGAGCTCCGGTGTATAGACCGTCGATGGAGTGCTGGTGGAAAGTTTCCGACTTGGTGCACTGCAGAATATGTGTCAGACCCGGCGGGTTGGTGAGGCGGAAGATGCCATATCTGCGCAGTGTTAGCCATGGAACATGAAAGCAGGAAAATGGTAACGAACGATGGGTTGTGCCTTGGGGAGCAGACGATGGCAATGCTCTCCGGCATCATGACCTGGTATCCGGCTTGTGTATGTAGATCACGCGAACTCATGAAGCAGGTCTGCGTTGGATGCGTATGGATCCAGCCCACCATCAACAGGTCTTCATTGATACAGTAGTCGAGCATGGCCGACTCATTCTCTGTCTCGCAGGTGTCGGGTGTGCTCTTTTGCTCGGGAATCAAGAGGCAGCTGATGAATAGCGCGTTGTTAACAGGTCGTCCACACAGGATGCCGCACATCTCCAGGCCTTGACGGGTGTTGTCGGCCGCGATGTTGAGGAAAGCGTCCTTGAGCTGGGTAGGGAGAAAAACAGGCCGTATCGGATCGCCGTTCTCCAGATACGCTGCCGGACGAAAGGTAAGGCGCTCGTTTAAAGCAGCTGACGTCGTCGGTGTGATCTCTTCCTTGGCGGGTAGCTCAGGGACGTCGCGGGGCAGAACCTCTGGCGTGGGCGGTGGTCTGTAGACCAAAGGCTCCTTGCCTGGTCTCATCGGCGGTGCCGCGTCGAGTTCCTGGCGCATGGTTGTAAAGTCCTCCTTCGGTGGCTTCGGGGGCTGAGGTGGTTGTGAGTATGGCCGATACGGCTGCTGTGGCGGGGCAGCCTCCCATTCCACTGGTCTAGGCTTGGACACGGATGGGTAGTTGTACGAGTAAGTCGATGGTGGTCGAGGTGGGCGCGGAGGTGGGATGGGCCCAGCAGTACTTCTGTAATCGCTGCGAACGTGGCCATCACTGCCGTCAAGTCGCCGCCGGGTCGCTTCGATCTGTCTTCTGATCTCATCGTCATCCGTCACAACTCCCGCTGGACCACTGAACTGCTCCCAGTCTTCCCAGCGGCCTCCCTTGCGACGTTCTTGTTCCTCCTCTTCGGTAACCCCGGCCTGTCTTGTCGCCCTCCTCGCAGCGTCTCTTCGTTTGTAATCTCTCTGCGCCAGGCTAACGGCCAGCTCTTGGTTGTCGGCGGCATCGAGAATCTTTGCATTGCCGCTGAGGGTCGGATCCCGGGCCGCGAATTCGTCGTAACTCGCAGGTCTCTTTGCGGACTCGACGTCAGCCTTCTTCTTGGACGTATTCATCAGCTGCCACTCGTTGTATTCGCGGTCGATCTGCGGCTTCAACTCCTCCAGCAGCCCAAAAATCTCGGACCTTTGCCGTTGGGACAGCGGCTTCGTCAGCGCCTTGTTTTCGGGCAGCTTAGCATCGGGATGGGTCTTGAGATGGTTTAAAACAAGTATCGAGTGCCGCCATAGCATCTGATACGCCTTCCGGATATCGCGGTCCTGCAGCGCGAACGTCGCCTAGGTTGGTTGTTAGCTCGTCACAATCACGACGGCGACAATCAGCGAGCTTGCTGACCTCTTGAAACAACGTATCGGCCGAGCGAGCCCAGTACTTGAAGGGAATAGTGGTTCTGAACTCGAAATCCTCTGCCGCGTCAGTGATTTCCTTGGCGCTCATGGGCCGGGCGGGCCGGGGGCTCGAAGGTCCGTTCATTTTGGTGGTTTTGTTGAGAAGGTAAAGTCGCGCTGCAGCGGAGGGTGCTCGATGCAAATATCGAGCTCGCCAGGCAGCGATGTCCTAGGTTTCGGGGTTCCAAAGAAGATCGCAGATGGTGCTGGACACCGTTCAGGTAGTCGATTGCATAGTTCGCAGGGTTGGAAGCCAGAGAGCGACAGCCTTGAAGCAGTGAATGCTCGACCGTCGGGTCAAGACGCTTGGAGGTTTCGTCCCAGAAATGGGAGCGAACAGAGGAGTATGACGAAGCGTTAGGTGCACTTAGGTCGGTTGATCAGCCACCAGTGGCTGAAGCACCCCGCCATGAGGCCGTCAAGGTCCGCGCTGCCGGCAGATCAATGGAGGGGTAGGACGGGAAGACATTGAGACACGTCACATGACCAGCTTGGTGACAGCATTACCTAATCGTTTCGCCGAGGTGGATCCGGTGAAGTCGCGAAATCAGCGCCGTTCACCTGGGCGGAAGGATCCGGGCAAGGTCAAATCTCCAAAGACAAAAATACCAGCATCCATACCAGCCCGCTAAGGTGTGGTGACTTTCTGCCAACCAGCCATCTTCTTGTCGTACTTGTGCTCGAATCTTGGCACTTACGTGGTTTCCACGACGAGCTGAAAGAAAGAAATTCTCACCGCTTCCCAGCTTGCCAGCGTGTCATTTGGAAAAGAGACGTCATTCTCGTCCGGCCGTATTTCCGTTCGATTTACGAGCTCACCAGCCCAGCTCCTTCGGGAATTGTCGGGTCGCGCCCCAGCTCTCAATTTGCCAAAATGCTGTCGCAGTGAAGGCCACCAATGATGTTCCTCTCGCCAGGCGGGCCGTCCGTCCAACATTCGTTCCTGGTCTCGCTGCACTGATCTCGGTGCGGCTCGAGACAAGCGCTGTCTTGACTACCATAGTATGGCACCATGCTTGGGTGCTGCCACCGCCTGCTCGAACGAGTCGCACGACAGGGTCGGACGGTTGTTTGTTTTCCGTCGCCGCTTGACGTGCAGCTGCCGGTGGAGGGTGGTATCCAGCTCATGGCCCCCCACGCGTCCGCTGGTCGCCGGTGAGCGAGAGTGACGACTGTTGTTGGCGTTCCGCCTGCCAGTGTCTAAAGGTACGGCCGTGGCGGTACTGAGTCGTCAGGTTGTCGTACATGGCATCTTGCGATCCCGAGGGATCTGACGGCGAGATGGGTTGATGTGTGGAGGGCCTCTCTGCTGCTGGACCTTTGAGCCCTGGAGGTTGGCGGCCATCTCCCGCGAGACTGGGTACTGCGCATGAATAGTTGGCTTAATGGATGATGGGCCTTGCCATGTGTTCGTCCGCCCTGGGCAACGGCTCATTCAGGGTTGGCTGCCATCCCATCCCATCCCGCATGTCTGGGCCATCCTAGACTTGGAAGTATCTCCCGATGAGGCCACAAGGCCAACACTGACGACAATAAAAGAGACCTTTTCCTCCTACGTTGACCAGTTCATCAACATCAGTGAGATTGTCATCACCGAAGAAAATACCAAGTAGACTTTTTGCATCTTTGACGCCAAGGGAAACATCGTCACCAACCACCATGTCTTCCAACACTTGCAGAAGTACGTCACTGTATCACGACACCTCAAAATCATGATTAACATCTTCCAGGAAGCGTCGAGAAGACCCTATCTCATTTCACTCTGAGTATGGGCCAGGCCTCCGTCCAAAACAACGTCTCCATGTGGACGACCCTCTCCCAGTGCTACGACGAGATCGCAAAGACCTTCGCCCTCCAAGACCCAGACTGCATCCTGACCAAGCCGGAAACCATCTCCGCCGTTGTTCACGCCACCTTTGACCATGACGTTCACGGTCTCGTCGAGAAAAACTCGTCCAGCATGCTGCACTACCTCGACGACGTCACAAAAGCGCACATGCTCGCCCAGGCCGTCGCCGGCATGGTCGCCTTCTTCCGCAAGCTGGCCGCCCACCACGAGCACAACCCCGTCACCGCGTCGTCCTTTGACCGCGACGTCCAGCACTTCGCCGAGTGCCAACTGCGCTCTGCCATGATCCGCAAGATTGAGGACAGCCGCATCTTTGGGCGCTGCTACACCAAGAGCCAGATCGCGGACCTCATCATGGACGCCGTCGAGGGCAAGGTCGACGACGCCGAATTCACGACCGAGGACGAGTACCAGAACGCCATCAGCTGGGCGACGGAGCTGCCCGCGAGGAACATGGGGCTGCCTTGGGGCTTCTCCATCATGGCCTTGAACTGAGAAGGACGTAATGACTGTATTATGAATGGGATGCGCGGGACAGAATGGGGCATTAGCAAGGCGTTTCAGGGACTCGTTCGTGATCGGAGCATCTGCGGGGTATAATTCATAGGCCTAGTACTTTTCTCTTCCGTTAATTGTATCACCACTCCACATCAAAGTTCTCTTTCCCTGCTGCATTGTCAATTAAGCCTTCTTCGCACCGCCTTGTGCGGCGGCTTGGGCGCTGGCTTGCAGCTGGATGATCTCGCCCTTCTTCTTCTCGAGCCTGCCTTGGGCGTCCTTGATCTGGGTCTCGTGTCTCTGGCTGTGGATTCAGTCAGCACTTGTCCTGCCGACGGGGGCGATGCACTCACATTTCCTTGGTGATGAATTCCAAACGACCCTTGACTGTGCTCTCGGCCTCGACCTTGTCCTGCTTCAGCAGCACAGGTCCAACAAGCTTGTAAATTTGCTCGCCATCCTTGAGCTTGTCGAATTCCTGACACAATCAGTATCTCAGCCCAGCAAATTAGGAAGCTTTCAACTTACCTCCTTGACGCCTTCGTTCTCCTGCTTCTGAGCCTCGAGTTTTTGCCGCGACTGGACGGTGGTCTGGAATTCTGTGGGACATTTTAGAACGACAATCGTGTCCTGATTAGCGCAAAATCAATTCAATATACCTGTCTGCAGGGCCTGGTACTCTTCGGAGAGCTTCTGCAGCTTGGCCTGAAGTTCCGCCATAGTTGAGTGAGTAGGTGAGTGACTACGCGAGGGGCTCAAAAAATGGAGTGAAAAGAGTCGGATCTTGGCTCGTTTGACGAAGTCTTCGGCAAGACACCGACGTTTGGGGGTAATGTCTGTGATAAGGTACGATGTACAAAAAATCGGGCGTTCTCGAATTTTCAATTACCGACAAAATGAACCTTCGTCTCGACGCCAATATGGTAGTCTGCGGGAGATACCTGGGACTGTGCTGTTTGAGCTATGAAGGGGTGGTGACAGACTGGCGGAGTGCTGTTTAGATGCATCTGAGCACTCCACCATGTGTGTACCCGATTTTCGGACGCAGCGAATCTAGATCGGAACGACCAGTTGGTGTTATTTCAACCGCAGCATTGAAGTCAGTTCATCAGAAGCAGACTTTGTTTAGGAACTTTCAATCTAGCGGTTTGATTTTTCCATGCTTTCTGAATCCTCCAAGTCCACAGGCAGCCACTTTCCAACAGATGCTAGCAGATACCGCATAAGCAGTCCTTCGCGGTAAACACCCCAAATATCCACGTAAGCAGCAATATTTGTCTAAGCACCTTCAAGTCCCACCCCCACCAGCTGGCAACCAAGGCGTCTGCCATCACGAACTGCCTAGGCAACGTCACAGAGTCGACTCGCCCGCAAGTGAACCACCTCTCCACCACTCCACCAAGTCAACCTCCCGCCTGCTTGTGTCAAGCACCGACGCAATTCCTCTCTCTGGTGCTCGATTCGACTTTCAAACCGGCCACAGGTCATCGTAGTCTCCGGTCAGCGCAGCTCTCAGCTATAAACCGAACAACAAGCGGCACCCAGACAGGCTTCCCCGCTCTTTATCCTCATCACGATACCACCGAGAACGCTCCGCGCCGATCTCGACAAACACATCCCGCAACCATGTCGGGAATCACCGACTTCCTCGGCCGTGCCATCGGCACGGTCAAGCAGGCCATCGACGCCGACAACGCCGCCGACTACGAAAAGGCCTTCCAACTATACACAAAGTCTCTCGAGCTGTTCGTCTTGGCCGTCAAGTGGGAGAAGAACCCCAAGTCCAAGGAGCTCATCCGCCAAAAGACGGCCGAGTACATGGACCGCGCCGAGAAGTTGAAAACGTACCTGGCCGAGGCGGAGAGCAAGAAGAGCGGTGGCGGCGGCGGCGGTGGCGGCAACAAACCCGGAGCTATGGGCGTTAATGGCGGCGGCAAGGGCAAGGCGAGCGCAGACGACGGCGACGAGGATAACAAGAAACTGCGCAACGCTCTCAGCGGCGCCATCCTGCAGGAGCGCCCCAACGTGCGATGGGACGACGTCGCCGGTCTCGAGGGCGCCAAGGACACGCTCAAGGAGGCCGTCGTGCTGCCCATCAAGTTCCCCTCGCTGTTCCAGGGCAAGCGCCAAGCGTGGAAGGGTATCCTGCTGTATGGACCCCCGGGCACCGGCAAGAGTTACCTCGCCAAGGCCGTCGCTACGGAGGCGAACAGTACCTTTTTCAGTGTCAGCAGTTCTGACCTGGTCAGCAAGTGGATGGGAGAGAGTGAAAGGTAAGTTCTGTCGCGCACTTCTTGTGGTGCGCTGTTGGCTAATTAGTATGTGTGACAGGCTCGTCAAGGCTCTCTTCAGCATGGCGAGAGAAAACAAGCCCTCAGTTCTCTTCATTGACGAAATCGACGCCCTCTGCGGCCCCCGTGGCGAGGGCGAGTCCGAAGCCTCTAGGCGTATCAAGACGGAACTGCTGGTACAGATGGACGGTGTCGGAAACGATAGCAAGGGCATCTTAGTCCTCGGCGCGACGAACATCCCCTGGCAGCTCGACGCCGCCATTCGCAGACGTTTCCAGCGCCGCGTGCACATTGGTCTGCCCGACGCCAACGGACGCGCGCGCATGTTCAAGCTCGCCATCGGCGACACCGAGACAAACCTCCAGGCCGACGACTACCGCGTGTTAGCCGAAATGTCGGAGGGCTTCTCCGGTAGTGATATCTCCAACGTGGTACAGCAGGCCCTGATGGGTCCCGTGCGCAAGATTATTCAGGCCACACATTTCAAACCGGTACGTCGCCCTTCATGAACTCGTGGGATAGTGAACGAAGCTAACTCTCTTTGCAGGCCATGGCGGACGGCGTGAAGAAGCTCACACCCTGCTCCCCAGGCGATCCGCAGGCCAAGGAGATGACGTATCACGATGTCGACTCGGAGGAGCTGATGGCGCCCATCATCGAGCTCAAGGACTTCAAACAGGCACTTAGGGAGTCGCATCCCACCGTGTCAGACGACGACGCGTCCAAGCAAATAGAGTGGACCAACGAGTTCGGCAGCGAGGGTGCATGAGCTAGCGGAGGGGATCTGTGATTCCTGTGTGTAATTCATGAACTGATGCGAATGGCGCGATGAAGTCGACGACAGAACACTTGACATGCCGCACGCTTCCGCTACCTTACACCAACGTCGTTTGAGCGTCGACCGTTACCGATGTAAAGAGACAGGGCGATGTCGGACATCACGTATTCGCTCAGATTGATGAAATGCGCTCCATAATGGGGGTATTCTACTCGTCGAAGGGCGTGTTTTCTTTTCGAAAAGTACACAGACGATCTTTCTGCAGAGACACAGACTTTGAAGGGGGAGAAAGAAGGGGGGAGGGAAACTTATTTCTTCTGGCGTTTGAGACGGCCGGCATTGGGTGGGGGTGTTACTACGTCTTGCTTTCCTCTAAATATCTAACATGGCTTCTACTTTCTACTGTTCATTCTTGGTCGAGTTCGGCTTGGTGTTTGATGCGGAGAGTAAAAGCGAGGGCTTCGGTTGAGGTGTTTGGGCAGGTTGATCAGCGCAGCAATGAGGAGCTTGTCTAATCTCTATTCTATCCAGATTTCCATTCCCGCGTAGCACTTCTACCTCTACATATACGCCTAGTCTCAATATGTAATCCTGAAGCTGGCACAAATCGAATCTTGACACTCTTTATCACTCGGCACCCCCCAACTCTTGCACCTTGAAACCCGTGGGGAGGTATGGATTTCCTCGTCTTTACATACACGTACGCACGACATAGAGAGACAGCATTGAACTAAGGTGGTGGAATTTTTGTTTTTCAGCAACCCGATCCCTCCCCCCAGGCGGAAAAAAAAATAGAACTCCCATAAATAAAGCCCATGGTTTCATTGACCCCGAAGAACTCCCATAGCAGTGAATCAAAAAGACAAGCCAATACAGGACGGTAAGAAAGAAGACCAAGTAGATACGGAGACAAGAACAGATGCCGCCGAACCGCGAGACATGAGGCGTGGCTTTTTACAACCTTGGACAGATGAAGAGACACCCCCCGTTGATGGGATTGGGGGGAACCAAAAGTCATGAGGGAACGAGGCAAACAACACAAAAAGAGTGTGCTTACTCGTCCTTGGACTTCTTCTTCTTCTTCTTCTTTTCGCCGTCTGCCTTTTCGGGCTCGGCGCCTCCGACTGACTCGCGCTTGCGCTTCTTCTCCTTGTCCTTCTTGTCCTTCTTCTCCTTCTTGTCCTTGGATTTCTCCTTCTTGACCTCCTCTGCGGCAGCGTCGACCATTTCCGCGTCGTCGAGGGCGAGATCTCCCTCAACCTGCTCGAGAACGGAGGCCTGCGCGATTGTTAGTTGTGTCTGTCGCAAAGACACAGGGGCAGAGATAGGTGGGACATACCATGACATCGGCGTTCTTGGTGGGCTTCTTGCCGGTGGCGTAGAACTCGAGACGGTCCTCGACCTGCTGGCGGAGAGCCTCGCCGAACTTCGTGGTGGGGTTCTCGGTGTAGTTGTCGATACGACTGGCGATGGAGCACTTGTTGGCGAGGTAGCGGGAGATGCGGCCCTTGTTCTTGACGGAGGCCTTGCCGATGAAGCTGCTGTGGTAGATGAGACCGTACTTGGGCGTGTTGCTCTTGGTCTTGAGGGCGCGGAAGAGGGCCTTCTCGGCACCGAGAATCTGCAGGGTGGAGGCGGGGTACTTTGACAGGGCGGTCAGGGAACCGGCGTGGGAGATGAGGCGAGCGGCGACGGGTGTGCCGATGAGGGTCTTCAGGTTGGGGGCGACGATGGTCATCTTCTTGTCGAGGTAGTTGGCGGTGGAGCGACGGGCCTCGGCCTGCTGGACGACGGCTTCGGCGAACCCCCTGACGATCTCGAGGTCGGAGGGAGTGATGGTCAGACCCATGGAGACCTTTGCGGCGTCGATGATGGCCTGGGCCTTCTCACCGTCCTCCTCGACGATGGCAGCGATGTCGTGCAGCTTGTCGTCGGTAAGTGTGGCCTTGTCACCGATAGCAAGGACGAGCTTGGCGTAGGTGAGGTTGTCGGAGACGATCTTGACCAGCTCGGGGAAGTGCCAGCCGTACCACTCGCGTACACGCATGAAGAATTGGTTGACGCCCTTGTCTTGGAACTCGACGGTGGCAGAGGCCTGGATGACGTGGTTGTCGTTCTTGGTGGTGCTAAACTTGACCTTTGCGCGCGAGTATGAGTGGCCGAGACCGAGGCCAGCGGCGGTCGAGTCACCAGTCTGCAGGCCCTTGAGCAGGCGGTCGGCGTGCAGACGGACGCCGCGGAGAAGGTCGCCGGCGACCTCGGAGGTCTCGGAGGTTTCGCAGTCGACGCCGGGAAAGGTAGACTTGATGGCGGAGGCAAGGTTCTTCTCAGCCACGGCTAGCGTCACCTTGGACTTCTTGCCGGAGGTCTGGGGGAGGTTGAGCTCGAGGACGGACTTGAGGTGGTCGGTCATGAGACCCTCGGAGATGTGGTTGATCTCGTCAAGTGCCTGCTTTCCGGTGCTGGTCTACAGTCAGCCTGCGATTCTTTTCGTGCGTCTGGTCTCGTGTGCTCTCTGTTCCTTCTCCACTTTGCAGAGACGCGCCGCTGTCGCGAATCACACGAGGCGAAGACCTTCGGGGAAACCGTACTCAAATGGGGTGAAGTTGACGAGCTTGACCATCTTGCCGAAACGCGAGAGGTCGGCAATAGTCTCCTGGGCCTCCTTCTGGCGCAGACCGATGCTGTCGGGCTGGTGCTCGACGTGAAACACGCCGTAGCCCATGGGGGCCTCATAGAGGAGGTAGTTGACGGCGGCCATTGTTGTAGCGCGTATCTTTGATTCTGTCCGTCTCTGGAGGTATTTTGTGGGTTGAGAAACGGTGACCGACAAGCCTCGCGCGCGGGAGTGGTGGTAATTTGGCAGAGGGTCTCGAGGCAGTCAAAGGTCGAGATGGTCGGATTTTTTTTCTTCAATTTTTCCTCACCCCCACTGGTGTCAATTGGAAATTTTTCTGGAGCTCAAAGCTGGTGCACGGACCAAGTTGGCCTGCAGTGGGCGCAAGACGGGTCACGTGCGCCTGTCGGCGGTTTTTAGGCCGGTGCCGATAGCGGGGTGTGGCTGTTCATAGAAGCAAGGTGCACAACATGTGGCTTGACAAACATGTGTGGCTGAGATCACGTTGTTGATGATGCCGTGGACAAACTGCTCTCGACACATCGGTGGTGTTTGGATAGCTGGAATCTTTGTATGGAACTATGTACCTGATAGTGAGCATCGGTATCTTTATGATATGCTGAAAAGTATATCCAGCCGAAGAAGGTGTGGTTTGGGGCTAAAGTACGTTCTTACTGAGATCGTAGGTGAGCACTGGATAGGTCACATTTCCGCCATCGTAGATTATTTGCAAATCTGAGGTGATCTTAGTATTACTGAAACTATACCTTGCAGTTTCTGGGACTTTTCACTCTCTAATGCAAGTGGTGGTTGAGCATTGAATTTTGTTGCTCAATTATCTCATCACTTAAATCACACACATTTTCCCACGCGATTGAAATCGTTTCCAATGGCCGATGCCAAAAGTTTCAACCACTGACAGTAGAACTAGCACTTCGTGCTCGTTACAGTCATATATGCTTTCAATGTCATCTCAATACTAATATCACCTTCTTTCTGTCAGCTTCTTTGCGGTGGCTGGCGGTACAGCTGTTGACTGGTTCACATGTCAGCCGCCATCAACGACCAACACCAAACCACGTTGCAAGGCGGTGGCCGGAAGCGCCGGCTTAGCTTTAAGGATGGCTGATTTGGACCATGCAGACCTCCAATGAATTCCCATTCGGCATACTCTTTCGCATGATGTCATTACTCTTTGTGCCTAGCATGGTGACATGTCACTTATCGGCACAGGGTCTACGGATACAGTCCGCAAAGGCTCACATCCAGCATCGGCACTTGAGCATGCACGGAAAACGCGGGGCAGCGCGAGGGCATGATACATTGAACGGTCGCAGATCCAAAGCAAGCACATGGTTTTACTGCTTCACAAAGACGAAGATAAGGAACATATTGTTAAACGAATGACTTCATGATCATTACACATTACACATTAGATAAGCATACATATGTACAGCACATACAGCGGCACAACGACTCAGTCATCCCGAGCCGGCCGCAGCGTACCCACACCGGCACACGCTCACGCTCACGCGCGCCTCGTCCTCCTGCCACCGGGCAACCTGCCACCGGCAGCAGCGGCAACCTTGGCCACGCCGTTGGCAGCCTCTCCGTTAGCCAGTGGCGCGGTGTCGACCTTGGAAACCTCGTCAATGGTTTCCATGGGCTCGAACTCGGAATCCTCGGCCTCAGAGCGGTCGTCCTTCTCCTCGCCGTGCCAGACGTAGCGGTAGCCAATGCGCAGCAGGTAGAACAGCCAAAACAGGTTGAGGCTCTGCAGCAGGCCGAGCAGACCAAATGTAATGACCTGCGAGATCCAGCACTTGTACTGCTGCGTCTCCCAGTTGAGGTCGAAGGGACCGACGGTCTTGAACTCGGTGAGGATGGACCAGAGGATGCGCAGGTTGATGACGTGGCGGAGATAAATCCACGAGGCGAGCGAGAGGCAGTACCACGGCCCGGTGATGGGGTGGTCGACGTAGTTGAAAGATTTGGAGGCCTAGGTAGTCATGTCAGACTTGATCCGCCGCCGATTTCGGGAACGTTGGGAACACTTACGGCCATGAAGAAGTCGCTGATATCATGCGTCAGGTAGACGGCGATGCCCATGTAGGTAAAGTGGAAGCGGTAGCTGAGACCAATGAGGGCGAGAGTGACGCAGTGGTGCGCAACGAGCTCGTAGTAATCCTTGCGCGGCTTCTCCATCCCCAGGAGCATAACCAGGGCCTGCTGCGCCCAGTAGGCGGCCTCGAACAGGTAGTAGAACTTGACGACGGCCTCGTGGGTCTTGTGCGGGAAGGTCTCGTACATTCCCGTCGTGTTGAAGTACCACACAGGAGTGCGGCTCATGACGTACAAGCCCGCGGGACCGAGAACGCCAAAGTAGATGGCCGTGTACATTTGCTCCATGAAGCGCTGCTGCTTGCCGCGGGAGCGAATCTGGCAGTACTTTGCAAAGGGGCGGAGGATTTCCTGCATGACGAACTCGCGGGTGAAGGTCAGGACGATGGAGTAAAAGAAGACAAAGGCAACATCCCACAGGCCCTTGCCATACTGCGCGGGGGCATCCTCGGCGGCGTCGGCGGGCTGTGGCAGCTTGTAGGAGAGGTGGATGAAATGGTGGACGATGTTGGACTCGGTCGGGTTGACGGCGTAGGTGGACAGGAAGGCGAGAATCAAGACGAGAGGCGTAGTCCATGTGTGCTTGACGGCAATGTGCTTGCAGCGGCGGAGGAGGACGCGCGCGCGGCTGCGCTTGGAGAGCTTGTCGAGCTTGTCCTGTTGCTTCGCGACCATGGACGGAGAGGGGCCGTGGCCATGTCCGTGGCCGCGAATGCTGGACTTTCGTCGTCGTCGGACGGTCTGCTCCTTACCGGTGGAGGCCGGAGAGGTCTGCGGAGGGAGTTCTTCGGCTGCAGTCATTGTCGCAAGCGGCGGCTGCTGCGGGTTGGCTGGTGGCTCTTGTTGTTGTTCGCTGTGGATGACGATGTCGATTTCGTGAGGTGTAGTGGTGGGTTTTTTTCCCGGCTGTTTCCTCTTGGGAGGGTGGATAAATAGAGCTGAGACGTAGGACTGAGTCGCGGGTTTTGGGCAGAGACAACGCTGGCGTCGATTGCGTACTTTGCGACAGTTGGCGACGACAAAAACAAAGTATGTTAATCGGAAAGCCTTGGAGCACGACAAAAAGAGGCGGAAGGTTTCGAAGACAGTTGGAGCAGTCAAATAAAAGCCGAGGGAATCGATCGGTCGGCGTCGTCGGGGGCTTTTCCCCATCAATTTTACACCCCCGTGGCTTGCACCGGAGGCGGAATTAGGGTGGATAAGATCAAATTTAAGGTGGTCTATCTAGACATGGGGGCGGCTAGAATTCTCACGGGGCTGTCCAGCCATTGGACTGACAGCGTCGGACCGGACAGGTAGGGGTATCCAGAGAGTAAGGTGTTGGACGTTGCCAAGATCTGACCAAAGAACCACCTCGTCAACCATTGTTTCAACGAATCGCGTGTCGTGCTTGTACGCGTATGACCTCTCCCGGAGACAGCGGGAGGTTATGTGTGCTGCCGTGTCAGATACGGCTCCCCTTTGCGTAATCCACCGGGTGGGAATTGGGTGAGACTGAAGCAAATACTGCTTTGTTGCCAGAAACTGCTTTTTTTCTCGTGCTAAGCTCTCTCCTAGGGATATTTGGTGCTTGGCTCGTGTACTTACCTACACTTGTGTTTCTGATTACAGGTCGATCACCTTGGGGAGTAAGCAAACTTAGCCTGGCTCTGCTTTTCTGTTGGCTGCTAAAAGCCGTTGAGGTGCATGCCACTGTTCGCTTAACTAGCGACCAGATCCATAGTCATTAAACAGCTGTTGACGATTCGAATCCTACCAGGTCTGAGGCAGCCTACACGGTATAGGTACTCCGTAAGCATTGAACTATTAGCCATTGACGGTCGTTAGGTCTCGGGCAGCTATCAGGGAGCTCTTGAAGGGAAGGCCGAAGTCCATCTACTGCATTATGGGACTTGGCCCGACAGCAATGGCCATCGTTCATCAATCATTACTTGTAGATGTCAGTATCTTGTTGTGGCTTTCGGATTCCGATTCAGGGGCCAGTGTCGTCATGGGCCCAAGTTTTCCGTCCAATGTCACTTGGCACCAAGCGCTGTCACCGTCAAACTTTGCCAACTGAAAGGACTTCTTTGTGTGTCTATTATGTAATCCACGGCCATTGCCAAACTCCGAGTGCCCGCTAGCAGGCATTCCCGGGTACCTAGGTACCTAGGAGGTTTCTGGCACCCTCCGCGCGGCAAGAACAAAGCCCACCACGACGAGCTCGAAGCCGAAATCGAAGATGGAAGGATAGAGGACAGAATATGTCGGCGCTGTAACTAAACAAGGAGAGGAAATATAAGGCAGATTAGGAGAAAGAGACACCGTTGTGTCGTAAGTTAATTCAATGTGCCATGCTGCGCTGAGACCAAGCAGGTGCCTCACCGTAGATACCTAGGCACTTTGACCGCTTGCTGCTCACCGTCAAACTGTCCTGTGTCCCTATGTAGGCAGGTATCCGTATAGGAACGTGCATCAGGTTTGAATGTACCGCCCGCGCCACGATATTTCCTCGAGGAGGACTCACTGGACACCAAGCGCCACGCTCCCTAGACGGACCCAGCAGGTTGTCCGAACGAGCTGACGACCACGCGCCTCACCCAGCTCCACGA
The DNA here is from genome assembly GCA_004366825.1 of Colletotrichum spinosum. Classification (NCBI taxonomy): domain Eukaryota; kingdom Fungi; phylum Ascomycota; class Sordariomycetes; order Glomerellales; family Glomerellaceae; genus Colletotrichum; species Colletotrichum spinosum. The sequence continues at coordinate 93,947 of QAPG01000071.1, read as the reverse complement.
TTAAGCCGCAGCAGAGCACAGCATCGCCAAATAGCAATTCAAATGATGGCCCAGAGACCCAGAGCTGTAATCCGGCACATGGCATCCGTGCTGGGCGGCGGAACTTACGTACATCTCAGGGGAGGAGGGGCAGTGCTATTCGTCTACACCCGTACCGCAGGGCAGATTCTATGCGTATGCTACCTCAAGCTGCTCTTTGGCTGGCTACGCAATGCCTGGACACCAGCATCAGATGGAGATCCACGTCTGACTGACTGACTGTACAAAGGGAGGTAACCAAACGATACAGCTTGGCTACCTACCAAGCTCTCCGCAATAAAACAAACATCATCTCTTCCAGCTTCACTGACTTGGATTCTCCTCCCTCTACTGCATCTTGGCGTGACTGATCCAATTCTTCAACGACTTGGACAACCACATTGTATGCATTTTCAGCGCCCAAACTGCCTCGTCACCTCCATCGTCATCCTCCTCGCCGCGCTCTTCCTCACGCACATTTACACCGACACCTTCTCGGGCCTACCGCTCCCGTCCTTCAAATCACAATCAGACACCATGGGCGGCGGTCCAGGTGAAGGCTTCCGCTCGGTCGCCTACTTTGTGAACTGGTACGCTGCTCAACTGGTGTTCTACCTCTCAAGAGTGACATCACTAACATCCCCAGGGCTATTTACGCCCGCAAGCATCGGCCCCAGGACCTCCCCGTCGAGAACCTCACCCACATTCTGTACGCCTTTGCCAATGTCCGCTCCGACACGGGCGAAGTCCACCTGACCGACGGCTGGGCCGACACCGACATCCACTGGGAAGGCGACAGCTGGAACGACGTCGGCACGAACCTATACGGGTGTTTGAAGCAACTCAACCTGCTCAAGCGCCGCAACCGCAACCTCAAGGTGCTACTCTCCGTCGGCGGCTGGACCTACTCGTCCAACTTCAAGAACCCCGCGAGCACGCCCCAGGGTCGTGATACTTTTGCCCGGAGCTGCGTCGATCTGATCAAGAACCTCGGTTTTGACGGTATGACACTTCCATGAGTGACGCGGGATAATCACTGGCAACAAGACACTGGCAACAAGACACTCACAGACCGCAGGTATCGACATTGACTGGGAATATCCCCAATCCCATGCCGAGGCCTCCGACTTCGTCGCCCTGCTGCAGGCGGTCCGCACCGCCATGAACCAGTACGCCGCCACGCTGCCAGAGTGGTACCACTTCGAGCTCACCGTCGCCTGCCCCGCCGGCGCCACAAACTACGAGAAACTCGACCTCCCCGCCATGGACCACCTCCTCGACTTCTGGAACCTCATGGCCTACGACTACGCCGGCTCCTGGGACAACACCGCCGGCCACCAGGCGAACCTGCAACCCTGCCAGGGAAACCCGCGGTCGACGCCCTTCAGCACAGCCGCGGCGCTGGCGCACTACACCTCGCGTGGCGTGTCGCCCGACAAAATCGTGCTGGGAATGCCGCTGTACGGTCGCGCTTTTGAGAACACGGACGGGCCCGGTGCGCCGTACTCTGGTGTCGGAGAGGGCAGCTGGGAGAACGGCGTGTTCGACTACAAGGTGCTGCCGCTGCCCGGATCGCAGGAGTACGTGGACGACGCGACGGGGGCGAGTTACTCGTACGACGCGGGGAGCAGGAAGATGGTGACCTACGACAATATTCACATGGCGAGGAGGAAGGCCGAGTATATCAGGCAGTGGGGTCTCGGAGGTGGCATGTGGTGGGAGAGCAGTGCTGATAAGCCCGGTTACGAGTCACTTATCGGCAACGTTGTGCATGGGCTCGGTGGTCCGAGGGAGTTGATGCAACGGGAGAATTGCATCACGTACCCACAGACTAAGTACGACAACCTGAGGGAGGGATTCCCGAACCAGTAGTTTTGTAGATGGCCGAGACGAATTGAATCATCAGTTTACAAAATTGTCACATTATTGAGCGTGGGGACCAGAGTGAGAGGATGGTCATGAGTGTCGTGAATTTGCATCATCATTGCCAGCCAGTGATGTGGTGGTATGACATCAACGCCCCTTTTGTTGCGGCTTCCTGCCAACTAGACTGCCATCCCTGGAACCATTCCTCCCAAATCGTCCTTGTTTTGATCCAGCACACCCGCGCACGATGACACAAGCTTACTCCTTCTTGTCGAAGACGTAGGTAAGGTGGCAGCGGCCACAGTACTGGCGGTCGTTCATGGCAGCCATGAAAACACCGGCACCGCACTGCAACGAGTTAGCATCTTAGCAAGCAGGGATGGGCGAGCGGGAGAGACATACGGTGTCGGAGGGGCACTCGCGGCGGAGACGCTCAATCTTGCCATCGGAGTCGACCTTGTAGTACTTGAGGACGGCCAACTTGGTCTTCTTGCGCTTGTGCTTGATCTTCTTGGGGGTGGTGTAGACCTTCTTCTTGCGCTTCTTGCCACCACCACGCAGGCGCAGCACCAGGTGGAGGGTGGACTCCTTCTGGATGTTGTAGTCGGACAGGGTGCGGCCGTCCTCGAGCTGCTTGCCGGCGAAGATCAAGCGCTGCTGGTCGGGGGGGATGCCCTCCTTGTCCTGGATCTTGGACTTGACATTGTCGATGGTGTCGGAAGACTCCACCTCAAGGGTGATAGTCTTACCCGTAAGGGTCTTGACGAAGATCTGCATGATTGCCTACTTGGAAAAAGGTTAGATGTGACATTCCGACGATAGCAAAAAAGGATGCTGTCTGTCTCCCATCTCCGGTCCTGGCAGATGGAGTGTGACCGATCAAGGCGATATGATGGTTGCGGGCGAATTTCACAACGCCGCGCGCTCACACACTATCGCCTCGCCACGGAAGATTGACAAAATCCTCGCTGCGCCCCATGAATCCTGACGCTTCTCGATTTCGCGACTGCGTCCGGGTCGTAGGGCCCAACTATTTGACAAACGGCGACGGAATAAAACCAAGTGCCAGAACGGGAGAGGCTCAAGGCCAGCAAAGAGGGAGCAGAAGCATCTTCAGACGTACCTCGACAATATTCCTATTGCCTTCCTAAGCAGATCCTCAGATGTGTTTGAGTGGGATGAAGAAAATAAAAGGGAGTCGCAGTAGAGCGGCGCTGGCTTTGACGGGAAAACTGCGTGACCGGTGGGCTACTGGGGCTCACTGCGGTAGGAGTGGAGCCAGGTTTGAGAGACCTGGAGACTAAGCGAGAGCACGTGATAGAAAGACGAAATAATTGGTTGAAATGTTTCCTCAAATCGACTTTGTGCGTGTCTGGTAGGTCACTGCAAGGATACGTACCTTTCAGGACGCGCCTGTCACTTATCGCGCTCTTGCTTTGGTTAATGGACTGCTGAACTTTTAGTGGGCTCTCGCCTCTGATTTTTCTCTATGGCCAGGTGCCGTCACTCAGCGGAAAAGTGGACCCCAGGCCAGCCCTCGATCGAACCCACTCAATTCTCAGTTTCACTGTTCAATATTGCGTCGTAGGAGACCCATTTCCATACTCGCCGAAAGTTTTACTCAGCAAGCCAGAGAAAAGCTCAAGTACGTCTGCTGCCCAAACCGCAATCCTTCTCTTCTTCTCCTCTTCACGGATACTAATCAACAGCAGACGTCGCCAAAATGGTCAAGAAGAGAAAGAACAAGTACGACACCCCTCTCCGCCGCACCACCCCGCGCTCCCTCGCCGCCTGCCGATGCGATCACTAGTTCGATTCGATGTCGCCGCCGGCGAGGCACCTCGTCTCCTAAATCACGTTTACTGACTTGGGTTGTCTAATAGCGGACGCAACAAGAAGGGCCGCGGCCACGTCAAGCCCATCCGCTGCAGCAACTGCTCGCGCTGCACGCCCAAGGACAAGGCCATCAAGCGCTTCACCATCCGCAACATGGTCGAGTCTGCTGCTATCCGTACGCTCTTTCTCGCCTTCTTCTGGAACAAATCCGCTAACAGCCATAGGTGATATCTCTGACGCCTCCGTCTTCGCGGAGTACACCGTACCCAAGATGTACCTGAAGCTGCAGTACTGTGTCTCTTGCGCCATCCACGGCAAGATTGTCCGGTACGTTCGTCCCTGGGAGCGACGACTGCAAGCCCTGTCCCCCGTGGCAGTGGTGCGCAGGCGCTTTAGAAGAACCTTGGCTCTACTCAAAGCTCCCACAAAACCTTCGTCTCTGTTGGCCTTGACGGCGTGGCCCTCTGGCCTGCTGTCGATGTCACTAGAGACAATGTTTTTGAAATCATGTGTGACTGACCTCTACTCACAGTGTCCGTTCCGTTGTTGGCCGCCGCAACCGTGCCCCCCCTCCCCGCGTCCGCTACAACAAGGACGGCAAGAAGATCGTCCCCACCGTCGCCAAGACCGCTTAAACTGTCTGCACGATGGACCTGACGATTATGACGAAGAACAGTGGATGAAAAGTTTCTCCTTTCAGGCATGGTTTGGGAACCGGATTGGGCTTCATGATGTTCAACTAGGAGAATCGGGCCATGGCCCTAGGCTAGCAAAGGAAATGTTCATGACACTGTCTTCGACTCTGTTCTCACACGTGCCGCTCTAACACCAGACACTATTTAATCAACCCTAACCACCTCGAACATGAGAAAGCCCCAATCCTTGTCCCACCACGCAGGCTTCTTGGCCCCGACTTTGCTCGCATGTCCAATCTGATCCGCTATCTCTGTTCGCAGCCTCCAACGCGTGCCAGTCTCCTTCGAAATGTCGGCCCACATGCTCTCCCATGTCTGCAGGTTGTGCCGCAAGCTGGGCGCCCCAAACATGCCCGGCAAGATGGCTCCGTCGGCATGCGCAACAGCATGCCCGATGATGGTTGTACCGGTTTCCTGCTTCATCATCTTGATGATCCTTTTCAGTATCTTGATCTGATCCTCCCGAACCCAGAGATGCAGACACGCGCCCATGTGTACAGTGTCAAACATGCCCTCCATCCCATCTTGTTCCTTGGTGTCGTCCGCCAGCAGATCCGCGTTGACGAACTTTGTCTTCAACGTCTCCTTGTCGCGGAACAATTCATAACCGGCTTCAATGTATCCCTTCTCCAGTTCAATGGCCGTAGTCTTCTCCGACGACACGCCGTCGAACACGAGCTTGCGGAGGTCCTGGCCCACGCAGCACGCCACGTCGAGGTGTCTCGCGCCCTCGTCCTGGAGCCGCGCAAGGATCCGCGGGTACCCCGGGCGGTTCTGTAGGTTGAGGTCCAGGAAGCTGAAGCCGCCCACACAAGGGTACGGGAAGACGTCCCAGATCTTGTCGCGCTGTGATGGCTAATTAGTTCCCAGCCTGATGTCGTGCCTCTGGAAACATTGCGATGATAGAATGCGAATCTCACCATTGTCAGAACATGGTCCTTGACGTCCTCCGGCGCAATGTGGGAGTACTTCTCGAGAAGCTCGAGAGCCTCGGGCGCGATGACAATGTCCTCGTTGTGGGTGTACCACGGCGCCGCTTTGTTCTTGTCCCCGAAGCGGATTGAAGTGTCCACGGCCTGCATCGTGTATTCTTCCTGGTGAATTTAACTCTGTGTAGATTATTGGTTGATGGGATCTGTGAGTCTGGCTCCCATCCGGCCACCCACATCGTACTCGCCAAAGCACTTCCCACCTTCTTATGAACGCCAACCCATCCCGCGACCCCTCAATAGCTGTGCCGAGTTCGGTGCCGTTACACTTTTGACGATGGGACGGAAACGCCCCAGCAATGACGCCGGGGCGGACTAGACGCGTTTCATTAGTGCGCCTTAGCACGTTCTTCCTTGCCGTTTGGCGAACTCTCTGCCGTTTCCTGTTCTCTTCACAGGGCCATTTGCGTGACTTATGCCTCCGTAAATGAGGAGCTTTCTGTCTGCCCGAGAAGGTTGTGACGGGCGTGCTCTGGGAAATTTCCCCTCGGATGGATTTGCCGTGTGAACACCGGCTTTGTCCCGAGTTCTTGTGGCATCGGAGGTCCGGGCAGCAACTCACGGAGGCGAGCGACGCCTTCTGCCGTTTATGTCTGAGATGCGGACTGCACTTTTGTCTCGGAATAGATCCTCATGCTGTTTTCCCGGAGAGCGGGGTTGAACCAGCTAGATGGTCTGCGTATTTTATTTCACATGCAACACAAGAAGGTACATATAGATGATACATCAAGGTCCATACAAGATAGGTTCATTGGTGCAGCGGCTCAATGGGATGCCCAGGCTTCGTGCGCAGCAACGGTGTCCTCGTGCATGCTGTGGGTTGGCATGAAGCCATCAGACTTCTGGATGTGAGCGACGAAAATATGTTGTCAGTATTTGGTAGTCCTATGTATCTTAAAGTTGTTACCCAGTCCGTCTCGTTCCTCAGCTTCGCAAGTCTTCTGATTTCCTGGCCTTGTAGGGCTTTTGAATGTTAGTTACTTGGTCCATACAACTGTCAAGGGATGTACTCACGGAAGGCTTCGGCGGAGCATCAACCCATGCAGCGGTCCGGTACTGTTGGTTATCGGCGGCGGTGAGGCTCAAATCGTACTTTTGGGGCGACATGTATCCAAAGGCGAAGTTCATGGGGAAGCCTGGATCAAAGGGGGATACTTCGTGAATCCGATCAATGTCGTGTTTGGTGAGTTCAACCCCACAAGCCTCGGGCATGGCTTCGACATGGGCCACCGTGTTGATGCCGACGATGGGGAACACGTAGGGTGATTGGTGGAAGAGGCAAGCAAGAGCCTGCGGAACATCAGAAAGTGGTTCCGAAAGAGGCGCAATAGACTTACAATGGCTTGAAGAGTCGTGCCCTTTTCCATGGCGAGTGCCTCCATGGTTTTGTTGAGGGCAACAGGTGGTTCAAGTCCGCGAAATGCCTTGCGGGCGCCTGGCTCGCTGTCACGGGCTTTCCTCTCCTCTTCTGTAATAAACTGCCCCCCATCCATTGCTGCCCAAGGCACGATGGCCATGCCTTGGTCTTCGCACATGGGGATGATCTCAGCTTCCATGTCGCGGAACGCCACGTTGCACTTTCCTTGGTAAACGGAGAACGGAGTAAGATCGTTGGCCCGGGCAACTGTGGGAAGTTAGGGGTGACTTTTGGTTGAGGATGAGATACCACACTTACATGCGTTCACCTTGACAACTACCCAGGCTGGGGTGTTCGAGACGCCCAAGTAGAGGACCTCCTTCGCCATGACGTGCGCGTGCAGTCCCCTCATAACCTCCTCTACCGACGTGCCATGATCCCACCAGTGCACATAGAGAATGTCGATGTAGTCAGTCCTCAGCTTCTTGAGACTCTCCCTGACGGATATGTGCATGCTCTTGGCCGAGTTACCGGTGAAGCTGCTCTGGAGCGGCTCCTTCTCACGATTATATGAGCGGAACCCGGCAGTGTATTTAGTTGCAACCGTCATCTGGTCACGCACGCCGCACTTCTCCATCCATTCTCCAATGACCTTTTCAGAGTCTTCCGAGTTGTAGATATTGCTGGTGTCGATAAAGTTGCCCCCGAGATCAAAGTACTTGTCGAGCAGCTTGAAGGGGTCTTCACTTTTGCCAAACAACGTGCTCCAGGAGGAGCCGATACCAATGCCCCCAAGACACAGGGGAGACACTTTGATGGAAGCGTTAGGAGAGAGGATGCGGTGCCAGCCCAGGGCCGTCTTTGGCTTTGGAGGATACTCGAAAAAGGACATGATGGTGTAGCTGTGTGGCAGATTCACAGTTGATGATTAGATACATTGGTCATGTAGCCTCTAGGCTATCGAGGTCTCTTTATATTCACTCTGCTTATGGCCCCAAAGCTTTGGAATCTTCCAACTCATGTCCCATGACGTTGCACAATACTTCAAGCGATCTCTGGGGTCTTTCGGAGAGAAAGTCCATTGGCCCAACTCGCATGTTGCCGCGTTTCCACCCCGAATTAGCGCCAACATGCAACCGGATGACACTCGACGATGACACGCTCGGAGCTAACGATGAGATGACCTTGAAGGTATGTGGGTTTCGAAGATATCGACGGCCAGTTTGGGCTTAAGAATGGACACGCTGACATTCAGTCGACTTGGGACCTTGTTGCGAAGGACCATATCTAAATGGGTCTGGCTAACTAAGTGCATTTACACTCCACCACGTATTCCAACAGGATCACCTTCGAGGTGAGGATCGGCTGGGAAAGGCAAATTCCTTCGTCTTTCAATTGCAGAAAAACTGATTGGGGTTCAGTACACAATTGAACCCACGTCATTCTCTCGTTTCAGCGGGGCGAACCACCGGAAGACCTCTTCGTGGCGTAGGTAGTGCGGTCCGAGAAAACGGGGCCGATCAGGGGCCCACTTCGGAGCCGACCGCAACAATCATCCGTCAGCCCGCCCGGTCCAGGGGGCCGCTTGGCTGCCACGGGAGTGAAATACCTTGCAATATAATTGATATATATGTGTCTAAAAGAACCACCGAAGAGCTCTGATTCGATATGTTTTACGGGGCAATGAGTTCACTCACACGACACTGCTCACAATGCCCGACAGAAGCAGAGCGCAACCGCAACCGACAGCGTCACGTGTGAGCGTGCGCCTTGTGAAGATTGAAGTCTGGGCCTCAAGGGATTGGATGGGGTAAAGGAGGTCACTAGTAGGGGCTGGTAAGCTGGCCAACTCAGTCGTGCCTCGTAAGTTTGCCACTCCACGCTCAAGCAGCACGTAGATCTTGCAAACCAAATACAGCCAGCCAGCAGCGTAGCAGTTAGCATGCCGAGATCATGTTGTGCGATTCTTGCCCAAGTAATTGGGCGAAAGGCAGACTCCAAATGATGCATCTTTGACGCTGCTCAGTCCCTCATTGGTCGCCGATCTTCCTGCCGAGAGCTTCCCGGCACAGTCGGGCGATCGTAGGCTTAGCCGCATGCCACCGAGCCTCTCGGTTTTGCCTATTTGAGACACCGAAATCACACATGGCTGCCTTGAGGTCCCTTGGAACTTCTCACTTGAATTTTCAGGCGACGCTGGTCATCGAACCGTCCAGGGAAGCCTAGAATATTTCTTCAAGTGCTCCCCTCTGTCGAGAACTTCTGCGTGCATTGCTTTGCAGCTTCTGACCAGTGACTGAGACCTCAAATAACCATTATGGATGCGATTCAGTTATCAAGAGAAGTGATTCATATCACGGTCAACATCACGGAGAACCTGTCCATCGAACACGACCTGAGCCGTCATTTCGTACCGTATGGCACGCTCGGGGTCATTGACAACCTGGTCGGCATTTACATGTGGATGCGAATCATGGCCGGCGAAGCACCTCTCTTCCCGAACCGGAAAATCAAACACGTAAACATTGTCAGCTTGGCGGGCTTCGCGTGGATCGTCACCGTGGTCGCGTTCGCAATCGTGCAAGTCCGACAGATGAAGACATGGAGAATGAAGGAAATTACAATCGGGGTCACTTACGCAGTGGTTGCGCTCACGGGAGGGATGATCATGTTGATGAGGAAAGAGGTCAAGGAGAGAAAAGAGAAGGAAAAAAAGGAAAGAAACGACAGCGAAGAGCACGAGCGTTCGAGGGCGCGGGAGACGTCCGACAATGGAGACAGTACTGGAGGGCGTCAGTCAACCGACTCAAAGAGGTCTCTCTCGTCGAGCTCGACTCTGTCTGTCGAAGACACGTCGGAGAAAACCGGGTTTCTCGAAACGTTCACCAACAGACTTGCATCAGTCCACAAGACCCAAACGCAGACCTCAAGCTCGAGCCAGACAGCCGGCACCGCCAACGCTGACGGCGGAGTTAGCAGCAGCGGCGATACCAGCAGCGGAACGAACGAGACACCCACCGAAGATCCTGGCCAGAAAAAGGAAGAAACAGACCTCCAGGCTTGCGGCGGCATAGCCCTCATCTTTGCGATTCTGTCTCCGGGCCACGTCCTGAGCTTCATCGGCACAGTCGGCATCGCCAAGAAGATTCTGGCCCCAAGACCAAACCCAGACCTTGGAGAACAGAGAGAGGTACGCGAGGTTCGAGACACCTTCATCTTTTTTGGGGTAGTACTGGCCGTCGTCTACATCATCGTCATGCCAATACTGGTCACCTTGGCCGGGAGGAGCGGCGCGTCACGGGACGAAGAGGGAGCAAACGCGGAGGAGAACAAGAAGAGAATCTCCGCAGCGAGGGTGGGTATTGTGGTGTTTCTCGGCGTTTCGACCGGTCTCTTCAGCATGTGGTGTCAGTATTTCGTCGTCGCCGCCGCCGCGCGGGATACATACGGCACCGTGGGCTTGTTTGAGTTTGACAACCTCAGGCTGCTCTACATCATACTGTCCAAGCTGCTGTTATTTTCTTGTTGAGCTGAAGTATCGAGTCCGCGGGCGGCGGGATGGGAGGTGCTTGAGATGAGGCTCAACGGTTTCCGGCAATGGCATCTTTCGGTGTCCTATGGAAGTTCTTCGGCGTCTCGACTTGCGGACTCGGCGTTCTGATGCGCATGGTCAGAAGAGGTTTTGTTTACCATGTCCGTGGGAAAGACGTTACATAGGGTCGAGTCTGAGGCTCTTCGTGGTCAGATAGTCTCTGCAACAGTTGTCATCTTAAAAATTCGGGCATAGCGTCCGCAGGCGAAAAGGAACTAGGCCCACTACCGATCCGCGGAGACTTCAAAGTGATGGAAAGCTGGATACTGAGAAAAGACGATTGTTGGATGGACCTCTTTGGCTTCCTCGAAACCGAGTTTTGATCAAGATTTGAGCTTCCTCGAGGAGACGTGTTGAGACCCGAAGAAGTGGGTTGTAGGCCTGAACAGAGATCAATGCACAATAGACCGCAGCTTCAGTGAAATCTTACTGATGTGTTTAGAGTTGTTAATCAGCACTCCGTTGCGTTGGAGTTGCGATACCGAAGACATGGTGATGGTGGTTGAGGATAAATCATCAAGGTAGGTAGAGATGACACCGCATGTCTGCAATGAGACCGGCTCGCGATCCGGCGGCTTGAAACTCTTGCAGAAGCCATTGGCGAATCGGAACTGAACATGATCCTCGGTGAGGCACTCGTGTCTCTCACCTGCTCTCCGCGTATTCTGATTCTACATCTGCACACTTCAGGCGACAATGGTCGGTTCGGAACAGACGTCCCGATCTTCCTGTACATCAGAGTGACGTCAAACCGTGGGGTGTCGTTAAACATTGTAGCCCTTGTCGTGGGTTGTATCGAAGATCAGATGAGACCAGGCACAAACCACACTTGCTATCAGATCTCCGCCCTCCCAATCCACCCTTGTCGTGTTTCGCAACTGAATTCTTCGGCCCTCTACAAGTACTGCCGTGAGAGCCCCTTTTTGAATACGGCTTCGCATTACGGGACCGAGTCATTTCGCAGGACGATGAAGCCATCATCTGAAGGCTCGCCAGGCACATCCAACACTAATCGTAGCATCGTCATCGCATGTGCCGAAAGGCGGGATGCATGATTGAATGAGGACAGAAATCTGATAGCAGATGATACCATCATCCATTCTATGCTATCAGATCACGAGCCTGTCAGTGTCTGGCTCATGCAGCTCTGAGGTGATGGTCATGACGGGCTTGGCGTCGATATTGGATCAAGTGTTGAGATGTGAAGACACCGACCGCAAGCTTCATAGGTTAGATGATTGTACTAGAAGTCCATCAACACGTAGCTTCAAGACGGAGGGAATTGGAGATGAGTGAGATTCAGGCCAGATTGCACGTAGTAGCGATTCCCTCTGCTGAGAACATGCAGTATGGAGTGAATGGCAACGACCAATTAGTAGCCAGATTACCAAGTCTACATACGAGCGCGTCAAGACCTTTTCGAGGCTCCTGCTCCAGCCCGTGCCGTGGGCCCCTGAGTCTCCCAGGTTATTCCCTCGTACCCGGTTCGCAGGACCAACCGTGGGCGATGTCTTGGCAAAGCTGTCGGGCAACTTTCTCCTCAACAGAAACATCGCCTTTGAATCGAAATCTCTATGAAGTTGGGATTGATAATCAATCTCGACTGACTTCTCCACAAGGCCAAGACTGGGATGTGGCGTCCATGATGTTTGATCTGAAGAATGTAGCTGTCACTGTGAAATAACCACTCGCCTCCGCTTGGCATATCGTATTTCATGATGGGCCGTGGACGCTCTCTGCAGCAAGAATCCTTGCAGGCTTGTATAATTGAACGTTGCAGGAGTGCCAGACGTGCCCAAAACAAGAGCCAGCACTACGCGTCAACGAGGAATGCGTAAGCCGACGCGTTGTACAGCGTTTTCAACCATCACCAACGTCTGACTTTCCGAGAAGCACATCCAAAGCTTGACAACCGAGAACTTGCGCGTACCCCCAATCTCGAAGCAACCACAAGCCATACCATGCCATACTGCTATCCCCCAGTGTCACAGGAATTTTCCGAGCCGTGAAGTTGAATTGCCCCTGGCAGCACGGGAGGCGACCCTTGTCCAGGGGTACCACGAGGCCACATCCCTGCTTAGTGTCCGGCGGCAACTCTGTCCGGGGAAGGTATTCACGATTTGTTTCCGTGGAGTATCAGCCTCAGAAGCTCACAAGGACGGCTGAGCAAGCCCAGGCCGTCCTCGGGGCCCGAACTTGTTCCAACTCGAGCCGAGAGGGATTCCGTTCCCGCATGGCGCGCATGGCGGGGAAAGCGGCCGAAGCTTCTGACTTGTTGGCCTGGGATCCTCTGTGGCCAGGTTGCGACAAGAAACGCAGACAGACATGCTTCAAGCCCTGTGAGTAGTTGTGTTTGTCTTTTTTCCCCTTCTTTTTCGTCTGACCTGCGGTGTCTTGGGCCTCATCGGTGTTCTGCCTTTGTCGCAGCCGAACTCTTCGACGGGCTTTCACCCCATGTTTCTTGCAGATTCTCGCAGAACGGCGAGAGTCTTTTCAGCTCGCCAACGAACGCTAGAAACGCTAGAACCCGACCAATGATGCTGCAGAAGTCAAGGAGGTTTAAATCTTGGGGTTGCGACTATGTAACCAAGTCTAATCAAACTGTTTTGGAGGTTGGAGGCTGGAGGCTCGAGAGAAAGTCAAACTGCGCCTCGATAGGCCAGGGGAAAAAAAAGGAGACGAGCTGACGGACAGGAATTGAATCATCGCCGCGCGGGAACAAGCGTCACATACTCCCCACTGCGCTGTGCGGCCCTTCTTGGCTCCCATTGCCCAGCTCTCGGCACGTAATGCAAGGACCCAAGGGTGGCACGTATCGAGTCCGTAGAAACTTGCGATATACGACACTGGACCATGGGGAATGAACAACAAGTGGACAGGCTGGAGCAGACGGGATAGCGGGCCCGCGAGTTTCCCGAGGCCGGGAGGACCCCTCGTCGATGCCGAAACGCGGAGTCGTTTCGCTGCCGGCCAAAGCGCCCCATCCCGCCTCCATCTCACGTATGGTGGACAGGGGTCAAGGCTTTTTGCTTTCTGAAGGCGACCCTCCCAGACGAAACAGACTGGTAGATTCGCGAGATCTATGCCTTTGATAATCTTGTCGGCTATCTTGGCTTTCGAGGCGGATGACTTTGTCAAGGGCGTTTCGACGAGACTCTGAATACTGCGGACTGACGTGTATTTGACTGAACCAGAAGAGCTGGCCGAACCGTCTCGGTGTTACTAATGATTTTATTTCTCTACGTGCAGTACATAGCATGCAAATCACACGAACACGGTGTCACCTTGCGTCGGCTGTGTAGATCATAAAATGTCGTGGCAAGATGGTGGGAGTCTCGTACTCGAAAGCGATACGGAGCTGTGATGATGTCGAATTGCGTTGAGCCTCCTCCAACAGTCGACGTGTCGGCCGAGAGGGGCCGCCCTGAGACAGAATTCATCGGCCTCCTTGCCCAATGCAGTCGGAATCGTCCCAAGATGTGCTTCGAACCGCGGAGAGTGTGGTTGGGTTGCCCCATGGTTGAAAGCGAGCTGTCCGCGGATTCACCAAACTCTCACGCAGGCGGGGGTGGGGGGCGAGGCAACCCGCGCGGCGCGGGAATAGCCAAGGCGAAGCCATGGGAGAGCTTCGAGCATCTCGATGCCATTGACTCGAGTTGCTTTGAGAAACCAAGTGCGGTCGACACCATCACCAGCGGAGCCAAGTTTAAGCCAAGTCGAGGTAAAGATCCAGCCAAGAGCAAGGCTCAAGCTTTTAAGAGTTCTCTTAAACAGGTTTATTGCTATGCATCGGGGACTAAAGCCGGCCAAGATGGTCTCGATGGGCTGAAAAGGCTTGGCCATGGCAACGTTTTGACCAGCTGGCGGAGGATCCAGTGGCAGTACGTTGATTCTCGGCATAACTCAAAAAGACCACAATCATCAGACGATGTCAGTGTGCCCCCCGCGTGTATCTCACAGCAGTAAACACTATGGCCTGGTACAAGCCGGCCTGTCCCGTAAAAGTCGCCTCCTCTGCATGGCAGATTATCAGTCCAAATCATGCGGGCGAGTCGGGAAGCATGGACTCTAGCAGGGTTGGCTGACCTGCACTTGCAGCGGTCTATCGTCGCGAGGTGCGAGCCGGGGCCAGAGGAACGAGAAGCCGTCCCAGTTTTGACGAAACACGGTGGCATTCTGTGGCATTGTCAGGATGAGGTTGCAAAGCACAGAATGATTGGCGTAAATCTCACGACATTCGACGAAGGGGGCGCCTGGACGTGGGGGGAGGCTGGTCCGCTGACCCTCCTTGTCCACAGAAAGCAAAGAAAACAATCGACAGACACCTTCGTTTCTCTGGCCTTGCGAGCAGGGAGAGACGGGACTGGTACGAAACGGCGTGTAGAACATTGGGCGGACAGAGCGCCATGGGGAGGGGAATGCCGTACAGCCCGACGGCATCCGACGGGGTGTGAGTCTAAGCTCGACCTCTCTTCTTCTGATCTGAAGATGCTATGTTGCGTGCGTCTGAGGCCCGAGGGCAAAATATCCCACACCACTTCCACACCCACGTCGTCCGTGAATCCTGGGCAACGGCAGCCCGGCTGAACCCAGTTCGAGGTTCTGCTGGACTGCATCCTCCCCGTCTCTGAGATGGAATGGAGGCGGCTCTGCGTGAGGCGGGATTCTCTTTTTCATAAAAGACAATGCTATCCTGTCCAACCTCGCAGCGGTTCGTTCCTGATAACGTGCGGTGCAGGACAGGCCAACGCCAAGACTCGAGGAAGAAGTAAGCTGGTCTTGACATATTCTTCTTTTGGACGCCCTCACCCCCAGACTGTTCATTACCTCGCATCGACGACGACATGACGCTCGACTACCTACGAAAACACAACTTCAAGGTGACCCGCCACATCACATCCAACCTGCTATGGGTCACCTTGGTGTTTGGCATGAGCGTCTTCACCTTCGGGTTCGAGGGTTCGACGCTCAACACGATCCAGGCCATGACGCGTAAGTACATGGGAGAGCTCTCTGAGAGCTTCGATTCCGGAAACAAAGTGTTGACAGACTCGGGCAGCATTTGAACAGCGGTTTGGCGACTACATCCCCGAGAAGAAGGCGTACGGCTTCACCTCGAACAAGCTCGCCTACATGAACTCGTTCCCGCTCCTCGTCTACGCCGTCGGTGTCATCGTTGGTGCTCAGATCGGCGAGCGCTGGGGCCGGAGGCTGGTGTTCATCTTGACCAACTTCGTGTGCATGGCTGGCACTATCACCGTCTACACCGCAAAGACGTATGACCAGCTCGTCGCCGGACGAATGATTGTCAACTTCCACGTCGGCATGGAAGCGTTCTTGATCCCGATGTTTCAGGCCGAGATCGCCCCTGCGGCGGTTCGCGGATCTCTCACGGCCATCTACGGTGTCAACGGTGTGTTTGCGGCCTTTATCGCGTCGGTCATTACCAACACTACGAGTCATATCAACGACGACAACTGTTGGAAGATTCCCGTCGGCGTCGGCTTTATATTTCCTGCCTTTTCTCTGTTCTTCTGGGTCCTTATCCCCGAGTCGCCGAGATGGCTCCTGAGGAGGGGACAGTACGACAAGGCAGTTGAGAATTTGGATTATCTGTTCGGTGCCATGCCAGGCTACGACGCGGAAAAGGAGGCGAAGCTTCTGCAAGAGGCACTCGATGCGAGCGAGACGAAGGGCAACTGGAAGGAGTTGGTCCAAGGAAAAAACTTGGTGAGCGTGGTCAACATTGAATGCATCAGAGCGCTTGCTAACACCTTTTTCAAGCGACGAACCGTCAACGGCTTGATTGCATCTGCTCTCGCACAACTCTCGGGCGCATCCTTTTCCAATCTGTACGGTACAATTTTCCTGAAGAGCTTGAAGGTCATCGACCCCTTCATGGCGACCATGATGAAGAGAGCTCTGTTGCTTGGAACCGCGATTACTTTCATGTTCATCATCGACCGGGTCGGTCGCCGACGCTTATTCCTATCCATGGGATTTGTCCAAACTGCCATCTTGCTGGTCATGGGTGGAATGGGCACCATCTCGCATCCGTCACTCGATATCAACAAGGGAATCGTGGCTCTGACCATTTTATTTCCCATCTTTCACTTTGTCTCTTTCGGTGGCCCGTAAGTTGCCTATCACCGCGATGCTACCCGTAAAACAATGAACTGACACGACACGAAACAGGCTGCAACTTACCAAGACTGAGATCCCTCACATTACGTTGAGAGACAAGTCGGTCATGCTGTTCTGGCTGACAGCCAACGTCTGTAACTTTCTCGCATCTTTCACGCTACCCTACTTGCTGCAAGAACCAGCCAATCTCGGCTCCAGAGTTGGTCTCATCTACGGATCAATATCTGCATTGGGTCTTATTTGGGGCTTTTGCTGCATGCCAGAAATGGCGAAGAAGTCTCTGGAGGAGATTGATGAGATGTTCGCCGCTGGTGTCCCGGCATGGAGGAGTAGACGTAAGTTACACCATGATTCAACTGTTCAAAGTGCAAACGCTGACGACAAACAGACTGGAGAGGCGATCATGCGGCGAGAATCACTGAAATCGAGAACCATGGAGTTGCGCCAGTGTCTGACAGCTCAAGCGAGACCAGTGTTGAGAAGCCTCCACTTGAGCCTGTGGCTGCGGAGAGGTCGTCCAAGGAGAAGACCAACGTATGATGAAGAATCTTTCTGCGTCAGGTTGGCATGTATATAAAGGCGGACATTGTATGGTAGACCTTAATAGTAATCCCCAAGCCTCTGAGAAGATCACGATCCTGTTTGATGGCGTACGAATCCGAAATACGTCTCCTAGTACCGGCGTTCGTTAGACAAGCGACGAGAAACTCTCGTTATCGAATACAGGGCTGTCGACCAGTGCGGAAGCGAAGCCGCCTCTCGGTCTTTTTGCATGTTTTTGGCAAAAAAACAACACCTACACCCTCTAATTCGAGGACATCATGCCACTGGTAGAGACTACAGTCGAGTTTCTCTCGTACAGGGAACATCCTACTTTTCACGTCCAATAATGTCCATCAGAAATCACCAAAGATCAGATGTCGACCTAACCGAATAAGCGTAATTCAGTATTGGCCCCTCCCATTGGTGATCGACGCAAGGAGCGACACTTCCCACGAGACTAACCTGCGGAACCTCACTTCACGCCTGCATGCCCAACTCTTCTTTCCTGAACCTACCTCATCTTTAAGCCCCGTACGGACTCGCTTCTCTGCAGACTTCCCGCGATTGTCTTTGCCGCGTATCCCCCCCTCCTGAAAACAGGTCTAGTCTGATGGAATGAGGTCCTTCCGTAGCCCTCGAAACAGCGTCTAATCATGGTTTCGTTTCCGGCACCGGATCAGACGGTGGAAGATGGTGCTTGGACGGGACAATCCCCATCACCTTAACCACAGAACCATTCCAGCGGCAGATGTAGCTGCGGCCGCGGGAAGCCTTCAATCGTAGTTCAACTGACCGAAACGGAAACGTTATGCCGTCGTTAACTCCCCGATAAAACGAAACCTCGCCAGGCTGAATCGTGGCTCGTCGGCACGCCGCGACGACGACGACTTGCTTCTGCCAGCTAATCACCGCAATCGGCGCCGATTCCGATGTCAGCCAGCCCCTCCTCTCAGCCGCGACCTGGATTCAATCGGGAAAATGAACACATTTTTAAGCTTCGTGAACCGGCGTGAGTAACCTGTTCCGGTCGGATCTCTCCGAGAGATTACCCTGACCCTCGGGCTTCTACGTCTGTGCAAAGTTCAAATATCCCCCCCTCTGCCACTCGAAAGAAGACAGTTTGCCAGCTTGTGTGGCAGTCTTGCTCCTCATCTTTTTCTTTTTGGGTATTTCCTCTCCTTCATACTCGTCTGGTCTTGACTCCATCTACGACTTACGGTGCCAACATGATGGCCTTGCTCGCCCACCTCTTCCTCGTCTCCGGCTTGGCCGGCCTCGCCTCCGCCGCCGCGTTGCCGGGAGGCCCCAAGACCTACGCCGTCGACAAGACCTACAGCCTCATGTCTGACCTGGGCACCAACTACACCGTCTACGAGCACGCCGCGACGAACTCCAGGATGAGACTCGTCGCGGACTCGGGCATTTGCGAGACGACCAAGGGCGTCAAGCAGTTCTCTGGTTACTTTGATCTCGGTACGCGTCCGCACCTTTGTCTCTCTCTCTCTCTCTCTCTCTCTCGTGGGTGCCATTTGACTGATGCTCTTCGACACAAGGCACCGATCAGAACATGTTCTTCTGGTTCTTCGAGGCCCGCGAGAAACCCAACGACGCCCCCGTCGCGCTGTGGTTGAACGGCGGTCCTGGCTGCTCCTCCATGCTGGGCCTCTTCCAGGAAAACGGACCTTGCACCTTCAACAAGGGCAGCAAGGAGCCGGAGCTGAACCCCAACTCGTGGAACAACTTTGCCAATATGGTCAGTCCCCTAATATCCCCCATGCATGGAACCCAGTATCTGCGCTCGTCCCCAAACCAAAGCACCTTTGCTGATGCTCTCCGTCTGATGGCGCAGCTCTACGTCGACCAGCCAATCGGAGCCGGTTTCAGTTACGGCAACAACGACGTCGACTCCACGGTCAAGGCGGCGCCCAAGGTGTGGTCCTTCATGCAGGCCTTTTACGCGCAGTACCCGGACTACAAGAATCGCGAGTTCGGCTTGTTCACCGAGTCGTACGGCGGACACTACGGCCCCGAGTTTGCGGACCACTTCCAGAAGCAGAACGAGAAGATTGACAAGGGCGAGGTCAAGGGCGAGAAGATCAAGTTGGTGGCCCTGGGCATCAACAACATCTGGATCGACGCTCGTACGTACACACACAAACACGCATGACGCTGAATGTGTTGGACGCTAACGTTGTCATGCAGAAAATCAGTACCGCGACTACCTCGACTATGCCATCAACAACACGTACAACAAGCTCATTGACCAGGCCAAGTATGACGAGCTCGCGCAGAGGTACGAGAAGGAGTGCAAGCCTACCATGGAGCAGTGTAATGCGGTCGAGGGCAACAACGATGCGTGTGTGGCCTCTGAGACGGCGTGCTACAATGCCATCGAGGCGCCGCTCGAGGCCGTCAAGACGTTCAACGTCTACGACGTCAGAGCCAAGGACGACAAGTTCCCGCCCAACACGTACCTGCAGTACTTGCAGAAGCCTGAAACCATCAAGGCTATTGGGGCAAAGTCGTCGTACAACGAGTGTCCGCAGGGACCGTATGACAAGTTCGTGGCGACTGGTGACGGTAAGTCGACATGACCTGGGGTGGAACGCCATCCAGCTGACCTCGTCACAGGCCAACGATCTTTCCTTAATAGGTTGAAAGACGTCGCGAGTAAGGATGTCACTGTTCTGGTCTGGGCCGGTGATGCTGGTAAGTCCTTGCCTCTACACACGTTTTCTCGGCTGACATCTGTTGCAGACTTCATCTGCAATTACATTGGCAACTACAGAGCCGTCAGCAGAATGATTGGAGACGAGTTTGAAAAGGCCGAGATGAAGGACTTTGTCATCGACGGCAAGAAGAAGGGCGAGTACAAATCTGTCAAGAACGTCAGCTGGTTGAGGGTGTACGAGGCCGGCCATGGCTTGATGGCGTACCAGCCCGAGGTTGCCCTCGCGGCGTTCAAGCAGACCATGCAGAAGAAGCCCATCTCGTCTCCGTAGACGCGCTGAGTCTGTTTCGCAACAGTACATATTAGTCACAACCTACTATCATTAATGTGTTAGCTAGCGTAATCGAACCAAGGCAGCAAGGAGCAATACATGGTTGGAATTATATTCATGGTTTTCTGATAAAGATCGGGATAGCTGGCTGCTTGAAACGGTCAACTCAGTGAGTCGTGAAGTTCGACTGGGTTCCTGATCCAGGCAACCTGTAGTATACCAGATCGACATGATCGGTAAGCTGCGTTGTGGCCAAGTTTCCGAGGGCTTGAAATGTGATCCGGAGTCAGTGAAAGCTGACGGATATGGAGAAAACACAAGCCTGCATCCATCCGCTTTCGTGGGAACTATAGATGCATGATGGTCTGAAGGAGACAATGTTGGAAAGAACCCCATAGTACCATTCGATTTGGATGATAATCCCTTCGCAGTAGCATACACAGGCATTGTGACCTTTGGCTCGGGCCTCTGTGAAGGTAGCACTGTACGAACATCCAAGAGGCAATGTTTCGGTCAACATTGAATTGATCTCGACCACCGACTGCATAGGGGGCAGTAGTGTTTGGTTTTAAAACCTGACAAAATTCCACACCTACCTATTGTCTAAGAAGTGAGAAAAAAGCCAGTATCTCTCACTAATATTCTCGGCAACGCACTGGAAGCTTAGCAACCTCAATGTAAGCAGATGTTTTTTAATCCACAGCTATGTCTCTTTCAACAAAATTTGACCTTTTCCAAGTTGTAAATGCCAAGAGCTTTCACCCAGCTGATATCTTTTTGAGAGAACGATGCGTCAAGCTCTGCATTACTTCGCGGCGGGTCGAGACACACTTTTGCTTCGAAGCTTTTGCCACGAGAGCCAATCAAGCTCTGCGCAGGCTGTCCCGGTACGAGCCGGAGCAAAAACACAGCCGGACCTTCTAGGGTAGAGACCTTGACTGGGAGTATGCCGGAATTCAGAAGTGTCTTGTAGTCTGTCTTGACGTCGATGGCGAAGCCATCTCGGACAGGCAGATGCCCAAAGACTCCCTGGTAAGGTCCACAAGTATCCATGGGACTGATAAACTCCGACGACAGCAGGACTGTGAGGATTTCTTGGGGGTCCATGCGAGCCACAGTTGCGACTTCTTGAACAGTTCGGCATGTTACCCGCAGAAGTAGGAAGTCTCTCCATGCCCAGTCGGCGACAAGGTATGTTTTAGCCGCCAGTAGCACGAAGCCAGCAACAATCCACGAGAACATGGTAAAGTTGAACGGGTCTACTCCCGGGACTCTCTCACCCACGAGGAATGCGCACAGAAAGCCACCGGTGACAAGAAGTATCGTTGAGCCAAAAACTAAACCGACGTAGACGGGACAGTCGATAATAATTGACTGCGGTTCAAACCTCCATTTCTTGATCATCTGTTTCAAGCGTTCCCGGTGATCATGTTGCATGGTCAAAGATTCTGCTCCGTCAGACGAAGTGTCCAGGAGTGGACTCAAATGTGAGCGTGAGATGGTTTGAGCAGCCTTGTCTTTGACGCTCACAGCTAAGACTGAGTCCGAAAGTGAGAAGGCTGTTGAATCACTCAAAGGCCTCATCCCGTTGCTGTGTCTCAGCTTGAACGAACAAACGCGTTGCGCCGGATGCTGTATTGCCTCTCCGAACTGCGCAAGAGCGCTCGCAGTTTTTAAGCTGGCTGAAAAACCAAAACCGAGAGCCGGAGAAGCCAAAACAAGTGGAACCATGATGGTCACTAGGTCGATGATGGTCTTGATCTCAAAACCGTAAACATCGTCTCCCTTTCCATTGCCCAAGCTGGCCGAGAATCGAACTGGACTGGTGTTTGATGATTGGGTGGTTTGGTCTGGGACTTCTGTTCGCATCGACTTTGCCAATTCGAAAGCAAGTTCCAGCGACTTTGACGCCCATGCTAACGGGAGCGGCTCCGATGTGCCGCCGATAGCCCCCCATCTATCTTGGAAAACAAGTGTGTGGGCGTTTTCGACTCCAGTTTCGTATATGAGGGCACAAAAGTCGAAATGTGTTGTCGACCTATGCGTGGGTCGAGCCGCCCCAAGGCTCCCAAGGACCAGTTCAACACAGTCGCATAGCCATCGAGAGATTTCCATGTAGTGGTTGCAGTATTCGGCCACGTCGTCGACGACGATGTGTGACTCACTTCTGAAGTCAGATAACGTTGCGCTGAGGTAGGCATCGATTGTTGCTGGAGGCTTGGCTATCAAAGTCTTCAACTTGGTGGAAAGCATCGACAGGCAGGCGACGACCCCAACATGCCAATAAGAACTGCGCTGGATGCCGATGGCAATACGGGCCACCGTAGCTGTTATTTGATCAACGAGATAATAGCATTCATCTTGTTGCGCTTTGGACAGCGATGGGTGTTTCTCGGTCCCTGAGTCAACAGGATAATCATTTTGGACTGCAGCCTCCTGACTGCTGCTTCCAAGGTAGTGAACCCGGTCACCCACAACCTTGTATGTTCCTTCATAGTCGTATCTTCGATTTCTGTTTCGACCAGGTAAGTCGAGGGATCTCCCCGAGCCGATAGCGAGCTCTTCTCTTGCTCTATCGATCCTTTCCTCACTGGGATCGATTGATGAGGTTCGGCGTAGCGCATACTCGTCGTCGAGAATGAACATATAGAGGCAGCGAAGGATATGACCGCCTGCATCTGCTAGTTCCTTTGACGATCTTTGACCAATGGAGGAAAGCAGTCGGCTCTGGTTTGATGAGAGAGCTGGTACAAGAGAGTTCGCGTTGGATTCGAAAGCCCCGGAGAAAAGTCGTTCAATCTCAATTTTCCAAAGGCGTTGTTTCGTCTTGTCACTGAGTCCACACGCTGAAAGTGCTCCAAACTGCGGCATCCCAGCGGTTGGAATGTCGTTTCCAGGTGCCAGGGAGCCATCAGCAGAGGCTTGCAGGGTGCGTGCTAGACAGAATCTCAGAGCTCGACCACATGGAGATTGATACGGAGACTGATGACTGGAGGTCATTGTGGCCAACTTCAGACCAATGGATTTACAAAAGTCGAGGTGAGGGTGCGTAGGTACTCCGTAGTTGGAGTGGCATACAGGAATATGAAAGCAGACTAGGAGATAAGACAGTAGTAGTGAACTCAAGAAATGAGTCCTCGAAAACCAAGACCACAATGAAAAACAAGGATATTAGTACAGGCCTCAATATATACATCACCTATCATAGCCTGGTTGTAACCGCCAACTTGCGTGATAACAACTGCATATGCATGTCAGCACAACAGCAAGCTGCGGATATATCATTTAGTGGATGCTGCAGCTCCATCAACGTAATTCAGCATGTGGTACGGGCCGTATTCCAAGCGAAATCTCAGCGCTTCGTGGCAAGATGTCATTGGAGGTTTGGACAAGCAATCATGGGAGCACGCGCTGCAGTGTTTCACTCACTTATCTTAGACTGTAAGCCTCTACCTAAGATCTTTCTTCAATATT
This sequence comes from Colletotrichum spinosum, assembly GCA_004366825.1. NCBI lineage: Eukaryota > Fungi > Ascomycota > Sordariomycetes > Glomerellales > Glomerellaceae > Colletotrichum > Colletotrichum spinosum. Next base: position 70,431 of record QAPG01000071.1, on the reverse strand, counting down.
ATTCAATTTTCAACACTTATTCTTGGAAACATTGGCCAAAATGGTCTCAATTGAACATATTGTCAAATTTCGTTCTGTGTTGGAAGAAGGAATCCAGGAACGGAGTCGTCGCCGCAATCGCAACCAAAGTCTATCTGCTCTATCACAGGATGATTATGCGCTTCGACGTGCCGATTCTAGCGACAGCAATTATTCGACAGCCACGTTGATTGAAATCACCCGGGAAGAAGAATTGGAATCCGTCGAACAAGTCTTCCATCGGACAGGCATCTACCTCCCAAAACAACACCACGGCAGAATGATCATCGAGTTTCCCTACACCCCTTTGATTGTCTCAAGAAATCAACTTGAGTATCGCCTACGGAATCTTGAAGCCGACACTTTCATGATGCAGTTTTTTCGCTCAATCCTACCCGGGAATCATGGATCCGATCTCCCTGATCTGCTCATGGTGATGGAGAGGCAGCAAGAGCTAATGGGGCATGAGGAAATAACATTCGATGACCTGCGGCGCTTATTCATACCTGGCGAACTTATTTTCACGACCTGTGAGAACCCTAACAACGGGGCACCCTATAAACACTGCTGGAAGATTAGGTCATGCCAGCTGGACTCTGCAAAGAATGGTTCGGCGTTGACCTTACGGGGTTTTGAATGGAGATGGAATGCAAAGCATTCTTGTTTCTCTCTTGGGAGTGGAAAGATGTCGATTGAGTACTTCAAAGGCAAGAAATTGCTGACAATACAAGACTTGGGGGTAGTGCCCGTCAAGTGTCTGCCGGAATCCGAAAGGCTTGAGATGGAGAAAGAGCTGGTTGAGAGAGGGAAGAAGTACATTGGACTTTTCAAAACCCGTGAAAGCGTCTGGGACTACAACGGGCCTGCCTTCCGGATCGGTCATGAGGGCTACCTTCTCGACCAATCAAACACTACAGCTTTGCAGCTTCGAGGGTGGAAACGTTGGAACGATGCGGTAAGACAGTCTTCCAAACTCGTGAGCTTGTGCTGACGATCGATAACCTATGCAGTTTGAGGGAAGGGTGCTACTGGACGCTGCCGATGTTCAGGAGATTCACATGCCCGAAATGACCGACCGGCTGGATCTATCTACATCCATCGACAGCATATCGGACGAGAACTTACTCATGTGTTCGGGATGTGTCACCGTTCAATATTTGTCGGATCGGCGACACATCGTTGTGGCCGTTGACGACTTGAGCCCCGTCACATTTGGCAACCCCATCTCTCGCAACCGGATGGTCGGTTCCGATGAAGAAACAAAGATTGTTGAAAGTCTCCTGGCATCTCACTTGAAAGTCGCGTCTAGATCGTCAAAGAGGATCATATTCATGGTGAGATGCAAATCATTTGGGATTGCCCAAGCTCTCATCGGTGAGTCCGGGTCGCAAAACGAGCGCGTCAGAGGCATTTGTAACCCCTTTCCGCAGAACAGGAGGCCGGGTCTACGAGGCGCGTTTGCATTGGAATTGATCTTCACGATTTCGAAAGTGACGAGACTAGCCCGGAAGAAACACTTCGGGAAATTGTGCACACGATGGGGACGGCCGTGATCTTGAAAGCAGTTGTTTGTTTCCGAAATTTTGCAGCCCTCGTGGCCAAGCGATCATTCAACGAGCCCCGGAGTTGTAAGCGAATACGAGGCAAGTCACAGAAAATCCACTTCAGCCCAGAAAGAGAAGAGACTATAAACCAATTAACTTCAGAATAACAGACTTTGTGCGAGTCCTTGGTTCGTTTGAAGGAGTTGCCTTTATCCTATTGGATGAAAATGACGAGACTGATGACATGTTCGATCGCCTCAATCCTCATGAGCTCAAGGTCGTACGGAGAGAAGGAAAGTCGCAGGAAGAGGGCGGAGATGAGAGCTGCGGCGCAATAGATGATCAGGAAGGGGAAATATTGCAAGGCGCTATGCGTGGGCAAAATAGGGACTGGAAACTGGGTTTCGCGAAGCCACACTCAGCGAATCGATGGCACCAATCTCCTTAAACCGAGGAATCTACCTTCGGATTCTGATGCCGAGACTCTACAAGCTGTAGAATTATGATCGCAGGCGCATATAAAAGTCAAAGTCCCCCGTATTATATGCAAAGCAAACATGCTAGTTGTCAATGCAATCGACGTAGTAACCCAGCACAAAAGACGCAAACTCGCCCGCTCCAAACTTTTCCACATCAAACCCAAACCCAAGCGGACGCAGCACTGCTCAAGTCCATTTCGACGACACCAAGACATACGCCAGTGTTCCGGCACATCCAGCCAGCACAAGTCCGACAACAACAGCTGCGGCGAAGTTGTATTTCCTCGTTCTCTTCCGCGCTTCGTGCGCCAGCTCTTGTCGGTAACTCAGCGCGAAACTCCTTGCGCTGCTGTTCGTCTGCGGTCTTTGCTTTTCATTCTCGTAGACGGGTAGGGTGCCTTCCCGCTCTCGGCGGAGGATGGTGGCGAAGTAGGTGTTGTCTGGCGGCGTGGGCGTGGTGAAGCCTTGGTAGAATGATCTTGTGGAGGATGAGATGGAAGAGGATCTGGGGCGCTCGACCTCTTGGACGAACTGGGGCTTTGGGGGTATCATTTTGATGGTTATAACACGAAAGACTAAAGTGTGAGAGATGGCGTGCTGGATTGAACTGGCATGAATATGCTGGAATTCTGGGACATGAAGGCATGCCGGTCAGATATATAAATGGAAGCTGAGGAATTGCAAGGTTGGTGGCTGGGTTGCTGTATCACTTGGTGGTGAGGGTTGCGGCTGGCGTGGGACGGATTCGGGATGTTGCAGGTTGGAAATGTGGATGCTGAATGGATGCGGGGGAACTGCAGCGGAAGACTTCGGCAGAGTGCAGAATACCAGCCATTCGTGCACCCATCCTGCCAGGACATCTACTTTGAAAAATATCTCTGTGAAAAACATTCGAAATAGAGAGAAATACCCCCGTACCGGCCTGATAACAGCAGCTAAGGGAGAGGGATCGTGATCATTGTCGAAAGCCGGAGGTCCGGAGGTCCGGCCGGAGACGGGGACCCACATCACCGGTCCGGTCCGAGTCACGGATGCGGAAGGACGGAAGCTCGCTTGCAGCATACCTGAACGTCATTCCATTCCAACGCCCATCTGACTAGTTATATGACTGAGAACAAAAGAAATCGCCGTGATATCGGCCAAGCGAACGAACGCGCCGAAACGCCGTCCCGAGTCTAGACCCACGACCGTTATGCGCCCATATGTGCGATGACATCTCTACGCATCAACCTCATCCTCGTCCAGGAACCCCAAGCCACTGTCATATCTCCTCCGCTTGGTTCCGGGCGTCCTCCTTGTCAGATCTCCCGAAAACAAACCCCTCTTCACCACTGCACCCTCCGCTCCGGCCGCCTCCGTCGCGCCATCAGCTCGCGTCCCCTTCTTCGGCGTCCCCGCGTCATTCAGGAATTCTCGGCTCATGCCGACAACTCTCTCCAGCTCGCCCTTCATATGATCAATCACCTTCTTCGCCGCATTTCGCTCGTCCTTCAGCTTTCCCTCCAAGCCAATCTTCTCCACCCTCAAGCTCCTGATTCCATCGTGCGCAGCCCGCAGACTCTCATTCACCCTCTCCACCTCGCCCCTCAACTCCTTCACCCTTGCATCGCGGTCCGCAAGAACCTGTCCGCTGCGCTGGTTCACCTCCGCAACCTCCTTCGCCCGTGATTGCTCGCTCTCCTCCAACCTCTTCTTCAACACCCTCACCTGCGCCACCGCATCCGCGAGCTTCCCTTCCAGCTGCGCAATCACATCCTCCTTGCTCCTCAACACCCTCCTGCCCACCTCGACCTGCGCATCCTTTGTCGCCAGCGCATCGCGGTTCTCCCTCTCCGTCTTGCCGATAGCACCCTCTAGTTCCATGACATCGCGTATATACCCATTTACCGCGCCCTTGAGCCTGTCGACACTAACCTCCAACTCCTCGACCTTGCCATCGCGCTGCCGCAGCTGCGCTTTCGCCTCCTTCAGTTCCGCATCGAGGTCATTCATGGCAGTCACGCGCGCACCGAGTTGCTGGCGGAGGGAGAGCTCGAGCTCGTGGTACTCGTCAATGGCCGCCTCGTCCTCGCGCGCGCGTTTTGCGAGGTCGCGGAGGCGCGTGAGGAGCAGGTCGAGAACCTCTGCGCCGTGGGAGGTCAGGGGCAGCGTGATCTCGCCCGGGGTGAGGTATTCGAGTTCCAGGCGGGCGGTGCGCAGCGCGGAGGCGAGGGAGGTGATGATTTCGCTGGCGTCGGAACCGGGGAAGCCGAGGTTGCTGAGAGATTTGTTTATTTCCAGGAGTGCGGCGGTGCGGTCGGACATGGTGCGTAGAAGGGCGCTGGTTTGCTCCTCGATGGCGTGGATGGGGTCTGATGAGGCATTCTCCGAGGAGTAGGCGGATAAGGTGGTTGAAAGGCGCGTGGTGAGAGATGTGTAGGATTCCAGGGTGTTTGTGAGCTTGGCCATCTCCAGGCGCAGTGATTGGACCTCCTCCTCGAGTGCCTCCCTCTGAATGTCAGGGAAATCCGCCTGAACGCCTGCGTCGAACAGCATGGGCGCATCTCCGTGGTGAGACGAAGGCGTCATAGGCGCGGCAGCAACAGGACTCGTGAGCGGAGGCGACATGAACGACGATCTCGGGAACGAAGACCTCACACGCGTGGGTGTGCCGCACACGAAGTCAGCAGCGGTCGCGTCCCCAAAGGCCGTGTCGTCACCGAGCACCATGCGCTCGCCGGCGACCGACTCCGCTTCAATGGTGTCCGTCTCCATGAACTCGTCGGCGTACGGACCTCTGGCGGCCATGGTCCAGTCGTAGCAGCTGCGGTTCGCGTTGCCTGTAGCGCGGTTCGCGAGTTCTTCCTTGAGGGACTCGACTTCCTTCTCGAGGCCCCAGATACGGTCGGTGTCGAGGACAATGGTGGCGTTTTGCAGTTCGTAAATCTCGGCGTCCTTTTCCTTGAGAAGCTTGCGGAGCTCCTCGAGCTCGGACTTGGTTTCCTGTGCGCGCCGGCGCTTCTCAGCCGTGATGGCGTTCATCTCCTCGCTGAGCCCATTCCGTCTAATGCGCCGCTGGACTCGACCGTCGAGGACTTGTCTGAGTGGTAGAAAGTGAACTTCTCCGCTAAGGGGTTCGTACTCTGGCGTCCCGCTGCTGGAAGATATCCGCGCAACTGGGGCTGAATGCCGGCGGGCGCTCTTGGGGGTTCCACTGGCGAGAGCTGCGCGGCGCAGAGATGGCGTCAGGCCTGTGGAGGATATGCGAGTCGTTGTGCGCGGTGTTGAGAGTCCTGGCTCAGAGAAGCGAACTCTCTGCTTGGATGTTCTCCGAGGAGTCTGAGATCCCGATGGCTCTGCAACAGGAGCTGCAGTCGAACCCTGGCTTCTGCGACTGCGCCTGAGGGCGATGGGAAGGTCGTCGTTGGGCATCTCAAGCACTTTTGAGGCAGTTCCTGCTAGATTGAAAGCTTCTGTGAATGAGAAGGATGAAATCGAATACCAAAAAAGAGAAAGTCAACCTAATAAACTGCTCAAGCCTCCCTTGTCGTCAATAGTCCTACGTGTTGTGTCTGTTTGTCGAGCTGCCACCAAAAGTTGTTATCGAGACTTTGTTTACTGATTTCCTATCGCGGTTAGCGCTCCCTTCGGACCAGGGTCCGGTCCCGCCCGACCCGCGACCCACCTTCACGGCAGCCAATCGTTGCCGCGTCTGCCGCGCTTCTCCAAACAGGTCCCGGCCGCGTTCGTTGGTTTGCCTCGCGACTTGCTTTTGATAGACGCGATCAACTAGGTAAAAACGTCGTGAGCTCTTCTGGACGTGATAATTGGCTGACTTGGAGCCTGCAATGGTGTTGGTGGTCTCATGGCAACGGTTTCAGGGCGATCTGTGCGAAGGATAGCCATCCATTTACTCAGTGGTTCTATCAGATTCAATGGACGTTTTGCTTATTCCTATCTGTAGTAGTACAGTCATCCTGCGTAGTCGACGTGATGGGTAGGGATACCACACTCTGGACATCACCCCCTCCAACTTCTGATCTGGATGTCAAAAGCTCAGCCTGGCTTGACCAGAGTGGTTACTGAAGGTTTCCTCATTATGTCCGGCGGGACCGACGGAAGTTTGCAGAACCTACCAAAGGAACAGGCCAGGCCGACGGAATGTGGAGACGCACCGAACCACCGTCGCCCGTGTCGATCTGACATGAGGCCAGTGAGTGACAAGTGTGGTCAATGAATGGAATGTCTTGCCTCGTAAGTGCCGTTGTACCAGGGTCTCTCAGATTCACCAATCCACGAGGCAGCAACACCTCCCTCGAAACGAGGAGCAGTTGCCGGTACTGACGAGTCCGATTCAGCCCACCAGTGCCATCCCAGAGAGGGTTTGCGTCCGCAGCGACCAAAGTCCCAGACGAACTTGGTCAGTGCCGACTCAAATCTGACATGTCTCCCGTGCAAGCCGGGGTATGGAGGAGTTAGGCAAATACCTGTTGTATCATTGGCCAGGTCGCCGACGGAGCCGGATACGCAATCCTTCGAATCGGCATCATTTCCCTGTGCGTGATTTACGAGCTCCGATGCTGTCAATGTTTGATATATTCCACGGGACCGGGCTAATGTATACCGTAGGCTGACGCCAGGCCTATCGTTTACCGGCTCCGCCAAGCTCGACGGGCTGAGACAGCGAGGAGATTCGGGCATATTAACCCAGCCGCCCCAGCTCCAAATATTGAACTGAACCCGTCTTCCCTGCTCAAGCTTTTGCCGATTCGAAGAGCGACACCCCAAACGATGGCATTCGCGCTCTTCACCGGCCCGCTGACCTGGGCGGTGGTCATCCCCGGCGTCATCGGCCTCCTCTACCTCCTGCGCCTCCGGGCCCTGCCGAAACCCTTCCCCGGCATCCCATACAACAAGGAGGCCGCCAATCGCATCTTTGGCGACATCAACACTCTCATCAAGTATAAGTCGCGGCGCACGTGGTTCGTAGACAACGCACGCCACCACAACAGCCCACTGTTCCAGATCTTCTTCCTCCCATTCGCGAAACCCGTCATCGTCTGCGTCGACCCCAGCGAGGTGTTGGACATTAGTCTTCGCAGGACCAAGGAGTTCAAGCGCAACAGTCTTGTGGCGAGCCTGTTTGGCGGCGTGATTCCGAATCACCATATTTGCATGGCCGACGACGATCCGCGATTCAAGAAGAACAGGGAGCTGGTGCGCGACTTGATGACGCCCGCTTTCTTGAACGAGGTTAGATGATTCAGACTGAGAGAGAGATAGAGGTAGAGATCGAGGCTTACACCAGGCAGGTTTCGGCGCCGCAAATCTACGAAAAGGCGACTCGCCTTGTCGACCTCTGGACCGAGAAACTCCGCGTCAGCAAGGGACGGCCCTTTGCTGCAGGGAAAGACGTGCACAACCTCGCCCTCGACATCATCCTCTCCGTCGCCTTCAACACCGATCCCTCAACCACCAACATTGTCCGCAACATTGTGCACTTTGAGAAGCAGGCGCCGGTGGAGGAACCCGGCGACGAGGACACGCCCGTCAGTGTCGAACCGTTGCCCCTCGGGCCGGAACACCACTCCTTCTCGGCCATCACGGAGAGCATCGGCGTTGCGTTCAAGTCGTCGTTTCCCAAAGTCCGCCACTGGTTTCTTCGCCGGGAACAGCACCTGAAAGATGCGCTGGCGCACAAGGATGAGATGACGCACCGCGAGTTGACCGAGGCCGCGAGACGCCTGGAAGAGGGCGTGAAGCCGAAATGCGCCATGGACCAGATACTGCTCCGAGAGCAGTCGATTGCATCCAAGGAGGGCAGAGCGCCCAATTACTACTCTGACACCATCAAGGACGAGGTAAGACTGCGTTCCCACCCACCACCCATCCATCATGCTGACGTCCCCAGCTCCTCGGCTACCTCGTAGGAGGCCACGACACAACATCCTCCTCTCTCCAGTGGGGTCTCAAGTTCCTCTCCCGCGACCAGGCGGCTCTCGCACGTCTCCGCAGCGACCTACACGCCTCCTTCCCGGACGCCAGGGCCGCCGCTCGTCCGCCCACAGTCACCGAGATTCTCAAGACGCAAGTCCCCTTCCTCGACGCCATCATGGAGGAGATTCTCCGCTGTAGCAAAACCCTCCCCATCACGTCCCGCGAAGCCCGCGTCGACACGCAGATCCTGGGACACCACGTCCCCAAGGGCACGCAGGTGTTCTTCCTCGCCCACGGGCCGGGCTACCTCATGCCCGCGGTGCCCATCGACGAGAAGACGCGCACTACGGATAGCGCAAAGAGCACTGCGCAGCGGATCGGGGTGTGGGACGCAGAGAATGTGGCCGAGTTCAGGCCGGAGAGGTGGATGAAGAGGGACAAGGGAGAGGATGGCGTTGAGAGGGAGTATTTCGACGCGACCGCGGGGCCGTTTGCGACGTTTGGACACGGTCCGCGGGCGTGTTTCGGGAAGAGGCTGGCGTACATGGAGATGAGAATTCTGCTGTGTCTTTTGGTTTGGCATTTCAACCTGGACCCGGTCAAGGGGGAGTGGGACACCTCGGAGCCGATTGAGGATCTGACGACGGTGCCGGTGCAGTGCTATGTCAAGTTGAGAGAGGTGTAAGTGGTTTCAAGTAGCAGGTAGCTTGGGCAACAGGAGACTGTATGTATTGTTTCGTCCTTTCTGTAGGTGTCGAAGAAGCATGGATACCTTTCCCTCGTGTAAGACAATGACGTCTCCCAGGCGAGCCTGGGTTGCAAGATGGCTGTTGGGTCTGTGGCTTCTGCCCCAACTACACCAACTCAGTCTATTAAATCCCCAGGGTCAGAAAGGTTGACGAACACCTGGAGTTGAATGTGAGAGCGTTGGAACGTAGAGTTGGTTAAGAAGCTACCTACGGCCTGAAGAATGCCACCCATGATGTTATACGATCGATATACGAAGGCGTTTCTCCAGGCGGATGTCACTCGATGGCGCACCGGAACACTCAGCCGCAGCCGGATCAGTACCCATCCCATCCACGATTTGGAGGAACTTCTGATAAAAGGCCGTTTCTTCTTTTATCTCGCCGAAAACGCCCATGGGGAAATTTGCAAAGCCAAACATTCCAAGTCGAGAAAACTTCCTTTCCTTGTCCGCGTCTACCCCACATGCTCGAAGGACGAGGCCGCGGATCATCAGTTGCTTGTCGTCGAACGCAACTAGCCTCGTAGGTTTTCCGTAGTCCTTCTTATAACGACACTCCTCGTGAGATTCAGTGCACTGGCGTAGCCATGATCTGCAGCTTTCGAACTTATCAACTCCTCTGTTTCGCCAGGCTGTTTGAAGTGTTAGCAAGCCTGTGAGTGCAAGCCGAAAGGGCAGAGGTTGCTTCAATAAAATGTGTCTTTTTAAGGAGGCCTCTCTCGGTCTTACAGGAAATACTGGCCACTTCGGACACGAATTGCACGCCTCCGCCACCGGAACTGTTGTTGTGGGTCGCCACCTTTCCCGGGAAGTTCAGCCAAACGATTTGACTTCTCAAGACCCCTGATCCCCAGTTCTGGATGGAAATCGATGTCGCTCCGTCTGAGCCGAGACTAGTAAGCCGTGATTCTATCTTCTGAAAGACATGCAGGAGGTCCGTCTGCTCCAATCTCGACAATAGAAACGAGCAGAATTTGCATCCAGCTCTGGTTGAGGCTTCTATCTCACAAACACTGCTGAAAGACCGTCCTTGAACACATTGCCAGTCCAAAGTCAGATCTGGCCAATGATCCATTTGATGGCGACATCTGGTGCAGAATCCATCCACGACAGCTATGCTGGGCGTGAGCCGCTGAATCTCAGCTTCGATATGTGTGTGGCTGATTTCATCAGACATGACTTCTCGCACAAGCTCGGAGTCAGGACCGAGCTGGTTGCCTGGCGTGGCAAGATATTTCTCTGCCCACCGATGATGTTGTCGTTCCCTGGTGACCAAAATGTCTTGTTTTGGAACACCAGGGGAGCCTTCAGTTTCTAGATTCGTTATGTTTGCCGGGGACGTTGGCGATGATGGATGATGTCCGACCTGGAGGTCGCAAAAGACTGAGAACGCGAAGTTGAGGCTCAATGGGCAATCTTACTCAACCGAGGGGAATAAAGTCACGCCAGCGGCGCAGCAGGTAATAATGGCTAGACGAGCCTATCAAACAGCAGCCGCAACATGCACAATAACATCATTCTCAGAAACTTGCCCAATCAGCTGACTGCTGTCTTAATTGCCTGCTGATGAAGAACCCACGCTGCATTCTCGACAGGACTGATGGTACTCCTTTCCTATCTATGCCTCTAGACTTTTCTGAATCCAACGCCATTGTACGCCACAGAGTCGAGCCCTTACATAAGGAGGGGATTCCTGATTTCTGGTGCACTTGATTGCTGGGCAAAGGTTGTTGGGACCCGGGCGAAAGACCTTCACGCTTGCTTCGAGCTGATTATTCGTCCGATACAAGCCAGCCTCTTGACTCTGATGCCTGAGCCCTTCGCCGCGGTCTTCAACTTCGTCTTCTTCTCTTGACAGTCTCTTCCGGTTCCTCTCTGAGAGCTCCAAGCAGCCTTCTGCCTTGGCGACGTCAATCAGCAGAGCCCATCACTTTAATCCTGTGCCTTATTACCAGTTGTCCCCCTGCCGCTCATCCATCCTGCGGCAGTGCAAACATTATCGTGTCAGGTCATCACGTATTGCGGCCAAGAAGCACCTCGCGTTGTTCATCAAAGTCGACGACCAGGTTGACGCCTGGCATGCCGACGAACCAGTGCTCGGCACTGCAACGTGTGACTATAGCTCATCGGTGCCATCGGTCTCCCAGGGCCCAGCCAATGAACGTGTTTACCGACGTGAATGCTGTGGACTGTCAAATATGATCGCTATCGCTATCATGGAAGTTGGTTGTATTCATTTGAAAGAAAACCTTGACATCGCCCATGCGTATTCATCCAAAACCAGCCGCAAGCTTTCGATGGCCATTATGTCGCAGCGCACAGAGGCTACATTGTGTGTCTGAACAACCGGAATTACAACAGGTTTCCCAACCATTACAGGACTAGCTACATCCAGAGCAAGTATTCCTCCTAGATACAAGGTTTGTAGTCAAATGAATACGGAGCACCACAAATTAAAAGGCAATCCCCAGTTGTGATCCGGTGTATATAATTCTCCCACTCGTCACAGACGTAGTACTCCGACCAGTTGGCTTGTTCGTCCCAACGACCAGGCCCGGCGCCCTTTCTCACACAGCCTTTGCCGTGGCGGTTGATGATTTGGTTCAGGACGACATTCTTTTGATGGCGTTCGTACTGGTCTTTGCTGCAGGCGCCGGCGCCGGAGGCTGAAGTGCAGCAAACGTCGACGGCGTGGCTGTAGCCTGCGAGGAGGAGGAAGACGATAGATATAGCTCGCGAGGCAACCATGGCGCAAGAGCAGTTGTGGAGGGTTGGGCTTGATAGTGGGATGCGTGTTTTTGGGTGTCTTGAGGGTTTCAGATTCCGAGGGAGATGTGCAGGCCGCTTGGAACTCGCCAGGCAGGTTGTACGGGAGTTCGCTGAGGGTTTTATTCTCTAGCTATTGCTGTTGTACCTTTTGTGGTATCGGGCTCGGCAAAGGGCCGTCGCCTTGCAGTCCGGGATATGGTATGAACAAGTCCGCCAAGCTTCCGTATTGTGAAATCATCGTTGAGTGACCTATGCGAGGCAATATAGTCCTAGTTGCATGACTTGACTCCCAACTTAATTAATGACTATAGACATGTAACTATTTTCGATATAGCCAGAACCATGTGTAATGAAGATAAAATGAGTAAGGATTGCCTCTATTCAAGCCATGCTAGATTTTGTTCGTTAAACGCTGGCCAGAATCGTCAGTCAAGCCTACATAGCCTCGTACGGCCCCGTGCTTGGGAGGGGGGTAACCAATATCAAAATGTGATGAACTTGTAGAAAAAGCTCCAGACCCAAATTACCCCAAGACTGCAATATACGTGGAACAATAGAGTAAGCTAAATCAGGGTCACGGAATTCGAACAGTCAGAGAGAGATGAAAGGACAAAGTGAAACCCAGGTGAATGGGGGACAGTTCTCTACTTTTTGGTCGATATTGGGCAAGCCGCGGCGACGCCGAGCGGCAGAGAAGTCCAGATGATCACAACTCTAATCGGCCAAGCAGAGGGTTGCGTCAGCTGTCGACCATGCGCGCGTCAGGATAAGCGTTGTGTGCTATTACGAAGTTGAAGGCGAAATCGAGTGTCAGGTCTGTAGCCTCTGATACCGCCTTATCAACCGGTTACCAACAGACTCCAGTCCCCCGAATTCATCTCATCAATACAGAGTATTCAATTTTTGAAAGGCTTAGCCACGGTTTGGAGCCCTTATGTCAAGGCCATCATAAGAATGTTTGGTTGCCGAATAATGGCAGTAGATGGTATCGGCACGTTCAACTCTTGTAGTTGCCGAACTAATCATGGCGTAAAAGACTTCACTGCCGCCTCGAACTTGAAAATTCAACGGCTTTCGCACAACCTGCGCAGCATTCGAAGCCATGGGTAAGAGGGATTGCCCAACTCGAGCAAGCGGCTGTCGTTTGATGGGCATATCCCAGCCATATCCCGGCAAAGGCAGACTGCCCCTGAGTATCTACCCCAACTAGAGGTTGGAGCCTCGCAGTTGACCTTTTCCGGGCTCAAACAACGCGCCTTTTTTCGAGAAGCTAAAAATACAACATGAGAATTTTGAATTGCGCGTTAAGCTGGATTCCTCGGGCTCTGCGAGGTTCAGTGTCCAGCGGAGTGCTTATGCTGCCGAGGCTCAAGGTGTAGCCGTATCACCCCAGGACCGACCTGTCTGGACGATATATAGCCTCTGACGGCTGCGCCACGACAGCGACTTTCTTTGTGATATGGCAAGTGTATTATTCTACCATCTGCCAGTCTACTGTGTAGAAACGACAACTCGGTGATGTTAGAAGCAAGGCAGTCGGACTTCTCTACATTCCAATTCATCAAGGCACTACCTTCAAGTTTGAGACAAGAATAGTTCAGTCATGCGGTATCTCGTCTTTACACAAGGGCTCTGGGGCTCATGGCAAACTATGCTATGCATCGACAGAAAAGCCTACAATACCCCCATCTTTTACCCGAGCCAGTTTTTCTTCATCCTCCACTTGCTTAAACTCCCTGCTTGATGATCTCCGCGGCCTAGTCACACAAAACATTAGCATCTCGTCACAACAAACGCGTACGGGCAATAGAACTTACCTTCTCGGCCAGAGCGTAGGTGGGCTGGCACGTGTTGGCACTGGGAACCATGGGCATGACGCTCGCGTCGACGACCCTGAGGTTCTTGACGCCGTACACGCGGAGGGTCTGGTCGACGACGCCGCCCAGCTCCAGCGGCAGCATGGACGCGGTGCCGACGGGGTGGTAGTCGGTGGGCGAGAGGGTGTTGGCGATGTACTCCTTGAGGTCGGCGTCGGAGGTGACGTTGGCGCCGGGGGCGTACTCGACGGGGTCGTACCCGGCGGCCAGGGAGGTCTCGAAGTTGTAGCGGCGGAGGAACTTGATGCTCTCGACGAAGAAGTCGGCCTCGACGGGGTTGCTCAGGACGCGGTAGTCGATGACGGGTTCCGTGTTCCAGGGGTCCGTGGTGTTGATGTTGATGGTGCCGCGGCTGAAGGACTGCATGGCCACGGGGCCCTGGGCGCCGTGCTCGGGGACGAGCTGGAGGCGGGTGAAGGCGGTGTTCTTGGAGCGCAGCTGGGAGGCGAGGATCTTCATCTGCGCCTCGAAGCCGGCGACGACGGTGGCGTCGGCGCCGGCGGGGAGGAGGCTGGCAAAGTCCTGGGTCTCGAGCTTGGCGGCGAGCTCCTCGGCCCTGTCGGAGACGGCGGTGAAGGGGAGCCAGCCGGCGAGGTTGGTGAAGGCGAGGGAGTAGGGGCCTGCGGCGGAGTTAGATGCGATGGAACAGAGTGTGAGAGACGTGTGTGTGTGTGTGTTGGGGGGGGGGGAAGGGTACTGACCGGTCTTGTTGGCGGCCCAGACCTCCTCAGCCCAGGTCTTGAACTCGTTTCCATCGACGAGGTCGTTGGGGTTGGGGTGGATCGAGGCGAGCTTGGAGACTGCAAAGTGTCAGACATGTTACTTTCGACTCGTCAGAGCATGCAGTGATTAGTCTGGTAACTCACGCGTGATGTTCATGGCAGACAGACTGCTGTGGTCCTGGAAGTTCTGGCCGACGCCGGGCAGGTCGACGCGGACGTCAATGTTGCCAGCCTCGAGAAGCTTCTTGGGTCCGATGCCGCTGAGCTGCAGGAGGTGAGGGGTGTGGACGGCGCCGGCAGAGAGAATGACCTCCTTCTTGGCGTTGACGGTAACAAGAGTGTTGTTTCCGAGGGGGAACTCGACCCCGGTGGCGGTCAGCTCGTCGTTCAGCACCAGCTTGCGAGCCAGGGTGTTGACCAAGAGGTGGTAGTTGGAGCGGGTGGCGTTGACGTTGAGGTAGTGACCAGTGGCGGCGTACGAACGCGTGGTGGAACGGGGATCCATGAGCGTAGGGAACCAGAAGACACCGGGCTGTCCGGCACCACTGTCGGGAGGGAACTCGACTCCCTCGATCTCCTTGAAGGCCTCCACCAGAGGGTTGACTCCGGGGTAGTAGAAGCGAGGCCATCCGGCGTAGATCTCGGACGAGTCGCCCCAGTAGGACGCATCGGTCTTGATGCTGGGGAAGTTGTCCGTCAGCTCCTTGGGAGGCTCGGTGAAGTGAAGACCCTGTCATGACAGTCAGCTGGTGTTACGTGTAGTATAAGAAGGTCACGTCGAGACAGGAGCGCGTTACCTTCTTGAAGAATGGCAGGATGCCGTCCCAGCTCCAGTCGGCGGTGCCCTGCTGGGCGTCGGCTCCGAACAGGGTAGCCCAGCGGTCGTAGTCCTCGGCCGAGCCACGCATGTTCATCATGGCGTTGACGCCGGAACCACCTCCGACCTGCTTGGCGACGAAGACGGTGCCGGGTCTTCCGTTCAGACCGGGCTGCGGCACGGACTGGAGACCGGGCCAGAGGGGGTCGGTGAAGCCACCAGACCTGCCCATCACGTACACCAGGAGGTTGTTGTCCATGTTGCCAAAGTCACCGGCCTCGAGAACCAGGACCTTGGTTTCGGGGTCTTCGGTCAGACGGTCGGCGACGGTGAGACCGGCGGTACCGCCTCCGACGATGACATAGTCGTAGCTGTCGAGAAGCTCAGACGGCTTGATCTGACGCGGGATAACGTAGGCGTTGGCGACGGAACACGCGGCGAGGGCCGCGAGAGCGAGGCGTTGCCAGCGAGGCTGAGACTTGGACTGGCGAAAGAACGACATGGCGACAGGATCAGGATCGTCCGGAGCAGAAGTGAGAGAGTGAATGAGTTGCTCGTAAGACCTACTGAACTAGATGGCAGAACCGGGCAAAAACTGGGCAGCAGCACTTATACACGGATGAGCATGTTTACACGACGAGTCCTCGGTCTCTTGCAGAACCCCTTGGCGTTGACCCGGCATTCCCGTCTTGAGTCCATGCATATTCGACCACAATAGGTAACCTACAGGCATTGCCTGATCCATATCACACATCCAGTCCGCATCCACGATGGACCTGCTGGTTTAGGGAGTCAACCGATACCGGTGACAAAGACGGGACTTGAAGAAGCGCGCGGTCTGTCAACTTGTCAAGTCAGTTGCCAAGAGAAAACGGGGCTTCTGCTGACCGCACATTCCATGGCGATCCAATTGCGCTCCCGGATGAGCTTCGGAAGAGGAGAAATCCTGCCAGTTGCCAAGTAGAATTAATTTGGATCCGCAGCAACGCAGGTACGTGATGGGTCTCGCATAAGACGGAAGAGGATCCAAGCGAAATTGTGAGGGGACATGCCGCCTCTCGTGTCCATCGTCGCAACCTTACAATTAGTTGAGGATTTTCCTGCAGCCGGCCGTCTGTTGTCTCTCACATATAGGGCAGGTGGTATCACAGGGTTAATCAACATGAAGAATTCCTCGCCGCAATCCCTACGCCACCAACAAAGACATCTTACCTAGTCTGGCACTGGGCATGTAAGCTTAAGGGGGAAATAAGCCGGCCGGCAACACTCCCGATGAGTTTAAAACAACCTACCTGAATAAGAACGCGGTGATGAACCAATGCAGCCTAGATGGCGATGGAGTATGGAGACGGGAAGCAAGACGGATGTACCCAGATCAGATAAGTGGCCGACGCTGTGCCACAATACGCGTAAAGGTGGATGGTCTCCGCTCGTTCGGAAGCTTTTTGGTCTTGGAGACACAGGCAGATGGGTCTTGTCAGCATTTATCAGCGAGCAAAAAGAAAAGGGAGTTTATCCACCGCGTTCGTCCGGGCCGCTGGATGATCGCCGTTGATGCCGAACTCCAAGAGCTCGGAGTCCGCAAAGTGGCTCGGCCTCTCTCTATCAAAGCTCTCTCCAAGCTTCCATCGGAAAGTAAAAAAGGAAGCGGTCCGAGAGTCCGCACTCGCATCGTGGCTCAGCCTCCCGGGACCTGACTCGTAGGACGTCAAGATCTGCTCGCCCACTCCGCTTGACAGAGGCAAGCGTGAGGAGCGATTCAGCCGTCCGCAGATCATCAATATCTGTTGGCAGTTGCGTCATATCTGGGTTGACTTTACGTGACCAAGGGTGCTACACCGGTGTGATTTACTGTATGATTCGGAGATAGGACATGTGGTTGTCGAGGCCGTCAGCAAATGGCAGTGCATGATGCAGCATCATGCCTCTATCTCTTGGCGTTTTCTCATAAAGGACAGTAGCTGGCAGGCTACTCAGCTGTCCAGGGTTGAAGAAGTCGGACAAGCCGGGGACGCAACATACTACCATACATAGTATTGAAACATTGAGAGCTCAGATGTCGAGTCCGGGATGACGCCGAAGATGCCGTTGCCAGATCGCCGATCGAATGTCCGTGAGTTCTCATTTTGCTCCGAACTGGAGAATCAATGAGGTTAATCCTTGGGGCCCATGCGAACTAGATTGCTGAGCTCGTCGCTCCCGAATCCAAAGCCAGTTCACTGGGCCCTTTGAGCAATCTATCCACTGCCTGATTTTATCAGAAACATCGTCTACCCATCTCACGTCAAATCTCTCCTGGAGCAAAGAGAATGATCTGATTATTGGCATTCATCGTGACATGTCTGGTCTCGTCCATCGTACATCTACACCTAAGCCCAGCTGACTGGCAGGTTCCACACGCGCCGTCCCCTGGCGTCCAGGGCCTTCTCCTTGGCCTCGCCGCCCTTGACGACGACCTCTCTCTCCTCTCCGATGGGCAACAAAACGTCGATGCCCTCGCCAACCCACAGAGGCTTCCACGCGTCGCGTTGCCCTCCGCAAGGGCCCCCTGAACCTCGACCTGGATCCTCTTCTCGTCGAGCACCTCATACCTGACGGTGAACTTGTACTCGGCAGGCACCTCGTTGCTGATTCCATCGTCCTCGAACCAAGCGTCCTCGAACACGACGCCCTTGATATCGTCGCCGACGACCTCGGGCTCGGCGCCCAGCACCGCAGTGCCCCTCAGCACCGGCGGCGGGAAGATCTCGACGCCGCGCCAGTCGTCCTTGGCCGTGCCGGGGAACTCGGGGTCCTCCTCGGCCCTCGACGTTGTCGGCAGCGGCTTGCCCACCGCAACGGCCGCGCCAATCTTGGCAATGACGGGGATGGAGTTGTACCACGGCGAGAGGACGGTGTGCCACTCGCCCGCCTCCAGGTGCTCGTACGGCGCGTTCGTGTTGAGATATCCGAAATCTCTGCCGTCTCCCTTCTTGGGGAGATAGACGCGCGCCTCGGACGCGCCGGGTTCGTAGACGCCGCCGATGACGAGGGCGTCGCCGAACCAATACTGCGTGTCGCCGTCCTTGATGGCCTTGGTCCACACCTCCGGGTCGGACTCGTAGCCCCAGCCGGTCCAGCGCTGGGGCGGGGTGGCGGTGTGGTGAGCGCGCAGGTTCTGGGAGTAGGTGTAGGGGACGAGTTCGTAGCGGCGCTTGACGGCGGCGCGGATGACGGGCGTGGCGGAAGGGTACATCCAGGGCTCGATGACGCCGCCGATGAGGTTGTCCTCGTCGCTGGTCTTGAAGCAGTTGATGGTGAAGCGCGGAGAGTGCACGCCGAGCTGGATCCAGCGGACGAGGTGCTCCGGCGTAGGCTGGGGGCCTTCGAAGCCGCCGATATCGTGGCCGTAGCACTGGAGTGAAGTCAGTGGGTGAGTTCAGAACTTGATGGGTGGAAATCA
Organism: Colletotrichum spinosum; assembly: GCA_004366825.1. Taxonomy (NCBI): domain Eukaryota; kingdom Fungi; phylum Ascomycota; class Sordariomycetes; order Glomerellales; family Glomerellaceae; genus Colletotrichum; species Colletotrichum spinosum. The sequence continues at coordinate 52,099 of QAPG01000071.1, read as the reverse complement.
ATGGGCAGGTGAGTGAGTGAGCAAACCGTGGACGAGAAGAATGTGCCACATGAGAAGGGGAGGATACAGTTGGGGGTATGAGCGAGAGAGTACACGGAGGGATGAGAGGAGTCTCAGAGTGTAAGAGTGAGAAAACAGGCAAGGGTGTGAGTAGCAGAATGAGTGAAAAAGTGAGAGAAATCTCAGTATGAGAAACAAGTGAGGGTATGAGCGACAGAGTGAGCAGGAGGGCAAGCAGAATATCCGTACAAGTGAGAACGCAAGCGATTAAAGCGAGTACTCACGTGAAGCAAAGAAAACCCGGCGTTCAGCGCAAGAGAGTTGCCGCCCTTCATCGACTCCCACGCCGTGACGTTGTCGCCACTCCACGAGCTGCCGCAGTACTTCATCGTTCCGGCGGTGGCGCTGCGGGTGAGCACAAAGGGCCGCTCCTCCGGCTTGCCGGCGAGGGTGGCGTCGTGCGATGCCTTGCCCATGAGCTCGGTGTGGATGGCACGACCCCAGATGCCGACGTCCTTGCGATCCAGACCCTCGGGGATCGGAACGAGGTCCGTCTTCTCGAGCGCGCACTGCCACTGGTCGTCCGGGACCGTGTACTCGTTATTGTCGTTCCACATGACGTCGATGCCGACCTCCTTCAACGCCAGCACGCCGTCGTACCACCACTGGTAGCCGGCGTTGCTGGTGAAGTCGATGTGGCTGCCCTCGCCGCTCTCGCCCCCACCGGCGCTCCAGAGCCTCGTGACGGCCGTCTGGCCCGTGACGGGATCCTTGAAGAAGGCGCCGGCCTCGGAGAGCTTCCTGTACTCTGGGTGGGTTCCCAGCACGTACGGCTTGACGTTGGCCAGCAACCGCACGCCGTGCTTGTGCGCCTCCTTGGTGAAGGCCCGCGGGTCGGGGAAGCGGTGTCTGTTCCACGTGAAGACGTTTCTCGTCTTGGGCTCGACCTCGGCCACGGTGTAGCCGGAACTCATCTGGAACGCGGTACACGGTATGTCGTGCTTCTCGCAGTTCTTGATGAAGCCCATGATGGCGTCGTGGGCCCTCGGCGCGTCCTCCATGCTGTACTTCATACCGCCGCCGACGTATCCCATCATGTACCGCGGCACGCGCAGCGGGAACCCGACAATCTCGGCGTACGAGCGCACGACTTCGGCCACCGTCTCGCCGACAATGACGTACTCCTCCAGACCGCCGTGGGCCTGGCGGTGCACCTTGTACGCACCCCACATGCCGTCCAGCTCGGAGCCGATGGCCCATGTCGAGCGCGAGTGGGCGGTAGAGAAGATGGCCACGGCGCCCTGCTGCGTCACGTTGATGAGCAGCGGGATGTGCTTGTACAGCGGGTCGGTGCGGTACGCGTCGTAGCCGAACGTGTCCGACGCGGAGATGGTGAAGCCGCGCCCGGAGAGGTCCATGGGCGCGGCCTTTTCGCCGAGTCCGACGTGGAGGGTGCCCTTCTTGTACACCGAGTAGTGCGCGACGCCGGCGCCGTCGGCCGAGTACGAGCGGAACGGCAGGTCCTGGTGGAGAGGTTTCCCGGAGGCCTCCCTGCCGAGGTAGAGGGAGAGGATGGGCGCGTCGGACCACTCGATGACGGCCTTTGCGGCCGAGGTGGTGAAGGAGCGCGAGACGTCCGACGGCGCGGCGGTCTCGACGTCCTTTGGCGCCGAGTCTGCCGAGGGTTTGCGGGCGCTGGGGAACGGGGGTAGAGGTCGCGAGGCCGAGGAGTAGGTGGTGCGGAAGATGTTGGGGCGGACGACCTCGAAGGAGAAGGTGAAGGGCTCGATCTCCTTGTCTGACGACTTGAGCTGCAGAGACGAGGACGCAGACGCGCCGCCGGCCTCTTGCGGCGCGTACTTTGTAGGGGTTCTCTCGTTTTGGAGAAGCATCGTCAGAGGAGGAGGAGGTGGTGGATGGGGGCTGTTGGTTGGGATTCTCCAAAAGCGGTGATGGTGATGCTTGGATGGCCTGTTTTAAGGCAGACCGAGGAGGTGAGGGGTCCCGGAGTCTAGGACAACATTGTGAGGGGAACACGATGCCGGGAATAACTACGGAGGACCATAGCAGCGACTTGGCCTTGACCGGAGTCGTTCTCGGGCTTCTCGGCCGACCTTGGCGTCACGAGAGTTCGGACAACCACCGAGAAGGGAAGCATGGAGGTCCCACGGCGTTGAGGTTGGAGTTGCCGCACCGTGAGGCCTGTGTGGCCAAGGAAGACGGGTGAGAAGACGATCCACCGTCTCTTGTGGGAAAGGCAACCCGAGTTCCGTCTGGGTTGAGGGCTCGTGATGGCTTCGCGGGGTGTCATTGGAGAAGGCTTCCCCGACTCTTCCCCGATCCCCACAACCCCAGGTCAAAGAAGCGGGGTCAGGGGATAAAAGATTCGATCTGGATGAGGAGATGAGTGGTGGTGAAGGGGGTTTGGCTGTGGTGTCGAAGGCCACTGAGGCTGGCTTCTCTGACTCGTGGGTGGATGCCCGTCACCGCCATGGTGGATTCTGGCTGTCATATTTGCCTGCCGAGCACGTTTTGTCGGTCTGTCTGTCCGTGTCTATGTGCTGTTCTCTGCTAGTTCGTGACGAGGGTTGAGAGGTGGGTGGAGAACCAGACGGTAACAAGTCGGACGTCTTCACGATGCTGGATATCTTCGCCTACTCCTGGAGCGTATCACGTGGGTCATACGACGTCTTCTCTGGGCATTCGTCGGAGTTTTGAGGCGTGAATCACGGCGGCTAACGTCTGTAACCCAGCAGACTGAGCATCAGGCCGAGTCTCGGTGGCCAGCATCCTCCGCGTCGTCTCCTCATGATCCATCTCGTCCATCCAGTCGTCTGGGGACAAAGTTATTGGGGATGTGGAAGCGCTCCCACATTCCAGTTCGTTTCCCCGCGCGGAGAAGGTCTGACTGACTGGGATCCTGTGGGGTTGAACATCTCACGAGCCAGTAGAGTTGCTTCACTACTCGGTCTTCGTCCCGTCCAGCTGGATTATTGATCCCAACCCCTGTCACTTCCAAGCTGAACCGGTCGACCAACATGTCATATTACCCCAATGCTTGATGCCGACTCTATACGGAGCGCTCTTTAGTGTATCGGGGCAGTTCTCGGAACTCGCTCTTGTCTGTGATTCGATAGACAAACTTGGCACACGGGATATAGTACGGGCTACACTTGAACGTCACCGTCTAGACTGTAAACGGCGGGACAGCATTCTACCGAGACAGTCCACGCTCCTCTACAATGGTAGAGAGCACATCCAGATCCGCACCGCTCTCTCGGCACTGGTAGAGGTCGGTAGGCAGGCCAGTCTCCGTATCGTTCCGCACTTGAGCCTCAGGCCAAGCCAGCCACCTCGCGGTCCGTCATCCTAATCCCCGACAACAAGCCTTCCAAGCCTCACGGATCTTTGCCGACGGCCCTCCTGCCTTGGTAACTGTACGCAGTGTGTGCGTTGAACCCCTGGGCCATGATGACAGCCTGCCGTCGTCGCCCAGACACACGGCACCCACGAGTCACCCCTGTCCTCGGCTTCCGAGTCGTTCTCAGGCCGGTCAGCCGATGAGTCCATCTTCAACTATTATGGATATCCCTATCTCCTCTGCTCTTCCCGTGCAGTCCCTCGTGGCTTCACTCCTTCACCCGTCCTTAAACTCGAACTGTTGCCACAGGAGCGGCGGGAAGGAAGCTCTCGTCAAAGACATCTTGATGATCCCACAAGTACAACCAGCAAGCAACATGACGAAAGACGACCAGAATACCGCGCCCGTCGACCAGGTCGAGGACGTCCAGCCGGCCCACGCAAACCACCGCCGCGATGCCGCTGCCGAACTGCTGGGAAAGTCGGGCACCTCGCCTGAGCACCGCATCATCGTGTCGCCCGCCGATTCAGACCGCATCTTGCGGCGGATCGACCTGTACATCCTCCCGCTCATGCTGGGAGTCTACTTCCTCCAGGGCATCGACAAGTCCACGCTGGCCTACGCCTCCGTCTTTGGCCTGATCGAGGACACGAACCTCGTCGGCGACCAGTTCTCGTGGCTCGGGTCCATCGTCTACCTCGCGCAGCTGGTGATGCAGTTCCCGCTCGCGTGGCTGCTCGTCAAGCTGCCCATTGGCAAGTTCACCGGCTGCATGGTGGCCTGCTGGGGCATCACGCTGTCGACCATGGCGGCCGCGCACAACTTTGGCGGGCTCATGGCCGCGAGGGCCTTTCTCGGCGCCTTTGAGGCGTCTGTCCCGCCCGCGTTTGTGGCCATCACCCAGATGTGGTGGCGGCGTCGCGAGCAGACTCTGCGTATCAGTTACTGGTACGCCATGAACGGGTTCACCAACATGGTAAGCCCCGGCTGGCGCCGATGCTGCTGATCATGAGGTGCTGATGTTGGGCAGTTTGGCAGTCTCATTACCTACGGCCTCGGCCATATCTCGTCGCCGCTGAAGGAATACCAGGCGAGAGCTCACGATAACCCGGCGTATCGTGGGGTGGCAAACCAGCTAACGTGCTCTAGATCATCTTCCTGTTCTTCGGTATCATCACCGTCGCCTTCTCCGTCCTCATGTTCTTCTTCATGCCCGACTCGCCCGTCGAGGCCAAGTTCCTCAACGACGAGGACAAGGTCATGGCCGTCGAGCGTCTGCGCATGAACCAGCAGGGCGTCATGTCTCGCGAGTGGCGATGGGACCACCTGTGGGAGTGTCTGCGCGACCCCAAGACGTGGATCTGGTTCACCCTCATCTTCTCCATCTCGTCAGTTACGCACCCGAACCCAGACTCGTCTTCCCATCTGACCCCTGTTGCCAGCGTCCCCTCTGGCGGCATCTCCACGTTTGGTCCTCTCATCATCAAGTCCTTCGGCTTCGACTCCTTCCAGACCATCCTCTTCAACATCCCCTTCGGCGCCGTCCAGCTCGTCGCCACCATCGGCGGCTCCTGGATCGCCACGAGAATCCACAAGAAGGGCCCCGTCATCGCCGCTCTCTGCCTCCCTCCCATCGCCGGCTGCATCATGCTCATGGTCCTCCCGACCACGGCCAGCCAGCGCGCCGCCCGTCTCGTGGGCTACTACCTCATCTCCGTCTACCCCGGTATCTGTACGTCTCCCACCCTCCCATTTCCGACACCAGCAACGATGCCTTCCCTTCCACCTCACCTGACACCAGCAAAACTGTAGCACCCCTGATCTACTCCTGGTCCGCCGCCAACACCGCCGGCGACACCAAGCGCAAGTGCACCTCGGCCGCCCTCTTCGTCGGCCAGTCCGTCGGCAACGTCGTCGGCCCCTTGCTCTACAAACCCGCCGAGGCCCCGCGGTACTCGCGCGGCCTGCGCTCCAACCTCGCGCTGTACTGCGTCATCATCGTGCTCGTCGGCCTCGCCAGCGCGTACCTCGCCTGGCTCAACAAGTCGCACAGCAGGCGCCGCGTGGCCATGGGCAAGAGCGCCGTCATCGTCGACACGAGTCTGTTCTCGGCCGCCGAGGCCGAGAAAATGCGCCGCGCGGGCCGGCCGCCGCCGCGCAGGAGAATGTGGGATCCAGGGCGTTTGAGAACCTGACCGACTTGGAGAATGAGGAGTTTGTCTTTGTCTTTTGACGAGGCGGCGGTGGGATGTGTACATGATGCACGAGTTGAATTGAGACTCTTGAGATGATAGGACAGTTCATCACACAAAGCTGTCGGACGCGAAGTAGACACTACAAAACACAGTATCCTTTTGGTGGCTTAAGAGCTTATGGCAGATGTGGCATAGCAAGACTATAGTAAGCGGGTGAATCCACCAACTTGATGACTAGTAGCAGATGCCGTGACCCAGTTGTTATAGAAGGATAGGTCATCGGCGTTGACAGGGCGATAGAGTTGAACTAGATAATGTTACAGAAATCGCAGCTATTCAGAATAATCCACCAGCACGACTTGACCCTGTCATAGATGGGCAGGTCAGCAGCCCGTAATTGTCAATCTATATCGCTTACGGCCCGCATCTAGTTGCTAATGACTACAAAGACATCCAGCCCCATGTCAGTTGGTGCTCCTAAGCGTGGTCATGAAGTGATGGTCTACGTGGATCGATTTGGGCTATTGTTATTTCCAAAATAATACTTCCAGGCAATTTTATCCACTCTTTCAAGACTTCATAACTTGTAGAAGCTGCATTCGGCTCTTAGGATATTGCCCTATCACTGTGGACGTGGAAAAGATGCTATTACCGGTCTACTCTACTACGTGCGTAGCAGCCACGCTGTTGATAGGCAATTCTGCAACGCATTGCATTTTCGGAACAGCAAATAATATGGAAAGGAACAAATAGACCTACGGCAAGACATGAACCGACCTTCAGCTCACCCAGAAGACATTAACGGGCTCACGAGGTGCATTACCTGCCACTTCAGCCTCCCGAATCTTTGTTTCAATGTATGTGCTATTGTCCATGTCCTCCATGTACGCCCCCGGCGCTCGTAACTTCTCTTCCAGCCGACTACTGACTCTCAAACCTCACAGAAAGCATCCGGTGATCTCTTAGACAGAAACTCAGACTCACACGTGGCATAGTCTCGCCACACGTTTCCTGAGCGAAGGATTCAGGAACCATAAACACTCCTACATATCCAACTGCAACAGATCCGGCCATCTTTCAGCCGCAGACGCTGGATGACCGACCTCGCCCGACACAAGGCCAACGCCACGGTCTGGACCCTTCTTGAGGTTGACAGTGGCGCATCATAGCGCCTGGCCAGCCACGTGGACGAGCTGTATTGTCACCAGCCAGCAGAAATACAAAGACCATGTAAGCGGCTCGTCGGAGGCGGACCTCGTGCAGAATTAATCCGTCAGGACATGGTTGGAGCGGCCAATCCTCGTCTCGCAGTCCGATATATCAGACGATGTAGAGGAGTGTGCGGTTTCACGCACCCGAAAGGGGGACACAGGCTCTCTTTGCCCGCCAAAACTAGTCTCAACCCAAGTTCATGGGAAAGTCTCGCCGTCGACACAAGCTTCGCCCATGATGTCTTAGCTTCATGCCGGACTCTTGCTCGCCTCAGCCCCGAATTCCCAGATAGCCGGCATCCTCTGCTAGCGACGCTACATCCGTCTCGACAGCGTTCGGTATCCTTGTACCATCATCTGAGACTTCGACAGTAGCACAAGAGTCACCAACCAGCATACTAGCACGACATGGAGGCATCCTTTGTCCTACCACATGAGGATCTAGGCTACGAGCCTGACTGTTGATTGGGTACCGTCAGCACGGCGTGTTAGCTCAGGCCCGTCAGCGTTTGTGTAGCCACACAGTCCACGCCCATCTGAATCTAGCGTTTGTGATCCCGACACTCAGCTGCCGTGGGCAATCCCTTTCCCTGCCGTGAGATCCGCCCGCTGAAAGCTTCCGTACTGGAGGGCTCATCTCAGCCTCCACGAGCTCATCCCGGCAGAGTTCAGCATGTCCAAGCTCTCATGGGACCCGGGGAGGCGTCCGCCGTTGTGCCACCCATTGTAAGATGTGGCATGGGATTGCTGGGATGCGCATTATCGAACAGCCTTAAATTGTATCATAAACCCCGCCGAGTCCCGATCCAACTCCCCACGTTCGTGTTCGTCAACGCATCACATCAACGACAGCTGCAACATGGCGCCTACGGCAGACGTCCTCGTCATCGGCGCAGGTCCGACTGGTCTCTGCGCCGCCAAGACACTCCTGCAACGCGACCCGTCGGCTGACGTGCTTCTCGTCGACGCCCACGCCAGTGTCGGCGGTGTCTGGGCCAAGGAGATGCTCTACCCAAACCTCAAGACGAACAACTTTGTCACGTCCATCGACTTTTGCGATTTCCCCATGGACTACGCCAAGTACGGGTTGAGGGAGAAGCAACACGTTCCGGGTCCCGTCATGTACGAGTACCTCAACGAGTACGCGAAACACTTCGGCGTCCTGGACAAGATCCGGCTCAAGACGCGCGTGGACCGCGTCACGCGGCCCCGAGATGGCGGCGAGTGGCACGTCGACGTGGTGGAGGACGACGTTGCGAGAACCCTGACGTGCAACCGCCTCATCGTCGCGACCGGCGTCCTCACCGTCCCGCACATGCCCACCATCTCCGGATCCGAGACCTTCTCCCCGCCCTTCCTGCACTCCTCCGACCTCGGGCCCAGGCAAGACCTCTTCGCCAACCCCGACATCACCAATGTGGCGGTGCTGGGCGGTAGCAAGTCCGCCTACGACGCGGTCCACCTCGCCGCGTCAACCGGGCACAAGGTCCGCTGGATCATCCGGCGCTCCGGGAGGGGTCCGGTGTGGGTCGCTCCGGCGTTTACGCAGCTCGGCCCGTTCAAGGTCTGGCGCGAGAGGCTCATCACCCGCCGCGTGTGCGCCTTCATGTCGCCGTGCATATTCCCCGACATGTCGGGGATGCCGTGGATCCGGCGCTTCCTCCACGAGAGCGCGCTGGGCAGGGTCGTGACCAAGGCCTTTTGGGCGCTGATCCGCCACGACACCATCAACGACTGTGGGTATCAGACGGACGAGAGGTTCAAGGTGCTGCAACCCGAGCAGAACATGTTCTGGTACGTATGGTGCCCCCGGATAGAAGCCACGTAAACTGACCTGCCAGGTATGGCACGAACTCGGGCATTCTCAGTTTCGACGACGACTTCTTCGAGTACATCCGCAACGGCCAGGTCCAAATCCACCGCGAAGACGTCTCCCATCTCTCGGAAGACGCAGTCCACCTCGCAGACGGCACGTCCTTCCCCGTCGACCTCCTCGTCGCGTCCACCGGATACTCGGCCAAGCCCACAATCACCTTTGAACCAGCCTCGTTGCACTCCGACCTCGGGATCCCAACGACCGATCTCGGCCCCAAGCAGTCGGCCTTCTGGAACGAGCTCAACGCCCAGGCGGACCACGTCATCGGCACCCAGTTCCCTCGCCTCCTCGACGGCCCGTTCCAGAACCCGACGTCCTCGAAACCGAAGCCCTTCAACCCCGGTTCTTCCGCCGAGGCGGCGTACACTCCCTGGCGGTTGTACCGCGGCATCGCGCCGCCCGGGCTCGCGGCCAGAAACGACCGCTCGCTCTTGTTCATTGGGATATTCAGCAACCTGGCCAACATCATGCGTCTGGACGCGCAGTGTCTCTGGGCTCTGGCGTACATGGAAGGTCGGATTCCCGCCGTCGACGGGGACATCCGCGCCGGTCGGATTTTCGACGAGACGGCGCTGATGCAGCGCTGGGCGCAGCACCGCGCTCCGTACGGTCACGGCAGGCTGTATCCGTGCTTGGTGTTTGACCAGATGCCGTACTGGGACATGCTGCTCGGCGACGTCGGGGTCGAGACGAAGCGGAAGAGCGGCTGGTGGGCCGAGTTTTGGGAGTCGTATGCCCCGGCGGATTATCGTGGGATCGTGGCGGAGTGGATTGCGCAGAATCCGAGGTGAAGCACGTCCTGTTCATGTTGCTAGGCTGGATGATGTCGCTTGAGTCTATTGATCCGGCTTCGTGAAGTTGTTTCTGCCACGCAATCCAAACTCGAGGTCATGGCATAAATAGGCCTCGGAATCGTAACTGTGACCACATTGCAGCAATCTGTCCGTTTGATGATAATGCCAGGAGAAATGGACGCACGCTGTGACACGTAATGCCTACTGTTCTCTCAAATATATAGGAATTGCGTCACCAAGCCAGTTTTCTTGCTTGTCTTGTAGTTCGTCCAGATGACTTACGACAGCGCCACGAGGACACTTTATTGAATCTTTAGGACATTGTCCATCATTGAGCACTTGTATACGCCCTTGCAAGGCTGGAATTCAAAGCTGTCACGGCCTCCGTCGCCGACAAATTCCACCGATTCCCAATGTGTATCTGAACAGAGGGCCTGGAATCATACCATGTGCTTTCACGACGCCCTGAATGTCTGACAAGATGGCTGGAGATACACTCTGATGACTCTTAATCACACACAGGCAACCATCGTTGAGTGCGTGACCATAGGACAGAGGCCGCGGGACAAGGGGCATAGAATCAGTAGAAACAGCTGCAGAGGTTCGCTCATACCAAGATGTGGAAAAGACTGTCCAGCCTGAACTCATGTATGCCGAATAAGGTGTGGTAGAAGCGCAAGACTAATAAAGTAACCGTCATGATCTGCGAACTGCTTAGAGCTCATAAAGTTGAATAATGCAACTCCACGGAAAGTCTATCGATACTGGAACATTACGGATCGAGGTCTCATATTAAAACTTGGAATTATTCGGCTAAACATGCCCTGTTTCTTCCTGCCGATAGCCCCCACACAGCGCCAATCTCAATCTCGACTCCACCGTCGAGCCCGGCCGCGGAAACCAAAGTCTCGCGATGTTTCCTCGCAGAGATGACGACTCTGCTTTTGATCGAGGCTTCGTAGGTGTTCTATTTGAGACGTAGATTGGCAACTGATGCTGCTCAGGTGGGTGTAAGGCAGTAAGTACCGGCTTCCAGGCGCCTACAATACTTGATGATATGATGTATGCCACTTAGCCGTATGTAAACACGTCTCAGACGACACGAATCGTCAAGGTAGCACTTCGTCTGCATTACCAACGGCAGTCAATCTACTCCCCCTGTATCCAGAGACCCAGTTCCAATAACCGATGGCTCACATTGACTGCCAAGCACCGTACGTCCCGAGAACCAACACGTGCTGACAGACATCCAACCACAGCGTCCAACCCTGATCTTCATTGCCGGCGACTCAACATCCAATGCCACGAGATAGATGTCTGTCAGAGACTAGTACTCTCTCATATCACTTCCCAAACTCCTGTCACCATCTCCACCGTCCTGCTGAAATAGGGGCGAAATCACCAAAGCCGCCATCATCACACCACTGCCAAACACGAACTGGTCCCCACAAACGCCCCTCAAGAGGCGAGACCTTCCATCGTGGTTCCCAACCCGCAAGTCCGTGAGCTTCTGAAATACCCGTAGCGTCTTGGCGCGCATCTATCCTCGACGTCCAACAGCGGCCCTCATGTCCTAAAGAGGGGCATATTAGCCGCAAGCGCGACTGCTGGATCCTTTAATCTCGACCTAGGGCCTCCCTGTAGGGACCATGAGGTTGTTGGCCAACCACAGCAAGCCTGGTTTCCGGAATAGACTCCTGGTCTGACTGTAGGAGTTCTCGTGAGGCGTACTGGAACCGCGGTTTTTTTTCTGTCATGACTATCGGCGTCTAAATCACGGTCAGGAAGAAATTGACAGGCGAGGAGTTGTGGGGAAATGTTCTGATAAATGGCGTCTCCTTGTTGTGTTGATAGACGACCTGGGAGCCAACTACCCTCGCTGAACAAGAGCTATACTAGTATTTATATCCCATTCCCATTCTTCTTCATTTGGAGATTTCTTACTCTGCAGTCTTATTCTTTCGAGTCCAGCGTGCTTAGAATCTGACTGGCTCAGATCCGCACACCTCTCTCACTTCCAGTTTCCCACCTCTGTCACTCCTTACATCCCATTCGCTCATCATGCCGTCTCTCGCTTCCGCCACGGCGCTGCTGGCCCTGGCCGCCTCCTCCTTCGCCCTGGCCCCGTCGTCTCCCAAGTCCGACCTCGACGGTTCCGTCTGGGCCTCCCTCTCCAACACCCCCTCCGCGCGCTCCGTCGGCCCTCGGCAGCGCAACCGTCCCTTCAAGCGCCAGTCCGGCTGGAACCCTCCCTCCGACCTGTCTGCCCCCCTCAAGGAAGTCTGGGACCACTACGAGAAGGGCAAGTTCGACAGCAAGAACTGGGGCCTCGACCAGGTCATGGCCAACAACGGGTACGCCCACACCCACCTATCCTCACCACCATCATCCTCGCCCCTTTGCAGAAGCTTACACTCGAGCCCATAGATCGTTAAACATCTGCGTCCGCTGGGACTCCACCGCAAAGGTCACCGCCGCCCAGCGCACCAAGATCGCCTCGGCCTACCAGGCGCAGTACCAAAAGTGGTTCAAGTGGCTGTACAACTACGACGGCTTCCCCTACTCCAACGTCGACGTCAACGTCGTCGCCTACGCCGCCAAGGACGCCTCGCTGGTTGAGGGCTCCACCGACGGCATCGAGGTCTACACCACCTACAAGGACCCGGACGGCGTGCCGGCGTGCGCGGTCGAGTGCGAGCGCTCCGCGCACCCCGACGGCGACTTTGGCGGGTGCGAGGGCAAGCACTTTGACCACTCGCTGTGGCTGACGGACGGCCTCGAGGGCGGCTTCGGATACGACTGGGGCCAACAGATTGGGCGGGAGTACATGATGAACAACCTGGACTCGGAGACGATTCACATTCTGCTGCACGAGATGGTATGTCTGCCTTTTGTCTTTTCTTTTGGCGGATCGTCCTTCTCCTGGTAGAGCGTGTGTTTGCTGACCGAAGCAGGGCCACACCTTTGGTCTCGACGACTTTTACGACTGGCAGCCGACGGGCCAGAACAAGTTCATCATGCTCGCGGGCTCGTCCGTGGAGATCACCGACTTTGACGGCTGGATGTACAGGAACTGGTGGTACGAGCTGGCCAAGACGCGCGGCTACAACTAGACGTCCTCGTTTTTGCGGCGTTACGTGTTGCTCAAGAGGTACGCTGCTTGACGACATCAATGCTCTGCGGTTACTATCTTGAAGCCGCCATGAAGAGGTCGCAGGAGATAAGGACATACGAGGAGACTGATGGAGCTGGGCCGTCTCTGACCGCGAGTCGACCTTGGGCACGTTGTCCGGGATACTGTACATTCTTCTTTCGTGGACATGGGTACAAATCATACAATTCATACCGATAGCTTCGTACTGAATGCAAGACATGGCAAAGTCGGAGGCACGCACATGAGTTGATATACTGAATCGGCGCTATGGATATTGACATTGATGAAACGAAACAAGGCCGCCAGAAATGATTAAATGTTGTGTCTTGACATCGTTAGTAGTACAAACTACAAATACTGCAGATTCGTCCATAAGAAGATACCAAAAGACAATGTCATGAAGTGTGACACCTTCTAATTACCAATGTAAAGACGGCGATCAAGTCAATTGGACTGTTGCGTGAAACGAGCTTGTCTTGGAGCCATCAGCCAAGGTCTGCTGAGTTTCACTCACTCTCAAGAACCCTGCTCAACTAATCTATCCAAAAATACTTGATTTCAATCTCACCCTCACACACACTCTCTCTGTGCGTCTGCCTCCGTCTCAGTCTCTCAAGTTAATCGTACAACTCTCGCTCCTCAGTCCTCAGTCCTTGACAACCCAGATGCACACGACGGGCTTCTCGTGCGGCTGGCCCGTCCTCGTCTCGTCCCAGCCGACCTCCCCGATCGTCTGCTTCATGGCGTCCTTGTCGTCGCCCGCGAAGCACAGCCCCTTGTACCACTTGCCGTTGCCGTTGGACACAATCTCAAAGACCTTGTTCTTCTTGGGGTTCGGGTTCGTCGCGCCGAAACCCTTGAGGATCTCGGCGAACCTCGTGTTGACGGGGACGTGGAAGGCGGCGAACTGGATGTTGGCGTTGGCCGGCAGCTGCCAGGGCGCCTCGGAGGAGCGGAAGACGTGGAGCTTGGTGTGCGCGGCGGGGAAGAAGTAGTTGTAGCCCGGTTCGCAGCCGGTTCCGCCGGTGGAGTTGTTCAGCTGGACGGCCGGGTTTCGGGGATCGAGGGCCGGGGGCACTTGGGGCCCGCGAGCCTGCCAGGCGGCGGCGGCGGCGGCGGCGGCGGCGGGTTGGAGGGGGCAGGTCGTGTAGCCTCCCGGGGGGGCGACCTGCATGTTCGTCGGCCAGGGGTACGAGGCTGAGATCTGGTTGTAAGAGTAAAAGGGGTACTGCGGGTAGCAGCCGACATTACCGGCGTAGCCGTAGCCTCCAAACATTCCGGTGCTGGGTACGAAGGCTTCGCCGGGACGGGGGATCGGAAGAGGAGGATGGGGACCCCACGGAGGTCCGCACTGGTCCTCGTCGGGGCCGAGAACGGGGTGGGCCATTGTCGGCGGCTGTGAGTTAGAAGTAGCTTGAAGGAGAGTGCTGAGGTTGCCAGGTGTTGATCCAGTGGCTGGTTCGGGGGTCGAAGTGGGAAGTCCAGATATTGCCCTGTCGAGGGGCGAATGGGCTCCCGGGGTAGATGTCTTGATTGCGGGCGTAGGCAAAGTCTCTGTCTTCGATGCTGAGGTTCCTTAGCCGCGAGGCAAAACTTGAAGTGGGTTCTGTAGCTGGAGAGAGAGAGAGAGCGTGTGGTCAGTGAATGTTCGACGACTTTTTATCTCCCTTGGCAAACAGTTTGCTGGCGAGGTGAGTGGGAACGATTGCCGTGACTCACTGTGAGTTTGACGATGGGGAGTGACGGCTGAATCGTCACGCCGAGAGTTGGCACCCGGGAAGGGTTTGTAAGCAAAGATCTCGGTGCTCCACACGATGTTGTTGTGCTGATCGTAAAAGGTTCCGACAATGAGGCAGCCCCAAAAAGGATTCTCCCTGGAGAGGTACCAGTACTGGCCGATGATGAGCTTGGTAGCCGGGTACGGCAGGTAGTCGGCCTCTCCCGCGTCGCTGGGCGGTGGTGAAGCCACGATGTCTGTGTGCCTGATATGGGCACCGGCAGTGTTTGTGAGGGAACGAGTTGAGTTGAATGTTGATGTTGGACTGGAGCTGCTGTTGATGGTGTGGGTTGACTTGTGTTTGGGGAGGAAACAAACCGCCCAATATATAGTGCTCAGGGCGAGGCGGCCTAGGTCAATGTACTGAGTGAGTAACCGCTCGCGATGGGAGACTTGTCGATGGTGAATGGTATCTGAAGTTCAGATGAGAGGCCATCTGCTCGATTGCTGGTGAGCCACGAGCTGCGTTGGAGTTGAGATGAAAGCCAGACTGACATCGGTCGAGTGTTGTAGTGATTCACTGCTTGTATATCATCATTGACTCTGCCGTGACAGTGATTCGGTTCATCGGCAGCTCCTGAGTGAAATATTTGTACCATGACTTACCATCGTGGAACTTGTAGCATAGTTATCACGCGAACGTCACGGTGGTGAGCGATCATTCACCTCTCTGGGTTACACCAGCAAGGCTTTTCGAGGTTGGAGTTTAGACGAAGCTGGAAGAATCATGGTGGAATCGCCGCTTCTGTGCTCTGTCGAACCTGTCAAGATTGAATTTGTTTGCAATTCCAAGGGCTCAAGGTTATTGAAATCTATCTATACCAACGCTAGTCATAACAATCATATCCTCGCGTCTAGGCAGACGCGTAGGGCGTGCCAAAGGGCTCCAACTTGACGCCCTCGACGTCGATGAAGCCGTACTCGGAGTTATCGCTGTTGTCCGCCATCTTGGCCGACCACTTCTCCATCGACTTCTCAAAGACCTCCTTGTACTTCTCCTGGCTGACATCGAGCGGCTCCTTGTCCTTGCCTACAAGCCGCATCCTGCGAGTGTTAGCATCTCCATCAGTTCGGTCAACAAGGGGTAGACCTACTGAGTGCCCGCCAAAACATTCGTCAACCCGAAGCTCTGCTCCCCAAACAGCGTCTGGATCGAGCTGTTGACCTCCCCGTTGATCATCTTCTTGGGCAGGTCGAACTCGTTGCACACGGGGCGCGCCAGCCCGACGCCGTGGACGGTCTGCACCGCCTTGACCATGGCCGCCGTCGTCCGCAGACCCCCCGTGACGTAGACCTTTGTCTTGTTGAGGCGCGGGATGATCTGCTCGGCGAACTCGAGGAAGAAGGCCTCGCGCTTCTTGCTCGACTCGCGCTTGTGCTCGAACGCGAGCTCCTGGTACGTCCCGCCGGAGAGCTCGACAAAGTCGAAGCCCTTGTCCTCGAGCGCGGCGCAGAGCTCGCTGCAGTCGTCGGTCGAGAAGCCGCCCTCCTGGAACTCGACGCTGTTGACCTTGATGCCGATGCTGAAGGACGGGTCGGCCACGCGGGCGCGGATGGCGTCGGCGATTTCGAGAATGATGCGCGCGCGGTTGGCGAGGGAGCCGCCGTACCTGTCGGTGCGCTTGTTGGTTGTCGGCGAGAGGAACTGGGCGAGGAGATAGCCGCTGGGAGGCGTCAGTCATGTTCGATTAGGTGGGCAAGCTGAAAGGGGACGCCACTCACTGGGCTCCGTGGAGCTGGACACCGTCGAAGCCCGCCTTGTAGGTGTATTCGGCGGCGTGGGCGAACCTGTTGACGACGTCCTTGATGTCGTCCTCCGTCATGGCACGAGGCTTCGCGAACTGCATGCCCAGCGAGTTCTCCTGCAGCTGCACGTCGCTGGCAGAGATTGGCGACGGCTGGATGTTCGCGGGGACCTGGCGGCCGGGGTGGCTGAGCTGCGCGTGCACCAGCGCGCCGTCCTTCTTGCTGGCCTCGGCCATGGCCTTGAAGCCCTCGAAGCGTTCGCCCTCGAACGGCGCTCCGGGCGGGATGATGGCGTTGCCGGCGGCCTCGAGGTCTTTGTAGCTCACGAGCACGTTGCCGGTGAGGATGACACCGAATCCGCCCTCGCCCCAGCGGCGGTAGACGTTGATGAGCTCCTTGGTGGGAACACCGCGGTTCTCGACGGTTTCGGGGTCCCACGTGGACAGACGTTCCGTCATGGCACCCTTGAGGAAGCGGTTGGGCGCCGTTTTACCGCTGAACTCGAACTTGAGGGGTTGCGCGAGGGGCGCGGGGTCGACATCCTCGGCTGGGAAACGTGTAGGTGCCATTGTGTAAAGATTGCGAATGTGAGGCAAAGGGTGATGTTGATGTTGGGACAAGGAGTGCGGTTTCTGGATCACCAAGCGTCTGCAGACAGCCTGGGGTTCACTTGCTCTTATAATCACTGCTGCGGTGGATCTTGCCATTGGAATCACGTTGTCTTGGAGGCCGGCAAGGTGGTTTGTCATGATACTCCATCAAGAATGGTCTACGCCACCATGATTGCATGACGTTGGGGACGAAGAACACCAACGATCCGGGCAGAAAGAAGTAACCGGCCCACTCGGGATTCGGGGCAAGGTGGCCAGCGGTGGGCCAGACTGACACCGGCAGACAACGTTGACTGCCGCTGCGCATCTTCTCGGGGTTTGGAACGCTGGTTTTTGACTCGTCTCTAGTCGGGTTGGAACGCACTACATGGCCATAGGATGAGCGGCTTACCCGTTCCTGTTGGGCCTTTTTCGTTGGAAATTAAGTGAAGCGCTTCCATGTAGAAAGATCCCACACTACCTCTCTTACAACGACGCTTGCCGCTGCTGCGTATAACAAGTATTGGATCGACTGCGTCATGGTGGAGAGCTTCACCCCGGCCTAGCGTACGTAGTATTTTGACGTCGACACGCGCTCATTGGAGGTAATGCTACATCTTTTGTCCTTCCATGAAGACAATCTGCAGCAGTCACCAACACAAGCTCTATGAGATTTGTAATCTGAGGACAGATCCAGCTAATGTGAGCTGGACTGGGCTGTCTTGGGTCTCGAGGCTGCGTGGTTAGTTCGGCTCCATGCGCGAGTTATTAAGGCTGTGGTTGGTTGACTGGGATGACAAAACAAAAGACATACTAACTAGTATGACCCATACAAATAGGAGCGGCCCAGATGATACTGACAAATAACGAACCAACATCTAGAAACTCGCAAAAAAGCAGTTAGTAGCTAAGAACCCCTCAGCTTGAACTTGTTCATCCAACGACAAGGCCAAAAGCCAAAAGCAGTGCGCCGAGGGGGAATCGAACCCCCGGCTCCCCGACGCTGCTGGATGGCAACGGAGAATTTTACCACTAAACCATCGGCGCTGATCGTGATGTATCATTGGCTGTCCTAGGGATTTCCCAATGCTGCCCAAGTACCAACTGACTGCGGTGGCAAATGATCTTTGGCAAAGTTGTAGGTGTAAGCGGACAGAAGTGTTGCATGCAAGCTGCAACAAGCTGCAAGTTTGTCACCCGAGTATGGGCCAATGTGTTTAGGTTGCCGGCAGCCAATTGAGTTCAGCTATCACCAGATGAACCGCAGTACTGCCAAAGACCCGGCTCGACAAGTTCACTACCCATCAACTCGTGTACCTGACAACTAGGAATGGGCCGGTCAAAGTCAGCGAAGTTAGGGGCCAGCAGTGAGTGATCAACAGAACGGGAAACATTACGTTTGCAGCTTGAGTAGAAAACAAGTAGCCTCGAAGTAGGTCGTCCACCCAAGTCAGCCACTGCCCTAGCATCGAGCATCAGTAGTGAAAAGGGGGACAAATTATCTCTATGTTGCTGTCTGCAGTATATCTCAGTTACTTATCGTTTAAATTTAGCAGGTAAGGGGTAAACAAAAACCCTCAGCTTGACAGGCTTCTACTGCGATAATCCCCACAGAAGGGGGGGGCGTGCTTCATTCAGTTGCTGCCCCTGAAACTCTCACCTTCGGTATATCTCGAGGTGACGGTCACTGACCGACAGTTCGTGCCCAGAAACGTCCAAGGTGAGGACGGCTTTGCCTCTTACCGAAGGTGTCCGGGAGGCGTGCGGGGGCAGTGACGCTCACCCCCCCGCCTTCCCCGCCAGTAAGGCCTGCATCCCTGAACCCCTGCCGCTTTCAGGGGCCTTCCAGGCGTCCTCCGCTAAATTCAGGTGCAGTTTGTCTGTCACCGGCTTATTTTCGTCCCATCTCCTCTTGTCGGTCCTTGTCAGCTCTTTCCTTCTTCCTCCTCACCAATAATCACAATCTCTGATTTTCGCCTTTGTGTTTTCTCTACCTTACCGTGCTAGACATCTACTACTGCAGCGGTATTGCCAGTTCTCTTCCTCACCCCGAACACTCTTTGAATTCCCTTCGCCATTCCATCATCCAAAATGTACGTCTGCCCAATAGTCACCCTGACGTAGCTAACACCCAGTAGGATCGAACCAGCTCTTCGCGTCCGACGTGCCATCACCGCAAACGACCCTCTTCTCGTCAAGCGAATCCTCAAATCCCACCCGGGTCTCCTTCACAATCCCGACTCTTCCCCCGAGGGCCTCTCCAACTCGAACCTGCATCTCGCCGCTTCCCTCGGCCACCTCCCTGTATGCCAGGTGCTCCTCGACCTCGGCCACGAAACCCCAGATCCCGCGCTTAACGAGAGCCACCAAACGGCGCTGATGCTCGCTGCCGCTGCTGGACATACCGACGTCGTTCATTTCCTCTGCGAACGCACTCCACGCGTGATCCTCAGAAGGGATGTGCGCTGGCGCGACGCCATCATGGAAGCGAGCCGAGGGGGACACGACACGGTCCTGCAGATCCTCCTCACATACGTCCCAAGCGGCGCATACGAAGCCGTGCAGAGGGCCGACCTGGACGGGAACACGGCGCTGCATTTCGCGAGCGGCAACGGGAACCTGCTGGTGCTGCGCACGCTACTCGCTGCTGGGGCGGACGCGGAGAGGAGAAACATGTGGAGTTGGACGGCCATGTCGTACAGCGCCACCGTGCAAGCCGAGGTCTACTTGAAAGGACTGGTGTCGGAGGTGGAAAGGAGAAAGGTTATGAGGAGGGAGGTGGAGGGGTTGAAGAAGGCAGGAGCAGTGAGGGTCGTCGAGGAGGACATCCAAGTTGAGGTTTGAGCGTCGACGTTGGGCACAATTCTTGAAGCCAGCGGAGAGAGACGCACTCGCGACAGACTGGGGCAGTGGCGGACTCGTCGGATCGTGAAGCTGGAGACACGCGCCGATCACGACGCGACCGCATGGCTGTCTTGGGACAACCCATTTACGGATGGGGCAAAACGGAATTCAAGAGAAGGACCCTGCCGGCGATGGCTTCATCTCGACAGCTTCGAGCTGGTTTTGGTTCGTCGACCTTCAACGCGACTCCTTCGGCCAAGCCCGTCGCGGGCATCGTATGTTCAGCTGGGAGATTGCCAATCAAAGGCGGATGATGATGGTGGAGACGACAAGAGCTCAGTCATCCGCAGCTTCCCATTGGTCAGGGTAATTCCAGGCCGCTGCATGACTCGATCGCCAGTCATCAGCGCGATTGCTGCATGTCACACCGAGGCTTTGGCAGTGACGATGAATTGGGTTCATCCAAAGGACAAACAAGGCACCGGTGGATGCCGCCTTTCGGCCGAGGCTGCTTCAGAGGGCCACCTGTCGCTATTGGCATTCAGCTGCCCACATACACATACAGCTGTCAGCTGTACAAGTATGCCAGTGCGCCTGGCGAGAGGGCCTCGCTCACCGCCAGCCACACGGCCCGCGCCACATGTTTAGCCACAGCAAGCCGGAACTAGGTACTGTAGACAGCACTTGCAATGCCCATCAGATACAGTGAATGCTCTGAACATGTCAGCTGCCCTTGGAGTTTTTGAGCAATTCCTTGTGCTATTTCAATGAATTCAGCAGCGGGCTAGAAAGCAAATAATTCGGCAGAGCCCCCGGGTCGCTCGAGTCGTCATGCTCTTCGCCGTTGCCACACCTCTTTGGTGATGCGGTGTAATTGTATGACACGCTTCAAATTCGCACACTCGACTGTGCCCTGAATTACTTGCTGCAGCATCCAAGACGCCGGCAGTGGCCTCCCAGACCAGCAGCTGGCGCTCTTTAGGGAGCTTTGCCAAGTAGGGAAAAGGTGGGCAGACGATGGGTTGTCGTCCGGCCACTAGCAACTACGAAAAGGGAAACGAAACGGCACACCGTTTGGGAGTCGTTGAGCAGAAAGATGATACTTGAATTACTGTTGTGTATCGGACTCAACTGAGCATACCAGGTAACTAGATGCAACGCCGACTGACTCCAAAATAGGAGACTGCAGATGTTCGTCTTGCTGTTATGGCCGAGCACAATCTTATCAAAAGCCTCACTTGACTGTGATTGTACGTTGAATATTATTTCCTATATAGATGAACTTGATGATGTGATGTTTGATGACAAGGTCGGCTGATTCAGTACGGTGACAAAGGCAAGGGAAGGGGTAAGCAGGTTGTGGAGGATCGGGCAATTCGACGATGCCTGCGGGCTTTCCCATGGGAGCAGTTTTCAACGTCTGTCTCGGAGTCTAGTCTACGAATGGGACTTTCATTTTCACCAGTTACTACTGGAGTTCCGTATTGGCCCCTGAATGTGGTGATCTTGATAATTATACTCGGTGGACGACGATCCTCTTTGAAGTCCTCGATCAATAATTTGGCTCTCGTACACCATCACATACAACCATGCCCACTATAGAACTCTGGATGGGATCCCCTCTGATATCCCATAGAAAAGCCAGTGAGCGCTACGTCCGAAACCGGGCCGGTGATGACCACCGAAGAACAAGGGACATTACGTGACGGCGGAAACGGCCCCGTAAGCAGCCGGATCTCACTCGACCGTCTCCCACCGTTTGAATCCTGCTGCAAAGCTACCTGTTCACCCAATCGTCTGCGGACTTTCATAATTCTGACGAGCCGCAGTTTTCACTCAAGCCCTCTTATCGCCAGGCCGCCTCGACCATATCGACGAGACAACTTGCAGTATTCGCCAGTAGCTGCTACATCCGATGGCTCCCTCAGGTACAGAAAAGGGCATCGTGTCCGACGAGGTGCAGATGAAGAAGCAAAAGAGTCTCGGCAACGTTTGCAGAAAAAAGCTGGCCGAAGAGAGGCCTTGCTGCATATTTGCAAAGACGATCGCGCGGCTGGGGTCATATGCCGACACTTCCCAAAAAGCATGATTTGCTGGGCTCAGAAGGTCGTCGGTTGGTCTCTGGGCCTGAAGAATTGAGGGATATATTGACCCTCATTTTTGCTCTCATCATGTAGTCCACTTGAAATGCCCTTTTTGCGGAGGCGGATGGTCGACTGCTGCACTACAGGCGGCTTGGGGATCCTCTTGAAAAGACAGTGGAAGCTTTGTCTTCCAACTGAGGAGAAGAATTCCATGGTCATGTTTCCCGCGTCTCACATTAGCCATGCAACTAGACGAAGTTAGGGTATTTCTATCTGGGATCTAGATAAACTAGAGAAAGCTAACCCATAAAATAATTGTCGACTCTGGATTTTCTTACGTCAAATTAGTGTAGGCTTAGTTCAACCAAACCCTTGTCACATGCGAGGCGACAGCCTAGGATATCTAGAGACCGCTCGGTGGCTTTTGTTGAGAAGCTGACGACATTCTCTGGTATATTTACTCGGTAGCAATGGGACCTAACTGCTGAGATTCAAATCTAAGTCCGTTTAAGGCACGATAACGCCACGATCTGATTTCAACTAAGTATCAAGGGATGGTAAAGAGAGACGACATACGTGCGCACTGTGAGGTGATGCGGCTCCTCCCTTATACTATATGGTGCTTGGAGAATGCTGGCTAAGTGCGTACTAGAAGCGATTACGGCGCCTCATTTCACAAATCAGCATAACCGACCCCTTCGAAGATGGCAGATTTCCAACACCTCCGGTTACTGGCATTAGCAGCTGCTGTGCAGAAAGCAACTTGAGCCTTGCCCCCTGTCGATAACAGGAGACTTACCGAAGAAAGACTTTTCTCGGCGTGTCTTGCAGCTGTTCCATTCACGGGGCATCATGTCACGGACTGGCTGATATGCCAGATGCCCAACGCAAGAAGCTCTGCTGAAAACCAAAAATTTTCTCCATTTCAGGGTTAGATCTAATGGGGGTCTCACAGAATGTGACGTGTAACAGAATGTGACGTGTAATCAAATTCAAAGAAAGTACTCGCATTACTCCCGGGCCCCCGGCTCGGATACGCTGCAAACTTGCACGCCTCCCGTGACTATCGCCAAGTCCAAGGTACCTCAACTCCATCCGTTCCCAAGTGCTCTATTGAGAGCACTGCAAGTCGTCGCAACATACGATACGACCGATGTTGAAGTCGTTGCATTGGCTGGAACCGCAGAAGAACTTCTTGGTACCGCCTTTGCCGCAGGTCGCGTCGCACCTGACCTGTTGGCAAGACGCGCTGACACCGGCGGCATACATGACGATGGCGGCGAGAGCAACGGCGACCTTGGACAGCTGCATGATGATGGTGTGTTTTCTTCTGTAGAGGTGCTTGTGTCTTCCTGAGAAGGCTGGAGATGGAGAGCCCGGGCGCGGTGGTCAGTCCAAGGATCTAGCTGTACTCGCGACCAGGAACTCACTGACTATGAGTCGATTGTGGTAATAGGTTTTGGGAAGAGATGAATAGGGCAGATGACAGGTCGACGTATGCTATAACCAGGGCTGCTACCGTCCTCTGAAGCGGATGTCGTGTCTTATATGCTCGACATGTATGACCGTTTAGGATAATTGGGTCCCGGGGAGTTTTCAAGTTTCACATTGGTCCGTCCTTTCAACTGCATTGATGGGCACTCGGTCGTCAGAAAAAGTAGCCGCTTGCAACGGTGTGTGGTGAAAAACGGCGATATTTCCTACTGAGTGAGTAACTAGGTGCTCGAACGGACACATCCTATCAGCTACCGCGGAAGTATCCCTAATCAACAATAAATTCGGCTGCCAGTACAAACCGTACTTGGAAGCCTTGTCCACACAAGCCCCCGGGAAAAGTGTTGCATCAGGAGAGCATATAAGCTTTTGCTGGCAGCGGCTTGCCGTTGTCAGACAGCGATGGCAATTATGTCGAGTCATGTTACAGTTTGGGCACTCTTCCGAAACGCGAGTAGCACATAGTATCATGTTGATCCAGCTGCCAGACGCGGCTTTGACTTTTGGCGCTTGATTGCAGCGCGGGTGATCTTATATCCCTTTAGGACTTGAATAGAACTTTGACTGGGCTGTTACGATGAAGTCCGGTGGGGGTGATGGTCAGCCTCAGAGGCCGGCAATACACTTGGAGGCCTGTGGGAAGCGACACGACTCGCAGCGAGCCACGTACCCTAAATCATACGATTAAGCATTCAATCCTTGATGTCGTACTGCGTACTCCGTAGAAGCAATTTCCAGGCTGGTGGTAGAGAGCCCCGGCTCACCGCCCTATCATCATCCATTGGAACCCTGTAGGAACCAGAGTCGCACTCAAGCAAAGGAGACTTTGGCTCGTCTGTTGATCTTGCGCTGAACTCTGCCCTCCTTGGAGTAGCCATCAGCTTCCTCGTCTCTACTCTCACTTCTGACGGATGTCGTTAAAGTTGACGAAGGCAGATTGGGAGTTCCTGGGGTTGTTCGGGCATCTGGGGTAACGGGCGTTGGCTGCACTATCGGAAGCACGGTCGGGTGAGATGCCTGTGGCTCGTGTTGGTATTCTCTCGGGGCTTCATGCGTTGCCCTGACTTCACACTCTTGTTCGCGAAGACTGGAGCAGCAACGGCCTTGCAGATAGAGTCTTGTGGAACACGACTCAGAATTTGCAAACCAGAGGCTTCAGTACGGCCGTCGTCGCGGAGCCAAGTCTACATCTGCATGGCAAGCAATAAATCCAGACATTTATTGAACGTCGGCAGATTCGGCTTGGAAGGCCCCTGTAGCGCCACTGTAGCGGTTACAAAAGGCTTTTCAATCTCTGTCCAAAAGCGTTTTCGTGCTTTTAACCTTGGTAAAGACAATATCCTCGTCGAAAACCGAATCGCGTCCTGCTTCGAGATCAACGGGCACCGAGACTGCCATACTTTCCATGATCGAACTCTTATTGTCTCGAACCTAGAATCCGGCTGCTCAGAGACCGAGAACACGAATACAACCAAGACACAACCTTCAGAGACGAGGAACGCTTTCATTTTCCAAGGCCCGGGGACGACAATGGCAGCGACATGACGTATGCGTTCCCGGACTACATCCTTGCAGATCAGCCTCTGCTTCTCCATACGTCGGACGAACTGTCGTCTGAGAAAGCAGCAACAACATTGTGTTGTCTGCTCACGAGACGCATGGTTATTCATGGCTGA
Source organism: Colletotrichum spinosum (assembly GCA_004366825.1). Taxonomy (NCBI): domain Eukaryota; kingdom Fungi; phylum Ascomycota; class Sordariomycetes; order Glomerellales; family Glomerellaceae; genus Colletotrichum; species Colletotrichum spinosum. Next base: position 27,297 of record QAPG01000071.1, on the reverse strand, counting down.
TGAAATTCCAAAGAGCCATCGGGCTGTAGGAAGCAACTTGTTCTGGTATGCGGCGGCAGTACTGCACCCGCCATGTTCATGGACCAGCTTGCGCGACAGCAAGACTTACCGAATTCCAGACCTTGACTGACAACTACCGTTATATCGGTTGTGACTTGCTCACCTCACAACCTCGACCTGGCCAAGACGACTGGCGCCAAAGCAGCCTTCGAGACTTCGACTACAAATCGTCCACGTGCGCATCCGACAATCGCTGCTTCACGAACACCGAGCTGGCCTGCGCGGCAGAACTGCATCACGGCTCCCAGGTTCATGAAACACTGCCACGATGCCCCTCGGAAGAGGGCGGCGGCCACCTCTCGGAGACCCGTCATCAATGCGCGTGTGCCGCCCGAGTTTCCCGGACTTTCAAGCCGCCGCCCGAGTCCCGCGGACTTTCAAGCCGGCATCCGGGTCGGCTGGAAGACTTTGCTTCACTGACTACTTGGACAGTACGTATAGACTGCTTAAACTTGGAGAGGCGCGTCGACGTCGGACTGTAGAGGCCTGGACGCTTGGATTTTGCCGTTTCGGAACCATGGGACAAGACCAAAACACGCTCTGCAGCCACGCAGCTATTTACGCATCGGTGAACACTCGATCGTGTCTTGCTCTGTGAGACAAAAGTCTGGGGTAACAAGAAGAGTTGTTGTGTTCTTGACCGGCCTCTACGTGATATACCAGCTTGGACACTTTGTGTTCTGCAGAGAAACTCTTTTAACGCTTCAGTTTCCTAGATGAGTAATCAGAGCAATCCTCACTTTGCGGACGACACAATTCCGCATGCATATAGCCCATGTTCCCGCTCCTGGATCCCAGTTCCGTTCCAGTATCCGTAGATGCAGAGAAGAAGTCTGAAGTGTCACCGCCACAGACAAGTGCCCGGTCCTCAAAGTCTACTTGTGCTCGGACTGGGATTATCCTCCACGAAAGTCGCCCGCGTCTCACAGCCGGACTACGGTTAGTACCCGAGCCGCGAGTCAGCTGACTTTGGCTCTGCCAGTCGGGGGGGGGTCCGATGTGTAGAGTTGAGAACGGACCATAAGCTTGCCAGACGGGCACGTCGTGGATAGGGTAGGCTATTCCACGTCATATTCTTCCTTCATGTAATTGCTGGCCTACGCTGGACCCTGCCCGAATAATCCCGGTAACACAGACCTGGGGACACTTGAGAATGCCCGCGAACAGAGTCCTGGTCATTGGTTGCGGCGTCGCCGGGCCGGTGGTGGCGTGCTTCCTGAAGCAAAAGGGCTACGACCCCATCATCTTCGAAAGGGCAGAGGCGCCGGGCGACGTCGGGGCGTCTTTTGTGATATGCCCCAACGGACTGAAGGTGCTCAGCCTCATCGGCGATCTCCCCAATCGACTCCTCCAGAACGGCCCTCCTGTGCTCGAGTTGTGCGACTACAAGGCTTCCGGGGACGTTCTCGGGAGCTCGGATATCCCGACCGAGTTTGCGAAGCGGTACGGCCAACCTGCCGTCGGGGTGAAGCGGACGGTCATCACTTCCTGGCTGAGAAAGTTGGCCGAGGACTATGGGATCGAGGTGAGGGAGGGGTGGAAGCTGGAGCAGATTGACGAGACGGACGAATCTGTCACGGCCTATTTCGAAGATGGAAAGTCGGAGTCGGGGTCCTTTTTGGTAGGCTGCGACGGCCTCAAAGCAGCGAGTAGAAGGCTTCTTCTGGCTCGCGGAGGAATGGGAGAGTTGCCGCCGTCGTTTACTGGCCTGACGCAAGTATGAACCCTCAGTTTTGACACACGGTAACTGTTTGTTTTGAACCTAACACCCGTCAGACTGCCGGAATCTCGCCAACTCCCGACGCCTTCCGGCACAAGCCCGGAGTGAGGAACTGGTACGGGGAATTCTGCCACGTCATCAACTACCAGATCACACACGGAACGACGTCGTGGGGGATTACGCTGCCCGACAGTGAGGCCGAAGAGGCCTCGTGGGGTCTATTTGACGACGAGAGGAGAGCAGTCGAGAAGAAGAGGATCGGCGCCATGCTGGAAGCGAAGGAGTGGGACCCGGTCGTGATAGAGATGGTCAACTCGGCAGAGCGCCTGATCAAGTACGGCATCTTTGACCGGCCGGAACTGAGCCCGGACCAGTGGTACTCGGGTCGCTGCGTCATGGTCGGCGATGCCGTCCATCCCACCAGTGTCCACCTCGGCCAGGGCGCCAACCAGGCGTGGTGAGTAGCCACCGCTGAAAGACGATGGACGTCGGCTGACCCACGACCAGCGAGGACTGCTACTATCTCACCAAGGACCTGCCCATCTTTGACGCCTCGAGACCGCTGTCGAGCTCGCAGCTGACCGGCATCTTCAAGGCGTACGCCGAGAGGCAGCAGCCTCACACATCGGCTCTGGTCAAAGGGGCGAGGGCAGTGGGCGACGCTCGCGTGGCAGCCCCCGAGTTCTGTCCTCGGCGCGACGAGGCCATTGCGCAGAGCATGGCAGACCGAAGTCTCCTCCAGGCAAAGTTTGACTCCATGTACTCTCGACCCTTTTGACTACTTTTATCCATGACTTGGTAAGCGTCAGTCATCTGCGGCAAAACATGGCGCCGGCGTAGTCACCAGTCTGGGTGGGAAGCTCAGATGTCCGTTTACATGTCAGGGGATTATACCCCTGCAGTCTCGGGTGTCTTGTGTATCGCGGGCGTCTTGTATCAACCTATACGTGGTGCTACAGTGAGCATCAAAACACGCGTGCTCGGTTTCTTTGTTGACATGGGTGTAGATAGTGGCAGCGTTTGAAAAGCCGTTCCCCTTCAACTCATCAGCCGTGTTCTACTCAACCAGTATCAGACAGGACCAGACAGGACCAGACAGTGGAAAGGAATACAATATTTATCCCTGTACAGCTCCATGTCTAGTCAATCAGTGGCTCTTGACGTCGTGCCTCGCCTCCATTTCCTTCTCCAACCCAACGTCCTCCTCGTCTCGTGTTGTCTGCCCCTCGATAGACAGGCGTCCTTGAGTCTCGTCAATAGGAAACGGCCAAATCCTCCAGCAAGCCCAGTAGGTGAAACCGGCAATCAGGGTGCTGACGAGCCAGCTCAGGCTGTAGAGATACACGGCCCCTTTGGGAACGCCCTTTGCGCCGCACGCAGCCGCCAGGCCCGGCATGTTGGGTACGATGGCGAGCACAAAGGCGACGACGGCTCGTGGGTTGACTCCGAGCGTGTAGTAGTGGATGCCTCTGGGGTCGAACAGAGACGAGACTCGAAGCCGGCGCTTGCGGCAGATCCAAAAGTCGCAGATGATGACTCCGGCAATGGCACCGAGGAAGAGAGAGTAGCCCCCGAGAAAGGAAGAGAAGGACTTGGCGCTGCCCGCGTAAGGTACCGCAACTGTCAGCTACGACAACATAAAGATGCGGATGGCGATAGTTACGACATTTACCTGTATTGGATGTACCACGGCACCGCGCACACGCCAAACACGGCGCAGATGTACGCTCCGCGCCTGTTGTTGATGTACCTCGGGAACCACAGGGACAGGTCGTTGCTGAAGGAAACGCTGTTGGCGCTGATGTTGGTTCCGACGACGGCGAACGCCCAGCACAGGCCCGCGAAGAACTGCGCGGCGCGGTTGTCCCAGAGCCGCGCGACCTCCAAGGGGTTCCAGGTGACCCGGCCGTAGATGACCTCTGACGCGCTGCTGACGGTGGCGCCGAGGACGCCGCACATGGTGACGAGGACGACCAGGCCCACGGCCTGCGTCCAGAACACCTGCCGCGGTTCCCTGGCGTAGCGGGTGAAGTCGGGCATGTTCAGGGCGAGGGTCGCCTTGGGGCCGATGGCGCTCGTGACGCACTGGAAGAAGACGACGACGGCCGGGGTGCCGTCCCTGATGACGGTTGGTTTTGAAAAGGTCGGGCCGAAACCCTTGGCTTGGGAGGTGTTGGCAACTCGCGCGGCAGCAGGGGAAACGGTCTTGAACAAGTCTATGGGGATGATGGACACTTACCACCTACGAGAGCCCATGTGAACAAGGCCAGGCCAAAGATGGGCATGACGACGGTCTTGGCCATGAACATGTACCGCAGACTGCTGACGTGCAGCCAGAGCAGCGGCAGCTGGACGATGATGAAGAGGAAGAAGCACAGCAGCTCGGCGCTGGTGACGTGGGCGCTCGCCGGGAGGCGGTTCGGGAGGCGGTCGAACGAGGGCCAGACGGCCGCGATCATGAGCTGCAGACACTGCCCGCCCTGGAACGACTGCGTGCCGAACCAGATGCAGGCGACGACGCCGCGGACGAGGACGGCGGCGTAGGACCCGCGGACGCCAAACGACGCGCGCGTCAAGACGGGGAAGTTGATGCCGAAGCAGCAGCCGACGTAGCCGTCGAGCATGGCCGGTACGCAGACGAGCACGTGGCCGAGGAAGACGGCGAGGATGGCGAGACCCGGGTTCAGGCCCTTTGAGACGGACGTGGACGAGACTAGTTCGCGACGTTAGACATGCGGCGATGGGATGGATCAAGAGTCACCTGGACGGTTTACGGAGTGTAACGCACCCTGGTACATGGAAATGGAAAAGGCTTCGGCGATCCAGAAGCCGAGCAGACTCGGCCAGCCCCAGGTGCGCTCCGGCGAGCCCATCGGGATGGGGTCCATGTCCTTGTTGGACAGCCGGCCGCCTTCGGTGCCGAGCGCGTCACTCTCGGAGCGGAGCTCCAAGCGCTTCCGGAGAGCCATGATGCCCGTGTCCAAGTGCGGTTCTGCTGCCCGGTGATGTGGTTGAGGGCTGGCCGGTCTGATGCAAAGGAGGTTCTCGGGGTGGAGGGCGTCTCGAGTCTTCTCGATTCGGTCGCGTGGTCTTATGACAACTCGATTGACGTTTTTTTGAACAATTCCTGCAGTTATGACCTTCCAGACGTCAGTCTTGGTCTTCATCGCGTCGCCTATCAGAGTGGTTCAGCTATCAGCCAAGGCGCCTCTCACCCACGTCTCTAGTCTTCGAGATAGGAACGATAGCCGCTTGCGCTATCACAAACGTGAGCTGGGCGGGTATCGTCCTTTTATTGGCCTATCTGGCCATCTTGTACGACGGAAACAGATTCCCGGATAGGGCACAATCTTATCTTATCCTCGATGGTCATGTTGGCGAGAGTTTCCAGGATTGTCTTGTTGTCGAGTTTGTGGACAGGACTGCAGCATCTGGGACAGTTGGAAGATGGCAAAAGGACTTCATAACACGCTCGTGATACTGGCAAAGCCGTCTTGACGACGGACAGCGTCTCTTTCGAAATCCGTGGCACATCATGGCCCCCATCGCAACGTCAGACCTGAAGCCGCCTCTGGCACACGGGATTCTCGATCCGACGGTGTTTCCCTCGCTCAAATCAGACGAGAAGCTGAGAGAACTCTGGTTCAGGCACGGAGACCCGCACAGCCCAAGGTAATTACCGACTCGAGTCGTAAAAGTGGCCGTGTGGTGACGTCGAATTTCAGATTTTCCAACCCAAAGTTGACCAGCGTTGCATCGTTGGTCGAGCACAACGCCGCTGCACAGCCATCACAGCCCGCGTTCCTCTATCCCAGGGGAGACTCTTTCAGGATTCTCACCTGGGCCGAGGTCCATCAGTTGTGTTGCAGAGCCTCAGACTACTATGCCGAGCAGTTTCGCAAACAGCTCGACATGGCCAACGACACAAGTCAGCAGCCCACGTTTGCCCTGCTGGGAACCGGCAGTTCGATCGATTACTTGATTACGCAAGTAGCCCTGAATCGTCTCCATGTGCGGACACTTCTGCTGAGTAACAAGAACTCTGCCGAGACCCGAGACCATCTTCTCGGGGTGTGCAACGCCGTGGCTGTTATCGCAGACGAGGCCAACGTCACGACTCTTCACGGAGGCCGGTGTGGGCTTCCGGTAGCTGACCTGATTTGTTTAAGCCAACTGTCCCAACGCCGTGATCCAGACCTGGACACCCTGGCCGTCTTCGAGACCAACGACGAGTGGAATCTGCAGGCCATGATCATCCACTCGTCGGGGTCAACCGGCGTGCCCAAGCCGATCATACACACCAACAGGAGCCTGTGTCAAATCGGACGCATGTACAGACTCATGCCCGAGTACTTCATCGAGAACTGGTATCTCTGCTTCCCCTTGTACGTGACGACTACCCCGGTTCGCACAAGTCGACGCCGTGCTCACACATCGTGACAGATTCCACATCGCCGGCCTCTCCATCGCCCTGTCGGGCATACCAAACGGCCTCCCCACCACCCTGCCTCCCGAAAACTGGCCACCGGCACCGAGCTCCATCCTCTCTGCGTGGAGAAGCCTCGACGACATGGGCTATCCAGCCGACTGCCTCCACTGCGCGCCGTCCGTCATCGAGGACTTGGCAGAGTACATCTCCCTCACGACAGGCGACTTCGCGCCCCTCGTCAGGCTCAAGGTCCTCCAGCCGGGAGGCGCGCCGCTCTCGCCCGCGACCCTGGCCAGGCTGCAGTCCCTCGGCGTCAACGTCAAGACCACGTACGGCACCACCGAAACCGGCCCGCCGTTGAGGACGATGCCGCACACGAGGGATAACCCGGACGTCTACCGCTTCCGCAACCTCTACCCGGAGTCGCCCTTTGTGCGCATGGACGCCGTCGGGGAGGACCTGTTCGAGTGCGTCGTGTACGAGGGGTTCCCGCTGGCGGCGGAGCTCTGGCTCGACGCCGCGGCGCCGAACCCGTACCGCACGGGGGATCTGTTTGTCCAAGATCCGCCGTCGAGCGGGTATTTCGTCCTCCAGGGCCGAAGGGACGATGTCCTGGTTCACTCCGGCGGGGAGAAGACGCATGCTGCCGCGCTTGCCATGGCGCTGGAGGAGGAGGAGGACAAGGTGGGTGTGGTGAAGAAGACGGCCGTCTTTGGGACGGGGAGGCCGTGTCCTGCTGTCGTGGTTGAAGTGGACTGGAGCGAGGTGGACGAGCGACAGATGGAGACTGTTGAGGAGGCGGTTTGGAGCGTGGTCGGGCGTGTAAACGAGAAGACGGCGGCGTATTCTAGGATCCCGCGGCAGTTGATGCTCGTCCTGGAACGGGGAGAGGTTCTACCGGTCACGCCAAAGGGGAATGTCAGGCGGAATGTCGCCTGGGAGCTGTTTGGCGGTCGAGTCGAGGAGCTGTACGCGCGCTTCTTGGGCACGTCGGAGGTCACATCTGCCCATGACAACATCGACGACGCATCTACAACAAACACGGCGACAATGGGGACGATACAGAGTGCCGTCGCAGAGATCTTTGGCCTCCCTGCTACAGACATCGACCCGGAGCGCAGCTGGTACGAACTCGGACTCGACTCTCTCAAGGCGGTCAATCTCCGGTCGAGGCTGGTCAAGGCGTTTGGCAAGTTCCCTCTCATGTTCGTGTTCGAGTATCCCACAGCAAAAGGGCTCTTTGAGTTCCTTGGCCGCTCAGACGGTGCAAACGACACCATCACCAGCCAGCGGTACGAGTGGATTCTTTCAACCATCCAGCGAATGAACAGCGAAATCGACAGCTGGACGGGAAACACGGTACCGAGACACAACGAAAGAGATGGACACGTCATCTACCTCACCGGAGCCAGTGGTTCTCTCGGCAACGCTCTGCTCGAGGCTCTCGTGCAGCTGCCGTCCGTCAAGACCGTCTACTGCGCCGTTCGCGGGCCGGACCCTCACGCTCGCGTGGCAGACTCGCTGAGGAAGAGAGGGTATCCCGAGCACGTCTACCAGAGCGGCAAGATTCGCGGCGTAGGGTACGACATGGCCGACGGCAACCTGGGCGTGGACCGAGAGACGTACGCAAAACTCGCCGGCGAGGTCACGATGGTGGTGCACAACGCGTGGAAGCTGGATTTCAACCAGCCGGTGCAGCAGTTCGAGGCAGACTGTCTCCGAGGTGAGCGCTTCTCCGTCACGTCCTATTCCTTGGGACTTTCCGCTGACGACTCAGGCACGATGCATCTCATGTCCTTTTGTCTCGCACACACCAAGAAGACGTTTGCCTTCATGAGCAGCGTGGCAGCCGCTATGGGAAGCCCGGCCGGCACCATGGTCCCGGAACTACCCCTCGACTCGGATCCCGCACGGGCTCTCGCAACGGGATACGCGCAGTCCAAGTTCATCGTCGAGCAGGTGGCGCAGCACTACGCTGCTTCGCTCGGCGTTCCGGTGCGCATACTCCGCGTTGGCCAGCTCTGCGGGCACACGAGGCTGGGCACGTGGAACCGCACGGAAATGTGGCCGATGATGATGACGACGGGTCTGGATTTCCTGGCGGCGATGCCGGTTTTGGACACAGAGGTGGACTGGTTGCCGGTGGATGTGTGCGCCGAAGCCATCAGGGAGGCGGTCCTCGGGCACAGGGAGGACTCGTACACGGTGGCCAACTTGACGAACCCAGCTACGATTTCGTGGGATATGCTGCTGGATCACCTGGAGGAGGCTTCCGGGAAGCAGTTTGAGCGGGTTGAGATGAGGGAATGGGTTGCTCGGTTGGAGGCCAGGTCCGGTGGTGAGTCGGGGGTCGAGCAGACGCCGGCGATGAAGCTCTTGGGATTCTTCCAGGCCATGACAGACGGCGGGAGGAATGGGGAGGGGGTGACGTTTGCAACGGGAAGAAGAAAGCCAGGGTGTGATATTGACGTCCAGATGGTACGTGGGTGGCTGGATAGCTGGCGACGAGAGGGAAGGCTAGCCTGAGGTCTCATCAACGCATCTCGACGTAGGCTGTTTTGTATCAGATTCAAGTTGCGATGAACCGTACCGTATAGCCTATTGGGATGGGGATGAAAAGCCTTCGTTCAGGAAGCCATCTACAAAGCAGCATCAACTAGTACAGGTCAAGAAGTATTTCTCATGTAAAATGACCTTTTATAAGTAGGCTATGTAACCTGGGATAGTAAAGACAGAGATATCAAGCTATCACGGCACAATGTCAACTAGCCTGACTACGTGCCGCGTTCATCCTGCTCTCATATATATATCGTTATCAAATAAGCCATCTTCATATCACTGGGCAGCCACCACACATCGCCAGCATCCACCAAAGAATACAGCACTCATCATCTACTGTAGATCACCGTCAAAGGCCACGGCCCGAAGCTGCCTCTGCCGCTGCAGGCGTCAGCTCGATAAGCCTCCCGAGGCCAGCAACAAACATGGCGTCCAGGCGAAGGAGACTCAGGTTCAGCAGATTGCAGCTCCTCGACTTGATCCGCAACAGACTCCGCCACCGCGTCAGCAAGCCCCAAGAGTCCTCGGCCTCGGATGCCGTTGCAGACCGAGCGAACAGCAGGACGATGAAGTTGCTGGCAATGGCAAAGTTGACGCGTGAATCTGCCATCGTCAGCCACGTCTCAGCACCTTGACATGCCTCCCGTCTACTCACAAGAATGCCAAAACGCTTCGAGGTGGTGCGCTCCCAACTTGGACAGAAAGTCGTACATCTCGCGCGCGACGGCCATGGCGCCCGTCCGCAACGCTGCGCGCGCTTCGATGGGCGCCTCGTTGCTCTCCGGCCGCAGCAGGGCCTTGAAGACGGCGACTTTGGCCGTCATGTACGCCAGGCGCAGGCTCCCGTTGCCGTCGAGGCCGTGGTGTGGTGTCGCCGCCGAGGGCTGGTCGCCGACGTCGGGGTGGTGCTGCAGCCACTCGGCGAGCTGGATCCGGAGGGGTCTCGCGACTTCGAAGCTTGCCTCCAGGGACCTGGAGAGGGTCCGCGTGGCCTTTACGGAGCTGGAGGAGGTCAGTTTCGCTCCGGTAGTATGCTGCGGCCGCGTACAAGTACACGTACAACATGGTCTGATGGATCTTGGTCACGATTTCGGTGAGCGATGCCAGGTGGAGGAAATGCCGCGACACGGCCGGCTCGCCGTCCAGTCCCGACAGTTCGCCAAAGTCGCTGGGTGTGAGAGACGAGACGTCCCAGTCGCACTCCTGGATGTGCGAACTCCGGCCAAAGTTGAGACTCAGCCAGCGGTCCTGGACGTACACGGCCCACGCCAGCCGTCGACGCAGGCGCTTCTCCCACGATGGTATCGACCAGCCCCCCGGGTCCAGGTTGAGACCGAGACACTGGGCGAGCGCTACCGTGTCTGCCAGCATGACCCATTTGAAGGGCGTGTCCGCGACGTGTCTGTTGGTCGGGCGCCGCTGGATCATGAGGAGCATCGTCTGGACGGTGGCGAGCGATGGCGTGTGGAACTGGGCGACGGCGGCCGTCCACGCCAGCTCGAAGAGGCGGTCAGCCGAAGGAGGCGTGTAGATGTCTGCGCACAGCTTGTCGTCAAAGACCCAGAACGGGAGCGCGTGTCCGTAGACGGCGGCCAGGAGGGAGGTTGGGAACGACGACGGTTCGCTGTTGATCTGACAAAGAGTGTATTCCACCGACACGACTGGGAAGTACGGTTGCACGTAACGCCAGAACCTCTTGGATGTCAGTTGTGGTCGGTATAGGATTCCGTAGTGACTTACAGGTTGATGAGCCTCTTGCCGACGTCTTCAGACACCATGCTCGAAACCTCGGCCACGATATCGGCCTCGCTCATGCCCAGGTGGCCCGGCTTTGCCTGGCTCGCCAACGAGTTGCTCTGGACCATGAACTGAACCGGCACGCCGTCGTCCATGCCCATGTTCCTGATACGGAGCTGCTGGAAACCGCATTCGTCGTTTCCGTCAAAGCGGTAGAGGTTGAGCAGGTAGGGGTCCGACTCGCCGCTGAGGCCGATGATCTGGGCGGTGTGGCCTGTTCGAGCGTCCAGCGATGATGGAGGACGCATCGAGGCGTCATCTCCAGAGTGTTGCTCTGCTGGCGAGGACTGGACAGCGACGTGTTTCGGGCTGACGGATTCCGTCCCCGTCCTGGCGTATATGACCTGCTCGACCGGGGACTCCATCTCCGACAATGGCGAACTCGCACCGATACACGAGTGTCCTGGTCCCGGTCCTTGCTCGTGCTCGTGATGGTCAAGAGTAAGAGCCTCGTCGGCATCGCCGGAAGGGCTCCGGTAGTGTCCCGACGTCCGCCTCCTCTTGTTCGGGCCCTCGACAAACGTGCAGTCCTTGCCCTGCCTCTTGCACATCTCGCACGGCGGAGGACCACGGAGCAGACAGGCCGCTCGCTTGAAGCGGCAGAAGTCACAGGGATGGCGGTTCCTGTTCCTGTTGTTGCACGATCTGGTCCGGGGCTGGGAGGCCGTCTCCATGTTTAACTGTGTTGTACGTCCACTGTGATATCTTCAACCCAGCCTTGACGACACCAGAACAGCCACCTTCACGTTGTTTAGGACGACATGAGACTTCCCCGCGCTCCGGGAATAGATACAGAGTCCGTTGAGCTGCAGCTATTTAGCCTGGGCCGTCTGATAACGGGGAATCGGCCGATTGGGCGAGGCATAAAGAACCCTGCAATCTACAACACCATGACGGCCAACCTGGAGATTCGATACGGCATAACGCAATGAGCATCTTGTTCGTCGTGCTTTGTCTACCGTCACAGGCCCACGATATGCTCAGATCCAGTCCTGGCCCCTGGCCCTGCGTCCGGCAGCAGAACTCCTGTACACGCCCCTCTTCGCCGTGGCCGCTCCCATCCTCACCAGGCCGACGAGGTGATGGACGCCGGCCAGCACGCCGTCGACAACCTGCACGTCGTCCCCGACGGCATCCTCGACCGCCGCCTTCAACGGCGTCATGCCCGCGCACCCCAGCAGCAGCACGTCGGCCCCCTTCTCCTCGACCAGCCGCCTGCCGACGCCCGCCATGGCGGCCGCGACCTCGTCCCGGCTCTTCTCGTGCAGGTCCAGCACGCCGAGGTCGCACGACAGCACGCCGGCGCAAAAGGCCGCGAGGCCGCAGTGGCGGATGCTGTCCTCGTGCAGCACGCGCGAGCGGCCGCTGACGGCGACGAGGCCGAAGCGGCCGCCGAGGGTGCGCGCGGCGGAGAGCGAGGCCTCCATGATGCCGACGACGGGCTGCCGCGGGAGCTCCTCGCGCAGCATGCGGACGAGGGCGTGGTCCGAGTAGCAGGCGACCAGCACGGCGTCGTGGGACGCCGCGAGGGGCAGCACGGCGCGCGCGGCGGCCGCGGCGGACATGACGTTGTCGAAGCTGCCCTCGATGGCCGAGGGGGACGGGCGCGGCGCGGTGAAGCCGGTGACGACGACGTCCGGGGGCAGCTGGGCTTCGACCATGGACACGCAGGCGTCCGTCATGGCCCGCGTGCTGTTTGGGTTGACGAGGAGGATGCGGATCTTGCCGTCCTTGGTCTGGTTCCTGTCGTTGGTCTCGTTCCTGTCCATGGTCTCGTGGACGCCGTTGACGAGCGTCCGACTCTGTGAGGTGGACGAGGGTAGTAGATGGGCCGGCTCCACGACGCCGGTCTGCTCCGTGATGCGCGCGTAGTGCTCGACCCGACGGTGTCTGGCAAAGTCAAACGTGCGCTCCCTGCCCGGCCGGCACTCGTCGAGGTCGAGCTGGGCGTAGACGACCTCGTCCTCGGTCGTGGAGGCCTCCGCGATGAGGTCGCCTTCGGGCCCCGTGATGCAGCTCCCGCCGATGAGGTCGTACCTCCCGTCGTCGAGCCCGCACCGCGCGGCGCTGATGCTGAAGCACGCGTTGGTGTAGCTGTGCGCCTGCATCACGAGCTTGTGGTGGAAGAGGGCCTTGCCGCGCGCCTCGTCCGGGTCCGCGTCGGCGCCGGCGCCGGAACCCCACAGGTGGGGCGCGAAGCCGGCCGTGTTGTAGCCGCAGAGCACGACCTCGACGCCCTGCAGGCCGAGGACGCGCCAGCTCTCGGCCCAGCGCCTGTCGTTGCAGATCATCATGCCCAAGATGGGAGACGACGCCCGTCCGGGTGACTGGGGAGAGGGCGGGACGAGGTCCGGCACGCGAAAGGCGTTGAAGCCCAGGTTGCCCGGCTTGAAGTACCGCTTCTCCAGCTGGTTCGTGGCCTCGGGGTCCGCAAAGGGCTCAAAGTCGCCGGGGAGATGGATCTTGCGGTACTTTGACAGGATGGAACCGCTCTTGGCGTGGAAGTAGACGCACGAGTTGAACGTCTCGCCGCCGTCCGTCTTCTCGGCGAAGCCTACCGCGATGTCGGTGCCGAGGTCGACGGCCTTGTCGAACAGCGGCTTGGTCTGGGGCTGCGTGACGATGTCGCCGTGTTCGAAAAAGGAGTCGAGTTCTGCCGCGTCGTTGATGAGGTGACGCGGGAAGAATGTCGTAAAGGCAGTCTCCGGGAACAAGACGAGCTGGGCCCCCTTGGCCGCGGCCGAGTCCAGGAGAGCCAGCATGCGGTCCAGAGTCTTGCTGCGGGCGTCGGTGTAGTTTGTTGCGCCCATCTGGGCTGCCGCCACGCGGAGCCTTCGTGAAGCCATCGTGAGTCGTCGGCTGCCGTCAGCTCGTCTGCAAACTCTCTTGGGCTCTCTTTGACTCTGGTCGTTGCGAGCTGAACCCTCCAGCTTACCATGTACGTAGTACTGCGTGCCTAATAAGCTCGTGCGCTTTGATGCCGATGCCGAGGGCTTCTTAACGGCCATCGGCCGGACAGCTTCTCTCGTCCGGGTTTCCCCTCACCCACAGCAGCCGCCATTCCCTCGCTATCCGATCTCTCTCATGCAACTATCGATAGAGTGGCAAGCGATAAGCGGGCGATAGGCTCGCGTCATGCGTCAACGTGCCTATCTCGGTCGTGAGGCCTGTCGTTATCTCCAGTCACCCACCCTCAATGTCGGCCTATCTCCGCCGCGCAACCACGGACCTTGTCTCTCCGCTAGACAGATCTGGGGTGCCGTCAGATAATGTGTAAACTGACGTGAAAAGTGGCACTGCGTCGAATTGCGATTAATCTCAGGGTCGGACATCACAAAGACTTGCAACAAGTCAGCTTTCCAGGACGAGGGAGGGTGTCACTATTCGGTGTGCCACGAAGCTATTTACGTCAGGTTTGAGACTTGGACGACATCCATCATGGAAGTTGACCTCATCATCGAGAATGCCACCGTCGTAAGTGTCCACCGCTGACTTCATACCACTGACGAAGCTGTCTCAACTTACACGATCCAGGTGACGGCGTCCGACGTAAACTCGAACCAAGAAATCGTCGTTCGAGATGGAAAGATCCTGGCTGTTGGACAGAACCTCAAGTCCATCTTCTCGGCCAGACAGACCATTGACGCCCAGCATGGCTTCGTCATGCCCGGCGGCGTGGATTCCCACGTCCATCTCGACCAGGTGAGCCATCTAACCCATCTTCTTCTTCTTGCTCCTCCTCCTCCTCCTCCTCCTCCTCTTCACCACTCATCTCACACCGTCAGGACAACTCCCCGACTGGCGACAACTTCGAAACGGGCACTCGCTCGGCCGTCGCCGGCGGCACGACAACCATCCTCGCCTTTGCCACCCAGGACCGCTCCCAGACCTCGCTCCATCCCGCCGTATCAGACTACCACTCCCGCGCCCGCGCAAAGTCGTACTGCGACTACGGCTTCCACATCATCCTCACCAACCCGACCCGGACCATCCTCCGCGACGAACTCCCCCGCTACGTCGCGCAGGGCATCACCTCGGTGAAGCTGTACATGACGTACGAGCCCATGCGGCTTCGCGACGGCGAGATCCTCGACGTCATGATGGCCGCGCGGACCCTCGGCATGACGACCATGGTCCACGCCGAGAACGCCGACATGATCGGCTGGATCACCGCCCGCCTCGCCGAGCAGGACCTCACGGCGCCCTACTACCACGCCGTCAGCAGGCCCGCCATCGCCGAGGACGAGGCCACCTACCGCGTCATCGCCCTCGCCGAGCTCTCCGACGTGCCCGTCCTCATCGTCCACATGTCCTCGAGGGCCGCCGCCGCCCACGTGAGGGCCGCCCAGACCCGCCTGCTGCCCGTCCACGCCGAAACGTGCCCGCACTATCTGTACCTCACCGCCGACGCGCTGCGGCCGGGCTACCCTGCCCACGACGCCTTCTCCGGCGCCAAGCACATCTGCAGCCCGCCGCTGCGGGAGGACAGGATGGACCTGGAGGCCATGTGGGCGGGCATCGTCAACGGGACCTTTACGACGTTTAGTTCGGACCACGCGCCGAGCAAGTACGACCACCCGTCCGGGAAGAAGGCCGGGCTGGCGGGCGACGGCGCGATGAGGTACGACAAGGTGCCCAACGGGCTTCCGGGGGTGGAAACGCGGATGCCGGTGCTCTTCCAGGGCGGCGTGCTGTCCGGCAGGGTGACGCCGCAGAAGTTCGTCGAGGTGACGGCGGCGAACCCGGCGAAATTGTACGGCTTGGGCACGCGCAAGGGGACGATAGCCGCGGGGTACGACGCCGACTTTGTGGTCTGGTATCCGACGGCGGAGCAGGCCGGAGCTGCTGCCGAGGCGACGATGGAGCCGTTCGAGCTGGGCAACGAGATGCTGCACCACGACATTGACTACTCGCCGTTCGAGGGCATGAGGTTCGACAACTGGCCGCGGTACACCGTCGTCAGGGGCAGCGTCGTCTGGGACCGCGACAACGGCGGCGTCGTGGGCGAGATGGGCTACGGGGAGTTTCTGCGTCGTGGGAAGAGCACGCTGAGCAAGCCGCGGAACCAGTGGGTGAATGAGTTTCAACCTGTGCCCGAGGTTACAAAGTGACTGAGCATTTATTCTTGAATAAAGATTATGCCTACGAGGAGCCAGCACCCAAGGATTCGTGATAATCTCCTGGGAACTCCCTGCCTTGACGATATGCCTTGATCTGTACAGAGTCGACCCTCTCCCGCTCAAGATGCTGCGAGTACTCGGATCACGTCTTCGTTGCGCAAAGGCAATAGTGGTCATGATTAAACCTCTCCCAGGTGTCAAGGAGTAAGCATTGGGTAGTCTTATGGGCCCATCGTCGTGGCTACTTGTTACGATCCGTTGGAACTACAGGACCAGGACTCGCCCCGTAAGGCACCTGGCGGCTGTGGGATCTTTATATATAAGGTGACACAGGGACTCACTTGGAAGAGCTATAGCGTAAGTTGCGTGACGATGAGATTATTTAGGATTGATATGATCTAGTATATTGTAAGGGTTAGTAGATTATCCTAGATGATGATAATGTAAGAGAATTAAAAGTGTATAAGCCAAGTTAGAGATTTAGAAAAAAAGATAAATTTAGGATTTCATATGTGTAGACTTCTATAGTTTTGAAGTAACTAACTTATTAATCTCACTAGAGACTTGTAGCCTTATGTTATAATTACCACTTAATATTTATTGGACATACAATTAACTCTATAAGGACTTAACACTTGTGTCTCATTAGTAATTCAATGGCATTATTACCTATTCCTCATAACCTCAATTTACTACTTACAGACTCACCTCTGACAAACCCAAGGCTAGCCGTGACACTGCTGGGATTTAGCGAGAGAAACTAGGGAAACTCATGGCAATTTGCACTCTTTTGAGACAAACTCTGGTGAATCGCTAAGAAATAGTCATGCTTCTGGCGGAATTCACCCACCCTAGAGACGTGGTCGCCATCCTGACCATCTCTAATCATACGAGATGAAACAAATTCTTCACCTACCCGTGGCTCAAGCACAGCCTTTTCATCAACGTCTTCTCCTCCCTCACCCACTGACATATTTCCATTTACATGCTTACACACCGCATGACTTTCTTGCTGGTCAGAAACTGCCAGAGTTGGTTGCCATACCGCGTGTGAGCCTTTAGTCCCATCAAAAGTCTTGTATCTTTTTTCGTCAAGTTGAGTAGCTGAAGTGTCTTGAACTTTTGTCTCGCAAGCAGTTGGGGTAATAAACATTCGACTTGGAGCTTCATCGTTTCGGATTCTAAACAGTACGAGCAGACGCCCACAGTAAGAAGTGATCCCAGCGACACATTGGGCCTATCAAGGAAGCACCCTGTGTGTTGAACAAAGAGACTGGACATGGCAAACTGAATATACAGAATATAACACGGATAGTCAAGGGAACCACAGATGGCTCCCCAATAAAGAATAGCAAATAGAACCACTGCCACGTCCCCAGAAAGCCATCCATAAAAGCCGGCATTGCTCTTGAACGTCGATCAACCAGAGACAATGGCCACGACGCCTACACGTAAACCTCGGCAAGGTGCTGCTCCCACGCCGCAACCGGATCCCACCCCCCGCTCGACGCCATCTTGACATTCCCGCCCCTGACTCCGTACAAGTAGGGCTTCTCGTTGGCGAAGCAGTCCGTCTCGGCATCGCCGGGCAGCTTGCCCTCGAGGATATACTGCTTCCCAATCTCGTCGGTGCAGTTCGACGCATCCCTGCTCGCGTGCCCGTACCCGTGGTGGACAATCAGCCTCGCGTTCCTCCCCATCTCCCGGAGCAACCTCCGCCCGTTCCGCAGCGGCGTCGCCGGGTCGTACACCTCGGCGATCAGCAGCACGGGGTTCTTGAGCGTGTTGTTCAGGTCGCCGCGGTACACCTCCGCGGGCCTGGGCCAGTACGCGTTGAAGTGGCGGCAGGGGAAGACGGACGAGAAGCGCCCGTTGCCCGCGATCCACGACCGGGCCGTCATGTTCCGCCACAGCGACTCCCACCACGGCAGCTCCTGCGGCGGCGCGTCGTAGGCGTCGGCGCAGATGACGAGGTTGGTCAGCTCGTCCGACGAGGGGCGCGCGCCGGGCGGCCGCGAGGGGTCGTACTGCCACGCCGCGCGGTCGAGGAACTCGGCGGCGAGGGTCGCGTTGCCGAGGTCCAGTTCGTGGAGCATCTGCGCAAACGCCGGCCAGCTCGCCGGGTTGTACATGGCGGAGTAGGCCGAGCTGACGAGCTGCGAGTACGTGACGACGGAGGGGCCGCTCTTCCCGGTGTAGCCCACGACAGGCCGCTGGACGAGGGAGTCGAGCAGCGAGGTCATGCGCGTTTCGAGATCCTTGAGGCTGGCGACGGGGTTGCCGCCGCCGCCACCGCCGCTACCGCCGCCGCCCGGCTTGGTCTTGGCCAGCGCGCAGTGGTCCGGTCCGGCCTTGAGGCACTCGCCCAGGAAGCCCTCGCGCCAGGCGTCCGTCGCGTTGTCGAGGGCCGTGTAGCCGAAGCCGCCCAGCAGGCGGTGGTCGCGGACGTACTCGGTGCCGTCGAGGATGATGCGGCCGACGCGGTCCGGGAACATGTTGGCGTACGTCTGGCCGATGCCCGTGCCGTAGCTGACGAGGTAGCCCGTCACCTCGTCCTCGCCGAGGGCCTTGCGGATCTCGTCGAGGTCGCGCGCGACCGACGCCGTGCCCATGAAGCGGCCGAGGTCGCCGTGCCGCTCCCAGCACGCGCGCATCGTGGCCTCGTTGAGGGCGTCGGCGACCCGCAGCTGCCGCTCGACGTCCGACACCTCGAGGAACTGGTCGTGCGCGAGGGACCAGCGGTCGCGGAGGGCGTCGTGGGGCGAGCAGGCGATGGAGGGCAGCGTCGCGTTGACGCCGCGCGGGTCCCAGCCCAGGACGTCGTAGGCGCCGTCGCTCCAGCGCTTGGTGACGTTTTGGGCCCCTCGCCAGGCCGACGCCGTGCCGCTCCCGCCCGGGCCGCCCGGGTTGAGGATGATTGTGCGCTTGCTCTTGCTCCCGGCGGGGGGGTTGCGAGCTCTGTCGGGGGGCGTGGTGACGCGCGCGAGGCCCGAGACTTGGAACTTGGTGACGGCCAGCCTGACGACGCGGGGGTCGGACTTGTTGGTGTAGTCGAGCGGGACGTCGAGGTATCCGCAGAGGAAGATCCCGCGTCCGGCGTAGGGGTCCTCGTTGCCGCTGTCCGTTCCCGTGTTGATCCCCCAGCTCCAATGCGATGGCTCCGGGTCGAAGAGGGCTGCCCAGTTCTGCTCGGCGCGGGAATCGTTCAGCGCTGGCGGCGTGGTGACTTTGGTGCATGGCATCAGTCTGAAGGGGTCCTTGGGCATGGGAAAGCTGCCAAAGGGCGAGTCTGCGCGGACGATGGGCACGGCTTGCTGGTCTTGGGCGTTACATGTGCCAATGTTGAGGCAGAAGACGACGAGAGCGATGGAGGCCATGAGCCATCGTCCAGCTGGACGTGAAGAGGGTCCTCTTCGGTAGGCCAATGGTGACTTGTCCATTGCAATTGATTTCATCAACAAGATGCTTCTTGGACTAGATCTACTGCAGATGGGCTGCCTTTCTAACGACAACCACTTCTGCAGAGTTGCCACAGATGAGTACCTAGGATGTCGATGACGGCCACAACAAGCTTGACTGGAATTAATTGTGAGCATACGTCCAAGTGAGGGGGTCACACCTCTTTCGGATGCATGAGATTCCAAAAGTCAGAATCTCGTCCCAGATTGGATTGTGTTCCATCTTACCTCGAGCTTCCCCTCCCGGCAGCTCCCTCCGACTCGGCCGAGACTTTCTCCGGAGCCGGATCCCCACTTCGGCTCCGGGTCCGTTCCGGGCAGGTCGGAGAGCGACCGAGGAGGATTCGGGTGTCGGCACCGGAGATGATGTGATCTGACCATGAAAGCTGGAACGAGGCTGATAATTAAGGAAAGGTCTACCGGGGGATATCTGACAGGTGGCGCGCTACTGCAAAAGAATTCAAACATGCGTCGTCTTGCTCTCCTGGGTAAACGGTCCGTCCTTGGACTCTTTACCCGACGAATCCCCCCTGCCAAACGGCTTCGTCTCGCTGCTGGACTCGACGTCGACGCTCGCCCTCCATCCCATCCACCACCGGCCGCTGAAGAGCTCCTCCATCCTCTCCATCGGGATGCCCTTGGTCTCGGGCGCCCACAGGCCGAGGAGGACGAGGCCGACGGCGCAGACGCACGCCCAGAAGACGTAGGCGCCCCAGACGTCGAGGGTCACAAACATGTTGGGCGTCACCCTCACGACGGCGAACTGGAAGAACCAGTGCAGCGCCATGTTGGTCGCGTAGCACACGCCGCGGATGCGCGTGGGGTAGATCTCGGTGCCGTAGAGATACTGCACCGTGCACAGCCCGACGGACCAGCCGACGGCGTACACAAAGACGGAGGCGATGGCGGCGTCGGACGCGGCCCTGTTGGCGCCGTCGATCCAGACGCCCATGTACACGGCCATGTAGACGTGGGTGGCGCACTGCAGCGCCAGGCCGGCGATGAAGCACCGCCGGCGGCCAAAGACGTCGACGAGGCCCCAGGTGAAGACCATGGTGAAGACGAGCTTGACGGCGCCGTAGGCCCCGCTCGTGATGAGGGACGTGTTGTCGCCCACGACGCCGGCGTAGCGGAAGATCTCGGGGATGTAGTACGTGATGCCGTTGCCGCCCGACCACTGCGCGACGGTCTGCATGACGGCGCCGAGGAGGAAGCGCGTGCGGTACGTGGGGACCGTGGCGATGTCGCGGACGACGGACCACGTCGACGCGCCGGCGAGGATCTGCTGCCTGTTGCGCATCTGCTCGTGGATCTCGTCGTACTCGAGCGCCAGCGCCGGGTCGTTGCGGTCCGCGTGGCGCAGCTTGGCCAGGACGGCGAGCGCCTCCTCGCCGCGGTCGCGCGACGCGAGCCAGCGCGGGGTGTCGGCCAGGAACAGGGACGCGACGAGGGCCAGGCCGACGGGGACGAGCGGGACGGCGATGACGAGGCGGTACTGCGCCCTCGTCGCGGCCATGGTCGCGTTGGCCGCGTAGTTGATGAAGAAACCTGCAGGCCGGTCAGCGGCGGAAAAAGACGGCGAGCAGTACGCCAGGTATCGGGAACACTCACCAAGGGTCAGGAACGAGAGCAGCACGACCATGTAGATGCTCACGACCATGCCGCGCGACTTTGCCGGCGCCACCTCGGAGAGGTACAGCGGCGCGACGACGGTGAGGCCGCCGGCGCCCAGGCCGCCCCAGACGCGGGCGAAGAGCATGAGGCCGAGGAGGCCGGACGACAAGACCTGCACGAGGCAGCCGCTCATCCACACGGCGACGAAGACCTGCCACGTCCGCAGGCGGCCGAGGCGGTCGTTGAGCGCGAGGGCCATGATGGAGCCGAAGGCGGCGCCGAGCACGCCAAACGACGAGATGTTGGCCTTGCGGTCGGCCAGGCCGGACTCGTTGCCCGTCCAGAGGCTCGCGACGAGGCCAAAGTCCTGCTTGAACGAGTTGAGGCCCGTCGACGCGCTGAAGCCGCCCTCATCGTAGCCTGGGGGTGAGTCCGTCAGCGGACTGGAAAAGGGGAGACGATGTCGGGCCAGGAGTCGGACTAGGCGGACGACGAGAAACAGATGGAGCTGAAGCTGGGATGGGAGGTGGACGGGAGGTGGATGGGAGGTGGATGGTTCAACGGTGGAGAAAGGTGACGGATCACGGTTGCGGCCGGTCGCGCGCCGACTTGACGTTGACCGACAGTGTGATCAGATAATCTGAACGGGGATCTGGATGGACTCACCCTTGGGGATAGACCCGCACGCGATAACGACAATGGTGAAGAGATAGTAAGCGTTGAAGCCGGCCATGTTGCGCGTGTGCGTGTGGCTCGCTCCTTTTCTTCCCCTCTTGGAAATCAGTTCCCGCAGACGAAGTCGAGCGGTCCCGTTACGGGCGCAAGGGATCGATGGGGCGCTGATTCGTATCGATCGGAGTCGTGGGTATCTCGAGAGAAATAGACAAAAAGACGTCGGTTGTGATGCGATGGTGATGTGGTTGAAGGAAAAGGAAAAGGAAGAGTTTTCCGCCGAGTGCCGCCCCCTATTTCCGACGCGCAAATGGCGAAATCACACCACGACGACCCTCTCCTCTCTCTCCTCCTCTTCTTCCTGCTCTCACTCCGAGTTCAACGCGGCGTCACCTTCTCGATGGCTTCACTCGACCCCGCGTGTGACGAGGCACACGAATCCTCCACGGGGTAATTACTACAGCGCGGTGCGTCTGTCGCTTCGACTTCTCCGGACTATTGGGCTGGCCCCTGGCCTTGGCTGGCAAACCCCACGATTTCGTTCAGAGGCCGATCGCGCGTGGAGGAAGAGGATCTCGTGCAGGCCGGGTGGGGGTGCGAGACATCGGACGTTGACCGAAGAGAAGAAGAGACTTTTCCTCTCTCTACTTTGTAGTCGACTAGACTCTGGCTACCTATGAGAAGCGAAGAAAGAAGCCTGTTGGGCAGAGCCACTCGTCCATCTTAGTAATGATCTTCTCCACCTGGAGTTGCGTTCATCCAGTCCAGGAACAGACGAGGAGAGACACGACAGGGAACAGTCCACATGGCGTCGTCGTCTTGTCTCGCAGTCTCTTTCATGGTGGACGGGAGACAAGACCCAAGGGTCCAAGTACTCCTTGACACTAAACCTATGTGACGATACTTGGCCATCGTCATATCATCCTGCGCCGGTGCTATTCCCGGCACCTCTCCGAAGGCCTAGCCCGTCGTCCATCTTCTCTCTCTTTTCCTCGCTCTATCTCATCTCGTCTCTCTCGTCTACGCAGTAATAAGGCGCCTCTCGGTCAACTTCCGTCGTCCACTGCCCTTCACCCTCTGGCCCGTTCCCTGACTCGCGTGGCAAAGGGAAACTGTCCGTAGACGCCAAAACCACCTGTGAAGAGGCTTGCTGCCGCCTCGGTCCACGTCCCGAAGCCTGTAATTCCTCCACCTGCGCCCGCTGCGTGCCATCGGCCAGGTTCCACGAGTGCTGAAAATAGTGAAGCCCATGCTGGGTGTTGGGCGTGTTGAGTTACACACACGCGGGCTTGATAGGACACGGAGAGTCAGTCACTCGCACAGAACAAAACACCAAAACTACCTCAGCATTACTACACGTTCGCTCTTCAACTCCTTGTAAGTCGGCCATCCTCCGAGCGTCACCGCCAGGAAAATCTCGCCCGAAACTCAAAACCTCTTCGCCCATCAGCCTCAACCCACTTCGACCTGCTGCTCGCATATCACCATCTCTCTCACTCTCTCTCTCGCTGGAGACACGGAAAAGTTGCGAGGCCAGGGAGGAGATGCTGCAACTCAATGATCCACTCAACAAGCCGGGCCTCCGGCAGCATCTCGCCAGTCATCATGGGCCGTCGTCGTCCTCCATACATGTACGTCGACGCGCACCACCGCCGCCGTCATCGCCGTCTCCTCCTGCAGCAGCGCGTATTAGCGGATGACCGAAACCCCGTCTCTTCGTACTACCACTCCTCCTCTTTGACCCAGTCGTCGGTTCGTTCTCGAGAGGAGACGGATTCATCCCTTCCATACCTCTGCAGTCGGCGGCCGTCCACCTCCCCCGTCCATCACCGTCACCCCGCCTCTGCTTCTTATAAACCACTTACAAGAACCCTCTTCTCGACTCTCGTCCAGAGAGCTGCCGGCTCCATCATGTCACAGAACCGCCGCGTCCTCCAAGCCCAGTCGTACCTCCGCCAGCGCCTCAACGCCATCATGGCCCTCCTCCAACCAGCCATGGCGTCTACTACCACCACCACCACCACCACGACGTCAACACGATCCGAAAGGGTCATCCCCATGGTCGTCGGCGCACGCCGGAACCTCACCCTGCCGGAGCGGATCCCCCGCGGCGCCTGGGATTCCCACATGCACGTCGTCGACCCGGCCTCGTACCCCCTGTCCAAGGACGCCGTATACTGCCCCAAGACACACCGTCTCGAGCACGCCCTCGCCTTCGAGTCCTCGGTCGGCATCGACAACATTGTCCTCGTGCAGCCGTCCATCTACGGGACCGACAACACGTGCCTCCTCGACGCCCTGCGAGCCCTGGGCCCCCGCCGCGGCCGCGCCGTCGTCGCCTTTGAGCCCGGCAGCGTGCCGCGCCGCACCCTGGCCGAGTGGCACGACCTCGGCGTGCGCGGCGTCCGCATCAACCTCTCGTCCGTCGGCAGGCTCCTCTCCGCGGCCGAGCTGTCCGACCTGCTGCTGCGCTACGCGGCAGACTGCAGGCCGCTCGACTGGGTCATCCAGGTGTACATGCCCATGTCCATGATCCCGCTCCTCGAGCCCGTCGTGCCCGCGCTCGGCGTGCACGTGTGCGTCGACCACCTCGGACACCCCGACATCAAGGACCTGCCACCGGCGGCGGCGGAGAACCCCTACGACGTCGAGGGGTTCGGGGCCCTGGCGCGGCTGCTGCGGGCGGGCGACACGTACGTCAAGCTCTCGGCGCCGTACCGGCTCAGCTCGAGGGCGGACCACGGCGACCTCGAGCCCGTCGCGCGCGAGGTCCTGCGGCTGCGCGGCCTGGACCGCGTCGTCTTCGCCACGGACTGGCCGCACACCCGCTTCGAGGGGCTGGACATCAGGCCGTGGATGGAGACGGTGCTGGACTGGTGCGGCCGGGACGACGTGCTCGCGGACAGGCTGTTCCGGGGCAACGCGGAGGATTTGTGGAATACCCGGCGGCGCGTGTGAGACGGGCTTTAACGGTAGACGTCTCGTGCTCGTCTGTCTCTTTTTTTTTTTTGGCTATTATTTTCTTGGATTTTTGAGCATGGCGCCGGCGATGCTTTGGTCTGCGGTTGTTGGCGAAGCAGCTGCTAGACGTACGACTATGAATGACTCATGACTCGGGGACTACATGTAAACGTGTAGTATAATACCACTTATTCAACATTTATGCACTACTGTTCGAACGTCACTCTTGATGATTGTACGTTTGTGATGAATTCTGGTGAATATCCGTAGATGCGGAGTTTGGGCGGTGTTACTCTTTACGGACGGCGGCCCACGTGTCGTCAGTCCTCCCGGGTTGAGGCTCATCGTGGATCCTGGGCCGCCGTGCTCATTGTACTTTGGCTTTGCGGGATTTCAAGACAGACAGACCGCTCGCAGTCGGGCTTTGCGAGCGCAGAGAACTCTGAGCCCACTGAGGGCCGTGGGAATTCATGAAGATCACCTACGGGGGATGGCTGGAATCGTGTAGCATTCACCATCGTTACGTTACTCACTTTCTTGGTATAAATTGAAGAATGCCGGGATACGGCTGTCGTTGGGCTCAAAGCAGCTGGCTGGACGCGGCCATCTACAGACTCGAATCTAAGCTGCAACTCCATCTCGCCAAGACTGCTCAGCTCTTGGAGTCTGCAACTCGCTGCTAACAGCTAGTCACTTGATTCTACATTCCCTTTTTTCCCCTATTTTCTCCTACAGTCCTTGCCAGTTACTAAAGACCTGTTTACCTGAGATGAGGCACATCGCGGTCGCAGGCTCCGACGTCTGTAGGTTGAATCTACCAGATGCCATATCCCGACAGCCATACAAAAGCCAGCCGGCAGGGGTAAAGATTGCCAGTCTTCACTCATTGTTTCACTACCCTCCTCCGTCTGAAGTTAAACCTCTTCAAGGACGTCCTCCCATTGATGAATGTCCACCGTGTCCAACGTCACATCAGTCGTTTCACAACTTGCAGGCAGCGTGGAGACGGTACCTCTGAATGCAGCAAGTTTTGTGCCGAAAATAGCAAGAAATCCGGACATGTAGCAGTAACCGCCGCCGTGAGCGGGCTGGTCCGGCGGGGTGTCGACTACAGATGGTATTCGAGACCCTGAGTCAGGACCCCGAACCCCGGACCGGTGTCAGGCCACTGTAGAGAAGGGGGGCACCAGGGGGCCACCGGGGTCCCTGCATGCCGGCCTCAGCTACTGGAATAATAGATATTCTAGTAACACAAGGCTTAAATATAAGTATAAAGCTATAGTTAAGAAAAAAGAAAGCTAAGTTTGAATAATTATAAAGTATAGTATATACTTATTAAGAGATCCTATTACTTAGTATAAACCTAGCTTAATATATTCAAACTTCTATTTACCTTTAGGTATACTAATTAGTAGGACTATAATAGTACTATAATAGAAACCTATTACTTAAGTAATTTAGAGGTTTAAGCTTAACTTAATAAGAGAACTAACTCTTATAACTACTAATAGTAATATTAATAAATTAAAAGAATAACTACCTTTTTAGAATAATAATAATCTTTCTAAAACTAACTTAAACTAATTAATTAAAAAAAAGTAAAGAAATTAAAAAAAAATAGAAATTAGAAAGATTAATAGTATTATATAAGAGAAATAATTTAAAAAAAAAGAATACTAGAAGGTTTTCTACTCTTATATTTAACTTTAAGAAATAAAAAAAAACCTTTTAATTAAATAGTTAGCCCTTATTAAATATTAAGGGAATAGCTAGTTAGATTTTAATAACTTCTTATTTAAATTATAAAAATAATTTAACTTAGTAGAAAATAATTTCACTATAAATAAAGATAAAATTTAGTATATAAATTTATATCTAGAAAGTATTATATCCTATTAGTAGATTAAATAGGTTATTATTATTTATAATAATAATATTAAGTAAGTTACCTAAATAGTAATAGAAGAATAGTTAAAATCTAGTATAGATAATAATAATACTTAAGCTATTATAATAATAACTAAATTAAATATAATTTACTAGAAAGTTAAGTAATCCTACTAATAGTTTATTAATATATATAAATCCTTTAAAATAGAATATCTTAATACTTAATTAGAAAAACTCTAAATTATTAATATTATTAATTATTTACTACTTAAGTTAAGATATATAATTATAAATAAAAACTTACTAACTACATATTAGGAATTAAATTATATAGCTAAAAAAACTAAAATAGTTAAATAATCTCTAAATAGGTCTATTCTATTAGAAACTATATTTAGAATACTAAAATAAAAAAACTATAGACTATTAATTATATAAATAGTTATTTTAACCTAAAAAATAAGTAGGGAGAACTAGTTAAGGAAACTATCCTTTATAATTATTTTTTCACCTAAAATTAAGTAAGAAAGAACCTTATAACCCTAAGTAGTTACTCCCTAAGGGCTACTTAAATACTATAATTATAAGAAAATAAGTTATATATTATATTAATATAGTAAAAATACTTATTATACTTATAAAAAGCCTAAATATACTAAATAATTCTATTATACTATAATAATAAGAGTTAATAGTATTTATATCTTATAAGATCTAGAAACCTATTAGTATTTTAAAGTTAAGATATTAATCCGTATAGGGAAAAATTAGAAAAAGGGAAAAACACTTATTAACCTAAAAACTAATAAGAATATCCTAAACTAGAAGATACTATATAATACTAAACTTTTAGAGATTAATTTAAAGTTAAAAATATTAAGTTTCTAAAGAAGAGTAATATCTAAATATAGATTATAGATTATAATTATAAAAATTATAAATAATCTTAGTATAATATAGATAAAATCTTATATTTTCTAAATAAGTAATACTAATAAATATAATATAATCTTAAGA